>PVJL010000307.1:212815-468456 GCA_004026885.1 Lyroderma lyra | reverse complement strand
TCTAGCTCCCATCTTGATAAGGGGGACTACCATATCTATATACTTCTTACAAACCTTACAGTTTAGAATAGATGATATTTTTCACATTTTGTAGGTAAGGAAATTGAAACCCAGAGAACTTACACTTATATATCTTATAAGAACTTGTAAGATCTCCCAGGTAAATATTGAATGAGTTGTAATTCAACATCTGATTGACTTCAAAAGCCATGATGTTAAAAACAATTGAGGGAACTGAAATTGATTTTTAAAAATATATCAATGAATTGAATGTACCATTTCCTGTATTTTAAAAAAAATATTATATTCTACTATATTGCTTTTAGGCAATAGAGTTGTTTCTGACGTGCTTAAGGCAGTAAGGATTTGTACAACTGAAAAAAAGAAAAAAGAAATCTGTCTTTAAGGAAAAATTTTAAAGCCTGCTGTTTTTAGTTAGGCTACTCTCTTTTTAGCAGTGATCAATTAAGCATTATAAGCAAACAACTCCCAAAAGAGTTAGTATGGTGGCAAAATTGTATGGATGTGGATACATAAATTTCAATGCACAATCAAAAATGAGAATTGGAAATCCCACTGCTTCCCTGGTCCCACACATATCTCCAGAGGAATAGCACTGGACTCAACAGAAGAGTGAAATACAAGTTCAGATGCTTTTTTTCCCCCTGGATTCCACTTTTAAATTATTTCACCTCTATAGCTCTCAATTCTCAGCTCATTTTTTTTTTCTATCAAAGAAGGAAGCTTTTTTAAAGAAGTTGTCTGATGTTGGGTCATTTGTGCAAGAGACATTAACTTTGAAAAATATTGGATTTGAAAGTAATTACTGAAATTATTGCTAATGAAAAGCATTGTTTGCCTAAAATTTCATCTTAGGCATAGAGGTGATACAATAGAGATCCGATAAGAGTGTTGGTTTTCTGGCTGAGGACATTTTGTGAACAATGCAAGAGCAGCATGTGCTGGTAGAAACTGTTTGGGACAGAAAATTAGAAAAACTGAGCACTTATCCTTATTATATTATTAAAAAGATGTGTGGCATCAGCTATGCCATTTCATTTTCTAGTGTTTCTCATTTTTTTCAAACCTGTATGACAACAGTGCTTCCTCTTTATATTTTACATTGGTGTTATCAACTTTAAGACACTCCTAAGAGAATCAAGGACTTTCCCCAGAATATGACCATTATTTTAAATTAGCTTCATGCAATATTTCTTGGTCACATGTCTAACCTGGAATTACTAATTTTGTTTTATTTATTTTCACCTGTTAAAAAATGTGTTAATCTTTTATTTTTTATTTATTGATTACCACTTAAATGTCCTGCCCCCAATGGTTTGCTGGTTCTAGAATATTAGGAGCCCCTCCCAGAAATAATTGAACTTTCATGTTTACATCCATCCATCCATCCATTCATCCATCCATCCATCCATCCATCCATGTATTCACTGTGCTGAATTCTTACATTGTGCAAAGATGGTGCCAGTTGCCGGGCGTTACACTCTTTCAATCATGCATGTGAGGGTGAAATTCATATGGTTAAAACTTCTGACTCACTTGTTGAAAAGAAAAATGGACACCACAGATCACCTTCTAGACCATGGCAGTGTGTGAATACAAGATGATGGTTGTCTCTTATTTTTCCAGGTCCCTTCTCATGTCTACCCAGCCTATTGCACTTGGAGGCCCTGACTAACACTGAGAAGTTTGAGTAGGCTTCTGTGGAACCTTAAAGAGCTGGGCTTCAGTTTTCTCATCATACATGACAGAGAACCTTTAAGGCTGCACCAGAATAGACTAAATTCATAGGTTGTTAAATTGGAGAAGGAAAAATATATTTTAACAGGATAATTCCTTTCTACACTATTACCCAAAGGTAGAGATGAAGCTAAGATTGGCAGTCTGCTTACATTTCTAATGTGATTGCATTCTTAAATATGGTGAAAAAAAATATCAAATAGGTTTTCTAAAGATAAAGATATTCTGTTGAATAACATTTTATAAAATCGTCTTCTTCTGTAGGTTTTTAAGTCTCCATTCAAGCAAGTGCCATATGGCTATTTCTCAAAATGTCTTACCTTGTCGTTTTTTCTCCACATAGTGGGAAACATTGAAGATCAGCGATATAACCAGAGATAAAACCAAGAAGGCTAGAATTGCCCAGATATAAAATTGGCACTCACTGTTACCTGCAAACAAAAGCAAAAATACCCTTAATATAGTAGCTGTTTACCTATTTGTTTTGAACTGAATTCCCACGTTGTAAACCATTGTATTTATTCACAATGAAGGACAAATCTTTTGCCAAGAAATTAATTAGCATTGAAAGCCAAAGGCTTCTTATAGACTTCAAACTGGGTATTGGTGAATTTCCTGCATTCGGCATGGGCAAAAGGAAGCAGTTTTCTAGATTCTTAGTGTTAAGGACATGGGAGACATTTTAAGTCTAGCTACTAAAATTTGACAACTGGTGACTGATTATAAAAATTTTAATTCAAAATCAATAATATCCAAATTACCCAGAATCATACTTTTCCTTGCTTTTCCCCTTTCTTTAATCCTCAGACTATAATCATACTTTTTTTTATTATTTACAGGAAACTACTTATTCCCTTCTATCAATCCCAATAGTATAGTATACTGTGTATTGGGATAAAATAATAATTCTGGAATCATAGTAACTCAGCCTGGTCAAACTGGCCATAAAGAGCTTATCTCATACCATTTAGAGCCTTATGAATGGATAGTGAAGAGTTGACTATGCTCTCTTTTCCTCTGTGAAGACCTTTTTTCTCATTCCTGAGCCATAAAAAGGTTCTGCAAGATATTCTCTATGAGTTGTTCATGATTTTTATGGCAATCTTTATACCTATATGAAAGATTACTACAATAATTGGCTTGATTTTTTTATATATATATTATATATAAATTAGACAATTTATTTTATATAAAATTATTCATTTTCTATAATATATTAATATATGTATATATCATATATTAACATAATTATTATAGTTAAGTTATTTATTATATATTAGTATGCATATGCTATATTATATATGAGGGCTTTCCAGAAAAATATCCAGCCATAAATGCTTCCATTTTTCATATTACATAGCTGAATACTTTCCAGACAGCCCTTGTATACACATATGTGTGTGTGTGTGTATATATATATATATATATATATATAGGCTGATTATGTTAACAGTCATATATGCATGTGAATGCTGACTCCGGAAAAAAAACTTATGATTCTATAATACTGTATATCTATGTATTCAACCATTATCAATTAGACATCTCTTCCGTGCCAGGAACTATGCCCTATATAAGGAATCAAAAATAAAGAAAACTGAATCTTTGGCCTCAAGGAGCTCTCTGTTTAGTTAGGGGCATGAATGTATAAATGCATAATTAGAAATGCAAAAAGTGCAATGTATAAATAGCTACAACAGAGATCGTGTTCCTTCACAGTCCTCTGTGACGGCTCAGAATCAAAGGTCATTTTAGGCCCTTTCAAAGAAATCCAAATACCACAGGTTAAACACAATAAACAGAACTTAATAGGAGGAAAATTAGTTTTGCTTTCCTAATCTCTCTTTAAGTCTTCAATAAAGAATACCTAAACATAAATTTTCTTTGTGCTGCTCTATTTTATTTCTTTTCAGTATTTCAAATTTGACAATTGCACTGCTAATTGCTTTCTTTGAATACTCGCTGATTGACATAGCAGTGGTTGTCCACGGGCCCTCGGTGATCCTATGTATTTGAGTTAGTTTGATCTATGTATTGATATCATTTAATTTTCAATAAGCACAGTTAGGCATTTAGGTGATTAAATATACAGAAGGTATATATATGTATTTGTGATGTAGATATACATATATGCATATAATTTGCATAGTACTTATTCACAGATATGTTGCTTTTATTTGAACTAATTGGTGGCTTTATAATACCAGCAAATGCCTGCTAATGTTTGCTACCTTCTCTTTAATTTTTGTGCCATGTTATTTAGATGTTCAGAATACTATCAGCTACTCAGAGAATAGGACAATTTCTTCCTCTCCTCCATATTGCCAGACATATAATATTAATATATGATTTATAAAAATTTCAAGGATTAAGTAATAAATGAAAAAATTTAATTGATAATGGTAGAAAAATAAGTTATTTTCTTTTCTTTAAGGAAATTTTTATGCTTCATAAAGTATAAGAGAATACTTGGATGGTCTTTTATCTTGTGCAATAGACCTACCAATGAATTGGGTTAAAAAACACTAAGGTTTGGAGGGGGCTAATTTATTCTTCATGGACATAATCACATAATTATTTATGAAAATCTTACAACATAATACTTATTAACCATTTTAAATCTACTAATAATCTTATGTATTACATGATAATGCATTTATTTCTAGAATTAATTTTTTGATATTTATATTTAATTACTTATTTTTAAAAACCACAAGTATCTGCTGAGTGTAATTTTAAAATTTCAGCATTACTAAAATATAACATGCAATGTTCTCTATTAAAACATAAATGGGACACTAATATTACACTAATTGGCCTTTTTAAAAAACGTATTAATGACTGCATAGAATTCCACGGTATTTTCTGTAATACAATTCGTCTATTCATTTTTCTAAGATGGACATCCTGATTTTTAAAAATGTTTTTTCTGTTACAAACAAAATGCAAGAAATTCCATTGGACAGAGATTTTGTGCATATGTGGGTGGTTTGTAGAAGAGGTCATGGGAATAGAATTACTGGACCAAGAAAAATTTTAAGGCAAGCTTTCAGAGGAAAATTAATCCCCATCTCCTTTTTAGGTGGTTGATTTAACTACAATTGTGAAAAATGAGGCCAGTGGATTGTTTCATTTGCCAGGTGGGCCTTAGTTACCCTCTTTGTTGTCACAACACAGCAATATTACAGAAATATTAATTTATTTCTATTATCAAATTAACGATTAAATTAATGACTTCTATTATTAAAGACTTCCCTTCTTCATCTGGTGTGTGTTACTTAAGTACAGTTGTAAGTTCTTCCAATTTGAGGACATATGCTATATTTTCTATTGTGGTTTATCAGAACAATCATTTCAGATATTTTTAGTCAACCAAATATAGACTCTAATCATTCACTCCAGCTCCAATAAGAGGGGCTTGAGGGTGGTGGTGAAAAGTCGTAGGGCAACCTCCCTCCTGTCAGGAAGGAGAAAGAAAGAGTGGGCTGCACACATGTTTCTTAGCCCACACCCACCATGGTCTAAGAGATCAAAATACAGGACTGACCCCAAGGCTCAGGGCACAGTCCTCAGGGCAAACTGAGAACAGAAAGGTGTACTTACACCCATATTACTTGCATGACCCCACAGCCCCAGGAGAAAAACAAAGGCCCAAACCCTCTCCCCTAGAGACCTCTGCCAACCCAGTATCAGCAGGGAACACCAAAGAAACTGCAGCAGTGAGTATTGGGTTAAGGAGCAGAATATCTACAGAGAGGTTGTTAGAATGAGAAATCAGAGAAAGGGAGCTCAAAATAAATCTGAACGACAGACAATTAAAGTAAAAGAGTGGGGACAGACAGTCCACCAGAAACAGAGCTCAAAGCAATGATTATAAAAATGTTCAGGGAACTTAATGATAATTTCAACAGAGAGATAGCAAGCCTGAAGGACCAGGCAAAGATAAAGATTACAATAACTGAAATGAAGACTGGAATAAAAGGAGTCACCAGACTAGATGAAACAGAAGCCCAAAGCAGCAATTTTTAAGAAAAGCCAGCAGACAACACCCAATCAGATCAACAAATATAAACAGCAATCCAAAAAATGAGAATAGTCTGTGATTCCTCTGGGACAACATTAAGCGTAAGAACATTCGCATCATAGTACAACCAGAAGCTGAAGAGGGAAAGCAAGGAATCAAGAACTTATTTGAAGAAATAATGACTGGAAAAGTTTTTAACCTGGTGAAGGAAATAGACATAAAAGCCCAAGAAACTTATAGAATCCCAAACAAGATGATCTCAAATAGGAACACACCAAGACACATCATAATTAAAACGGCAGAAGTTAAAAAAGAGAGAGAAAATTCTAAAATCATCAAGAGAAATACAAGTAGTAACGTATAAGGGAACACCTATTCAACTCTTAGCTGATTTCTCATCAGAAACTTTACAGGCCAGAAATGAATGGCAAAAAATATTCAACATGATGAAAACCAAGTATCTATATCCAAGAATAATGTATCCAGCAAGGCTAATATTCAAAATTGAAGGACAGATGAAGAGCTTCTCAGATAAGAAAAAGTTAAAGGACTTCATCACCACCAAACCAGTACTACAAAGAATGTTAGAGAAACTTCTTTAAGAAGGAAGGAGAGATTAGATAGTGGGTAAAATAAGGGAAAGAGATGGAAAAGTTTAGTTTGGTTGTTACAAGGTAATATTCATGGAGATAGAGAGTATAACATGGGAATATAATCAATAAGGTTGCAGTAACTGTGTGGTGTTAGATGGGTACTAGATTTGTTGGGGTGATGGGAGGAGAGCTGGAGGGGTGGGTAAAAAAGGGAAAGAAATCAAGAAATGCAATTTATAGTCACAGAATAATCACAGGGATGTAAAATGCAGCATAGGTCATGTAGTCAACAACATTGTAATAACTAGGTATGGAGTTAGAGGGGAACTAGAAATAAAGGAATGAGAATTTAGTAAGTTATATAAATGACTCATCACTGTTCTATACACCTGAAATCATTATAAAATTATGGAAAATGTAATTGAAGAATAAAAAGTCTCAAAAAAATAAAACAAAAAGAATCAACCACAATCCTTTTATGAAGAGATAATCATTGTGAACACCTTGGTTGATATGCTTCCAAATTTATTATTCTCTGTGTAGAAATTGTTGCAGACAGAGACACAGGAATCAATTATAGTGACTATACTGTTATTTACATTTTCCCAAATAATTTCATGATGTGCTTATTTTCCTATAAACAAAATATGCTTCCATTTCTTCATCTGCCCTATATTTCATTGTATATGTTTTCTATAATTTATTAAAACAATCCATTACCATAAGACATTTCAGTTGCTCTAATTTTTAGTTATATAAGTAATATTGCGATGACTATCTTTAGTCACAACTATCAATCTATCTATCTATATATATCTATATATAGATATATATTTTTTTAACTTTGTTTTTAGGTAAACATTCTTGAAGATAAATTGATGTTATCAAAGGACATACACATCTGAAGGTATTTTGATATCTTTATGGCCAAGGTTTTAACACACAATACTAAGTAGATCTTTCTGAGGTCCATTTGGCCTCTTTCTATTAGTTCAATAGGTCCTGGCATTGCAATTATGGCTCTTTTGGTTAATCACACCATGTCAATTACCATTCAGGATCTACTTACTATTTTTCCACACACTGTTCTCATATATTCCCATCCTCTGTGATTTCCAGAGAAAGTTATCTCTTTGTCATTTTTCTGGAGCCCGTGTCACAGGTCCTTCAGGAGAAGGTGCCTGCTCCTATCTCTCCCCTAAAAGAGTATGTTACATGTTTTTCCCTTATCTTGAATTATTTTCACAAATGCACTTTAGGTTTCCTGCCTATTTTACGACTTATTTGCTAAACTAACCCAATAATACATCATGCTCCAAACATTCTGAAGCACTTGCAATTTTCAATAGATATTATACTCACCATTTTATGTCTTTATGTCTCTGTATATTTGCCTCTTTTTCTGAAATGACTTTCCATTTACCCATCTTACTCGTTCTTCAAGACTACCTTCTCTCTGAAGCATTAATTTAATGTTTCTTGTCTTCCCACCAAGCAACATCTTATATATTCCTCTAAATTTCAACAAATATTGACATAATCACATATGTATAAAAATCTCTCTTCAGTAGACTGTCAACTCCCCAAAGGGCAGAAAAATGTCATATTTATTTTTGTCTTCAAGCCTCTTTTCTTAATTGTACCTATTGTTAAAGGGATTAAATGAATTAATACATGTAATAAGATTTGTAGAATAGTCTTTCTCACTAATAGAATGCTCAAAAGACATTAGTTATTGTACCTATTATTATATTACTACTAGTAAGACTACTACCATTATTTCTGCAGCCTATTCAGTAAACAGTAGATGCTCACTAAACATGTGTCAACTGACTAAATAAATGAAAGGTGGAGTGAAAAAGGGTAATGTAATGACCAGGACCAACAGAAAAGTTGTGATCAAGTATGAGGTTTGAAAACATTCACAACTCAGGAAAGACACATTGAAGATTCTATTACATCTGTCTCTAGTACTGTTGAGAAAAGACCTACTTTCCAACAGTTGGGAAATAGATCCTGTGAGAGGAGAGTAACTAACTAGGCCACTGGTTTTGGTGAAAGTACTCATCAACAACTTCCTACTTCTCTCTGCTCTGAATCAATATTTGCCCCCAAATAACCTATAGAGAATTAGTTTGTTTCCCAGGACACTGAATATAAGAAAGTTGATGCTAACCACTAGATACCCAATTAGATTTATGTGGGTGATCATTACTATAAATGAAAACTTTATTTTCTTGTTTAAAAATCAGTCTTTGGAAAGTTTGATTAGTGTTAGCAAAAGTTCAGGGAACAGAATTGAAGAAATACCGCTAGTTGAGGTCAGCTGCACAAGTCCAAACACAATCCGAGGAAACATATGTTTGTATAAAATTAGGGTGTTAATACCATGAGTCAGGGCTGGCAGAAACAATCTCCTTACAGACCACATAATAATTTTTCTATGAAGCATACAATGGAATGTGATTTCATCCTCTTCTTTAACTTTTACCTTAAAGACCTAATGTGTTTATTTATAAATGCAGACAAACTAACTACAAGAAAAGAAAAATCTAGGGTTTTTATATGCTGATATCATGGTTCTAACTTCATCATCAAGAGCAACTTCATGAAATAGTTGTCCATTGAATTATTATTAGAGAGAGAATGGCTGAAGAGTAATTACTTAAGATTCAAATTATTGTTTTGACAGATGTTCATTTCTTTCAGCCTAGTAATTATATACCATGGCATAGTATAGTATAGTATAACTTACCTGAGAACACATTTCACAGGTACATTTATTACTATATAGTTGACCAGAAAGTTGCATTGCTTAGAATTATGCTTTTAATGAATGTATTAATAGTTTACATTTGGTCAAATTGGATGATAAGAAATAGTTTAGTCTAGAATTATTGCATCAAATCTATTATGACATATGATTTGGGACCTCAGTCATTTACTCATACTCATGCTGAAAAAATGCAAAAATAATTTTGAAGAAAAATTTTGACCCTGTCTATTAGTTCGTCCTGTAAACCTCTGAATGAAGGTAGAATGGACTTCAATGACTTTCTATACTGGGACATGCTCTAGTTATGTTTCTAAAATTTCTTAAAAGAATATCAAACTGTTTTCTGTCTCAGCTGACAATCTGCTCTAAAATGGCTAAACTTCAAGTTGTAGTGAAAAAATAAAAATTAAAACTTTATGTTGCCTTTTGTGTTCTCTTCCATTTTCTACATTTTTTGCCTTTGTTATCAGGGCAAAACAAATTCCATTGGAACCTATGTAATTTTTCCTAACCAATATCATCCCAATAAATTTAACAATAAAAAAACCCAACTGTATAAAACTTGCCATTGAGGTAGGAGAGGGCAAGATGGTGACAGGAGAGGAGGTTCCTAAAGCCTCTCCCAGAAAACACAATTGAATGGCTGTCCAGGAGCCAAGAAAGAGAACCCCAAGTGACAGACACAATGACAGCTGAGAAATCTACATGTCGCAAGGAAACGCTTGAAGGTTGGAGAGAGGGGGAGTGAGCGGGAGAGAGGGGAGGGAGCAGTGACAGATCGCGATAGAACCCTGTCACTGTTGACTATCCAAGAGGAGCACAGTGCATGGGAAGAAGAAGGCCAAGAGGCAACAAGAGTGAAAGCCAGCAAAGTGGCAGAACAGTGGGAGACTGTGGGGGAGCCGGACCTTATAGCAGCATGTTGGGGACAGGGTTTGGGAGCCAGCCTTTGAAGCTTTTGAGTAGCAAGAGGGCTGTGCAAGGACTGTGAACAGCTTCAGGCTCAGGTGGGTTCCCAGAGACAGCACCTTGGCTCCCAGCACCCTCGCGACCTACAGCATAAGCACGCACGGCTCCTACACAGGGCCAGCTGCATTCATACTGCCTGAGGTCAGGCTCACAGCTTCGGATTTGTGGTGCTCAAGCCCTAGCGTGTGACCCTGGGGCCTATAAGCAGTGCAAGCCTGCAGAATCCACCCTGAATGACTTATTACTGGAGTAGGCCTGGGAAGAAAGGCAGATTTGATAGCATTCATCCCAGCTAGCAAAAGCAGCCTTGGTCCACATCCCCCAACTTCCCCAACATAGGGAAGGAGGTGGAGCTGCCTCAGCATGCTTTTTGTTGGCCTCTCTCCTCTTCTACAGTCTCTCCAACCAACTAACTGCAGGAAGCAGAGGGACCCCAGATAGATGCGCACCACCTCCAAACGTGGCAGGAGACCAGAGATAAGAAATAAACAACTCCCCTCTCTCCCAAAACTTGGCCCCCAGTTTCCCCTAGTGTCTGCCCTACACCAAGACACCACAAAAATACTAATCAGGGCTCCTGGGCTCTGCTGAATGTTAACACCCTCATGTCAAAGAGGAAGAACCCCGTAGACAGGATGAATTCCTTAAAAACTAAAACTGCTCAGAAAGAACATAAAATTTATCCAGAAGACAGCTTCCTGGTATAGAATTGTCTGAACGAAGTCACAGAGAATTTAAAGTAGCCATTCTAAAGGCTCTGAGAGAAATGAAAACATATTGGCGGAACAGCATAGCTGAGATAAACAAGGTAGGAAAGGAAATCCATGAACAAAAAGAAAAATTTAACAAAGAAATTCAAAACATAAGGAAGATTGAGATGGATGTTCGAGACATAAATAATACAATAAAAGAAGTGAGAAACGAAATAACTGCCATAGAAAACAGGGCCAACCAAGTGGAAGGAAGAATTAGTGACATCAAACATCAGAACACAGAAACATCTCAAAAACAGGAAGAGAGGAAATACAGAACCAAAAGGATTGAAAGAACTATGCAAGAACTATCTGACTACATGAAACATAACAACATAAGGATAACAGGATTAGAAGAAGGAGCAGAGTACTCTACAGAGAGCATACTCAAACACATAGTAGATGAGAATTTTCCAAACCTATGGAAAGATCTAGAACCCCAAATTCAAGAAGAAAATAGATCCTCTAGATACCTGGACCCTAGCAGATCTTCTCCAAGACACATGGTACTAAAGATGTCAAAAACTAGAGACAAAGAGACAATTCTCAAGGCAGCCAGGGAAAAAAGAATTATAAACTTTAGAGGAAAACTCATCAGGCTGTCATCAGATTTCTCAGCAGAAACTCTGCAAGCCAGGAGGAAGTGGAATCAAATATTTAAAACTTTAAAAGAGAGAAACTTCCAGCCAAGAATAAATTATCCAGCAAAATTATCCTTCAGATATGAAGGTGGAATAAAGACCTTCTCAGACAAACAGAAGCTGAGGGAATTTGCCAGCACAAGGCCAGCACTCCAAGAAATACTGAAGGAGGCTCTTGAACCTGAAACAAAACATCAGGAAAAATGGAATAGAGTTGTGGCAACCAGAAAGAAACAAAAACAACAAAAAAAGTAATGGCCACAGGAAATTCTCAAATATCGATCATCATTCTAAATGTTAATGGACTGAACTCACCAATAAAAAGACACAGAGTAGCAGACTGGATTAAAAAACAAAATCCATCCATATGTTGTCTCCAAGAGACACACCTCAGCCACAAGGACAAACACAGACTCAGAGTGAAAGGATGGGAAACAATACTCCAAGCAAATGGTAACCAGAGAGAAGCAGGAGTTGCAATACTGATATATGATGAAATAAACTTCAGGTTAAAAAAGATAGCAAGAGGCAAAGATGGACATTACATAATGATAAAAGGCACAATACAACAACAAAAAGATTTGACACTAATTAATATATATGCTCCCAAACAGAAAGCACCAAAATATACAAAGCAACTACTAACAGATCTGAAAAAAGAAACAGACAAAATCACAATCATTGAGGAAGAATTAAACACCCCCTTAGTAGCTATGGACACATGATCCAAACAGAAAATATATAAGGAAATACCAGCTCTAAATGACACATTACAGCAATTGGACATAACTGACATTTACAGGGCACTTTATCTAGCAAAAACTGACTATACCTTCTTTTCTAGTGCACAAGGAACATTCTCAAGATAGACCACGTGCTGGGACATAAAAGTAGCCTCAGCGAATTTAAGATCGAAATCATACCAAGTGTATTCTCAGACCACAAAGTTTTAAAATTGGAGATCAATTGTAAAAGAAAAGCAGAAAAAACACATATACATGGAGATTAAAAAACATCTTATTTAAAAATGACTGGATAAAAGAACAAATAAAAGAAGAGATTAAAAATATATAGAAACTAATGATAATGAAAACACAACATATCAGAATTATTGGGACACAGCAAAAGTGGTAATAAGATGGAAATTTATATCACTACAGGCCTATCTTAAGAAACAAGAAAAATCACAAGTAAACACCTTAGCATCCTATCTTAAAGAAATAGAAGAGCAGACAAAACCCAGTCAGCAGAAGGAAAGAAATAATAAAAATTAAAGCAGAGCTAAACCAATTAGAGTACAGAAGAACAATAGAAAAAAATTAATATTACAAAGAGCTGGTTCTTTGAGAAAGTCTAGAAAATTGACACAACACTGGCTAGACTAATCAAAGCATGAAAGGAAAGGACACAATCATCCAAAATTAGAAATGAAAAGGGAGAAATTACCACTGACAACACAGAAATACATAGGAGTATAAGAAAATATTATGAAGGACTTTATGTCACTAAATTTAACAACCTAGAAGAAACAGACAAGTTTTAGAAACATAGCCTACTTACACTGAACCAAGAAGAACTGGATAATCTAAATAGACCACTCAATAGCAGAGAGATTAAAATGACTATTCATAACCTCCCTAAAGGCAAAAGCGCTGGACCAGATGATCTCACGAATGAGTTCTACCAAGCATTCAAAGAAGAATTAATGCCTATCTTCCTCAGACTCTTTCGAAAAGTTGAAGAGGAAACAATATTTCCTAACTCATTCTATGAGGCCAACATTACCCTAATACCAAAGCCTGGTAAAGACAACACAAAAATAGAAAACTATAGAGCAATATCTCTCATGAACACAGATGTAAAAATCCTAAACAAAATATTAGCAAATAGAATACAGCAATGCATCAAAAAGATTATACATCGTGATCAAGTGGAATTCATCCCAGGAGCACAAGGATGGTTCAACATACAAAAATCAATCAATGTGATACACCACATAAACAAAATAAAAGATAAAGTCCATATGTCATATCAATTGATGCAGAAAAAGCTTTTGACAAGATACAGCATCCATTTATGATCAAAACACTAAATAAAATAGGTATAGAAGGAAAGTATCTCAACATAATAAAGGCCATATATGACAAATCCTCAGCTAACATCATACTGAATGGGGAAAAGTTGAAACCTATTCCCCTAAAATCAGGAACAAGACAGGGATGTCCCCTGTCACCTCTGCTATTTAATATAGTACTGGAAGTTCTAGTCACAGCAATCAAGCAAGAGAAAGGAATAAAAGGTATCCAAATTGGGAAAGAAGAGGTCAAATTGTCACTATTTGCAGATGACATGATCCTTTATATAAAAAATTTCAAAGGTTCCACCAGGAAACTATTAGAAACAATAAATGAATACAGTAAAGTCATAGGATACAAAATCAATGTGAAAATATCAACAGCATTCCAATATACAAACAATGAATCCTCAGTAAAAGAAATGAGGGAGTCAATTCCTTTTGCTATCACAAGAAAAAGAATGAAATACCTGGAATTTAACTTAACAAAGAACATGACAGACTTATACAAAGAAAACTACAAGACACTTTTGAAAGAAATTGAAACAGACATTAAGAAATGGAAAAATATCCCCTGTTCATGGATAGGAAGACTTAACAGTGTTAAAATGGCCATTCTGCCCAAAGCAATCTACAGATTTAATGCAATACCCATCAAAATCCCACAATCATACTTTCGCAAAATAGATAAAAGAATTATCAAATTTACACGGAACCATAAAAGACCTTGAATTGCCAAAGCAATACTATATAAAAAGAATAAGGCTGGTGACATTACACTCTCTGACTTCAATTTATATTACAAAGTATCAATAGTCAAAAAAGCTTGGTATTGGCAGAAAAACAGAAACATAAACCAATGGAACAGAACCAAAAACCCAAAAACAAATCCACAAATTTATGGACAAATAATTTTTGATAAAGGAGCAAAAAACATGTAATGAGGAAAAGACAGCTTCTTTAGTAGGTGGTGCTGGGGAAACTGGAAAAACATATGCAAAAGAATGAACCTGAGCTGTGAACTCTCTTCATATACAAAAATTAACTCAAAATGAATTAAAGAACTTCATATAAGACCTGCAGCAATAAACTGTATAGAAGAAAACATAGGTTTTCTAAACTGATACACCTAGGGCTCAAGGAAGACTTCATGACCCTGACATCAAAGGCAAGAGAAGTAAAAGCAAAAATAAATGAATGGGACTGTATCAAACTAAAAAGCTTCTGCACAGCAAAAGAAACCATCAACAAAGCAAAGAGACAGCCAACTGAATGGGAGAAAATATTTGCAAATAATGCATCAGATAAGGGTCTAATATCTAAAATATATAAAGAACTAATATGACTCAACAACAAAAAAACAAACAACACAATTAAAAAGTGGGCAGAAGAACTAAACAGACACTTCTCCCACGAAGAAATACAAATGGCCAGCAGACATATGAAAAAATGCTCATCCTCATTAGCTATCAGGGAGATGCAAATCAAAACCACAATGAGATACCACCTCACCCCTGTTAGAATGGCTGTTATCAACAAGACAAGAACAGCAAGTGCTGGAGAGGATGTGTAGAAAAAGGAACTCTGGTACACTGCTGGTGGGAGTGCAAACTGGTACAACCACTGTGGAAGGCAGGATGGAGGGTCCTCAGAAAATTGGGAATGGAGTTATCATATGACCCAGCAATCCCCCTTCTGGGGATCTACCCAAACAACTTGAAACCTTAGTCCGCAAAGACTTATGTACCCCAATGTTCATCGCAGCGCTGTTCACAGTGGCCAAAACATGGAAACAAGCAAAGTGCCCTGCAACAGATGACTGGATAAAGAAGCTGTGGTACATATACACAATGGAATATTACTCAGCTGTAAGAAAAGATGAAATATTGTCATTTGCAACAAAATGAATGGACCTGGAGATCATCATGCTAAGTGAAATAAGCCAGACAGAAAAAACAAAAAACTGTGTGACTTCACTCAAATGCGGAATATAAAACTGAAAGCAACAACAAAAAAACCCCAAACAAACAAACAAATAACCCATGGACACAATCAATAGTTTAATGTTTATTTGAGGACTAGTGGGGAGGGGAGGGGAGAAGGGGAGGGGGGAGAGGAGGGGGGAAGCTAAATATAAGGTGATGGAAAGAGAAGTCACATTAGGTGGTGAACTTATTATACAACAAGCTGACAATGCACTGTAGAATTGTATGCCTGAAACCTATGTAATCCTTGCTAACAGATGTCAACTCAATAAGTCTAACAATAAAAATAAATTTAAAAATAAATAAATGAAAAATAAAACTTGCCATTGAATTCTTTTATTATAGGGATGCTATGGACTAGAAGATATTGTTTAATACATCATTTGGTATCTCAGTTATAAGAAGCTAGGGATCACCTCAAGAACTGACACATTCTTATCATCCATGTGAATATTGCCATTGGGTATCTGTCTGGATTTGTATATCATTTGAATGCAATCATCTTAAATCTCTAGAATTATATGATACCTATTTTTATGAACTAATTGTATCCCTTGGTCCTTATTTTCCCTTTGTCTTGTTTTATTTGGTTATTCTTTAGACTGTTCTGTGCATTTCTAATACTTGTCCTTCTGGGAGAAGGGTTAGAAATTAAATAAACTCATAGAAAATAATAACAAAGCCTTAATCTTATTTTTAAAAGAGACTGATTTTTAGGTATAAATTATCCTATCATTTGCACAAAATCATATCTTAATTAAATTTTTCTTTTTATCTTTTTAATTAAAAGAAACACTGAAAAAGTTGTATTAGTCCATTAATTGCTACAAGAAGATAATTTTCCTCTCAGCTACAAGGAAACAGCTAAATCAATACACAGGCCTACATTTTATATAGAAGCTCTAAAGAGAGACCTAATACTTTTCAAGAAATATGTCAGCAATGCTAAGGCAGGAACTTAGACAATACTTTACGTTCCTCTAGGGCTGGGTTTTATCATTTAAGGTAACAGTTAATTTGCTTTATGTAACTAATTGGAAACCTTTTAAAACAAGCTAAATTCTAAAGTGTGAAGTTGGTTAGCATGGCCTCTATTTCCCTCTGATGTTAGGAGTCTATATTTGTATCTAATACTTTTGTTTTCCAAGATCTTTTTCTTTTGTAATATGATTTGAGTTTAACATATGAGGATTTTCATTTAGAAGCTATGTATTTCATAATGTTTCTGATATTTTTCATAACTTTTATTGCTAATATAAATGTCCCAGTTTTGAAAAACAAAACAAAACACACACAGATGAGAACATGTTGAGTAGTTAGTGATTTTCAACTTGAATGGCAGATCTATATAAATTTGTGTGTGTCTCTCTCACTCTCTCTCTCTCTGTCTCTCTCTCTCTCTCTCTCTCTCTCTCTCTCTCTCTCACACACACACACACACACACACACACACACACACAGAGGCACTTTGTATCTCCCTTACCTAGTTATTTTCCATATGCAATACAACTATCTCCAGATTCATGTGGGTATCTATTCAGTAAAGACAGTGTCTTTTATAATATTGAATGCACAAAGTACTTAAAAATTTTTGCCCAACAAATGCAATCTTTAGTATCATTATTCATTAATTGTTGCTTTCATTTGTTTTTTATCAATTTTAAAAGAACTCTCAGACAATTTGAATTTAGCTGTATACACTGTTAAAAAGCCAAAGACCTCAAGACGTTAATAGTGAGGCAATGGCCTAGGAAAAACATGGTTTAAGTTTTTATCAAGTTTTCAACTGCCAGGAGCTGAGTAGTAGGTTTAATTATGAGAGCCCTGATTCCCTTAAAGCCAACAGTACTCGGCAGGCACTGTATTTAAAATTCACAATTCAAGTACCCTGGAAGGAGACACAGCTAAGCAAATGTAATGTGTTTCTGCTGGCACGTTTGAGTGTTACAGAAGCCTTTACTTAAACAATTAACAATAGCAAAGCAATAAATATAATGCCTTAGTTGTTTCTCCTTCAAGGAGTCTGTAATTGAGAAAACTGTATGAGTTTATAGTATGAAGAACGTGGCTTCTCTTGATAGTGTCTCTTCTTTGGATAGCAAACTCTTATCAGAGCAGTGACTATAGCTTCTTTGCATTTCACAAATGTATATATTTATTTTAGGCACCCCAGAAAGTTCAAAGAAAGAGTTTTGATATAAAACTCCCTATGGATTTTATTCATGAGTTTTTCTTATTGTGGTGATGGTTTGGGGCCAAACTAGGCACATTTCTTGGCTCCTTGAATGTGGCATTTTGTCACTATCCACCCTCACCCCTGACTATCTATCCTCATTACCCCAGCACTAAAAGGCATTGCAGTCATAGATAAGCCCACTGGAAGGGATTCTCTAACCCTGTCCCAGGCTTTCAAATAAATAACATTGTTTTTAAGGCAAAATTTGACACGTGTCAATCTTAAATGAGTGTCTATTATGAACAGAGGGTTATTTGAGAAGTGGATGGTGTATGCCAGGGAGGGGCTGTGATGGAGAGAGGGTCAACAGTTTTGGAATGACAATTTCAAGCAGCGTGGAGAAAGACAATGAGTGTATCACTTACTGTGTGGCTCTCTGCAAATTACTCAGATTCCCTCCCTAAACCATCTGTAAAACTGAATTTCAGTTCCCCACCTGTGTGACATCACAGTCCCCTCTTTCTAGTACATTATGATTGCTCTTAACCAATGTTTACTAAATTTAATTGAGGAGAGCATACACACGGGAATGAGGTGAAGGGTAGATTTTAAAGCAGTATGTTATGATTCCTCTAGTACTAGACTTTGTGTCACTTTTATAATTGACTTTTGATTAGGATCGGTTAACTTTAGAAATCCTATTGGGATTGGAGTGATGCCAAAATTCCTACTGTAGATAAATCTCTCTTCACCTGTATTTAGTTATTCCATTATATATATCTGTGTGTGTGTGTGTGTGTGTGTGTGTGTGTGTGTTTATTGTTTCTTATTGGAGGTATATCTTGATAAAACCCACTGAAGAAAATGAGGGTATGTAGAAAAATTCATGCAGCAAAATACTTTAACTGCTGTTTTTTTTTTCTTCCCCTCTCTCTCTTTCTCTTATTCATGAATGCTGAGAAAATTAAATGAAATAGAACCCCAAAAAAGTGATCAATAATATTTATTATTAACTAGCAACTTGTGGAGATTTATTTCTCAACTATGACATTTCAGTGACATTCTTTCTTGAATTGACTTTCCTTAAAATCACAGTTAAACATTATCTAAATTAAATGATGAAACATTGCCTCTGAACTATTGTTAATGTAAAGAATATCTGAGTTTAAAAGGTGGTTCATAAATTAGTCCTCCCTATCTAGTTTCTAAAAGAAAGGCTTTCATGTTTCTCAAAAAGGTGACTGAAGCTCAAGGGAAGAGAAAATTTAATAAAGACAATGAAAATTCTTTTTTTTAAATATAGAACTATATCGTGAATCATTGTTAAAATTAAATTAACAGAAGCCCAAAGGAGTTGTTTTCATCACTTGACTCAGCTAATATTGATTTTACGTGAATGCAGAAACACAGTAGAAAGTACAATATCAGCACATTTATTGAAGTAGTGACTACAAGGCATATAGATAAAAGAAAAGGGAAAATGTGGGCTTTTCTTTTCATTCACTGTTTTAAATAACTAGCAATAATTTTACTTTGTTGTCATGTGCACGTATTTTCTTTTATACTTCACCTATCTAAATGTAAAATACACTACCATCTGATTGTCTTCTTGTTTTACATAGTTTTTTTATTCCTTTCTATGAGGCTTTCACGGCAAATATTTTACATTTTTCTCTCTTCTGCGGAATTGTGGAAGGTCTTAACTGACAATGGAGGAGCTCCTGTATTATACCTGGAGGAAGAAATCTTAACATCAAAATGCTATATAGGAAATGTTACCGTATCCCTTATAAAATTAGAATTAATTAATACTGGAAATAGTTGAATGTCATATTCACTGCCTTCAGCTTTTTTGAGGTCCCCATCACCATCAGCTCATGATAATTATTTATAGGATTGCTATGTCCATTTCCTGCAGGGAAAAACTGGCAAAACTGGAATAATTGTTTTTGTTGTTTGCTAATCTATGAACCCTGGAAAAGATAAGCAGAGGTGGCATGAAAACCATGTCAGTTTATGCTCCCTGTGCGATTAATCCAATCAAGTGATTCTAAAATCCAGCAAAAAAAAACTAGGAAGTAAATTCACAGAAATTCTAATATATAATATCTTTGTTCTATAAATGGTTTATATGCATTGATATTAAAATACTATAAGCATGATAATTAAGCAAAAGATATAATCAACAAGTCAAAATGATAGAATTATAAACAGTTTAAAAACTCATACAAAAATGTTCAACCTCATTATAATCAAAGTAATGCATATTAAACAATGGGTTAACATGTTGTGCTTTTTATCAGTAGACATTTTAAAAGAATGAGACCAGCCTATTAAGGAGAAACATGGCTAGGATGAGAGTGAATTGGCATCATTCTTGGAAAAGCAATTTTAATGAGATTTACAATGTTCATAATCTCTTACTCAGTAATTCTGTTCTAGAAATCTTTCCTGGGAAAATAACCCTTAATATACAAAAAGCTATAAAAATGTTCTCCTGTCATTTAAAATATTGAAAAACTGGATATAACATAAATGTTCAACAATAAACAATTAACTAAGTAAACTATAATTAACCTAATAGATGTCATTTTGTGCATTCATTTAAAATAATTAGGCAGAAGTTACTGCAAAAAGAGAAATGGTTGTGTTATAATGTTTGTGAAAAGGGTGAATTATGATTTTATGTACATTATTATTTCAATTATTAAAAGCGAACGATATTGAATGTATAGAAATATAAGTTGGAAGGAAATACCTTGTGTTTTTTAAGGCGATAGGAAAAAATATAATCTTTTTCCTTTCATATATATTTTACAGTTCTCACCCTTAATAAATATGCATGTTTTATCACAAAAAGATGCTTACTAAAGAAATAAAAAGTACGTAGTATTAAAGAAGAATGAAACATCAACATGGAACAGACACCACTGAACAATGCAGTCAACCCTCACAATCCATTCCACATGTTGGCATTTTCACTGGCCTTTCCAAAATTGTCATCTCTCTGAATATTGACAATTGGATTGATTTCTAGGAAGATAATGTAATTCCTAAATCATAAAGAATTAGAATGTGGTTCCTCCTAACCTGCTTTATAATGCAACTAGACTGAAGAGGAATACGTGTGGTCAACAACAGTTTCTTTAAATATAGAAAGTACTCAAAATAGCTTGATTATCAAAAAACACTGAACAGTTTACAACTAGCTTTATATTAAAACACTTCCCAATATTTTTAAGAGAAAATGATCATTTAAATTCATTAACATATTTCAAAATATGTTTTAATTTACCTCACTTTTGAAAAGTAATGTGTAAACTAATTTACTTTCCAAAGCTTAAGCGTCTTTGTTGGAGACTTGGAAATTATTAAGCGAAATTTTAGACATAAGAAAGAAGCAAAAGAATTTACAAGCCACTTACCTGACATACTTCTTTTCTCACAGAAATCCTTATGTAGCCATGAGGCAAATGCATGTATTAAAAATGTTTCCACAGACTTTTGTGTCTAAGCAATGTAGCTCTGTTACATTAGAAGCAGTGTGTGAAAGTAAAACTTGTCTTTATCTTGTACCTCAGTTTTTTTCCTTCTGTTTCTTAAAATCTTTTGTATGTACTTTGTTCAGTTACAAACAGGAAATGTGGTGACGGAGGCTTCTAGAGTTTTGATCTGAAACCAGTAAGCTCTTAAATGTTTGTGTAATGTGAGAAGAAAACCCCACGATCTTCCACACTCTGGCATTTGAATTTTTATCAATACCTGAATCTAATTTAAAAATTAATAATGAAATCAAGGTATGAATTGGACTAGGCCTGTTCTCCAATCTATCTGGAGAGAATCCAGGGATCTCTTCACAAGTGAGTTCATATGGAAACAAAACAAAACATACTAAACTGGGAAGAAAACAGTGAGAAGCTCCCAGGTGTCACTGTTGGTTGTGTTTTCCTTGTAGTGTGACCTAAGAAGGGGAATTAACACTTTTTGAACACTGCTGTATATTGGTGCCTTCTTTACATTATCCCACTGGGGTATGTGGGTGCCTGCCTTCTTTCCTGCCAACCCTCATTTCAGCCAATGCGAATCCCGCTGGTCAATCTAGACCCACCTGGCAGCAAGCTCCAGCTCTCAATGCCCGCTCCAGAGTCCCAATAATCACAAGTTTTTAAATGTTAGAATGCATGAGTATGTTATGTGGCGCTAATTTAATATGCATATTCCTGAGCCCTTTTGAATGAGAATGTTTGGAGTGGAGCCCAGGAATCTTCATTTTCACAAGCAACCCCCTCCTCCCTCTAGTTATTTTAATACAGGTGTTCTGGACAATGAGAAAATCATATATATATGTCAATCATAGTGCTTTATTCTTAACATTAGTCAGATAAAGATTCTCGGTACTGTCTACACAAGAGGTTTGCTTGTGATTCTGTGTACATATAGCTGCTGTATATTGTGTGCCTATGTATATTTGCTTTTGTAGTCCACCAATTTTCTTTAATTGTAAAAGAATGACAGAACTGAATCCAGATGATTACAAAAGGAGATGTAATTAAACATTAAGAATGTAAACTTTAAGGGAAACTTTAAAATGAGACTTTTGATGCACAGAATCAGAGCAAAGATAGATGATTTGCAGAATAGCTCACGTTAGCTAATTTCTGTAAGATTCTTGAAGGCAGGAAAAGTATTGATTTAATTCATTACTGAAATTTCAGCCTATAGAATAATGCCTGGCATACAATAGGACTCACTAAATATTCTCACAATGATTCAATAAATAAAAGAATGTGAGTCTTCTCTGCTTTATCCTTGCTTCATTACAGAAAACAACTCTCTAGTAACCAAAATGCAGGTTTCTTTACTCTTTGGACATTATTCACTAAATACAGATATTTGTACTTCAACCATTTTCCCAAAAAATATTTATTGTGAATCAATGGATCAGAATCCATAAAACTAAAAGAGGTTATGGAGATTTCCTAGTTTAATCTTCTAAAAAAGCATTTTCAAAAATAATGCTAGGTCTTTAAGAAACTCTTGAAAAACAAATTATCATCAACAATTATATTTGAAAAAACAATTATTTTCACCTTTGTGAATGCAAGTATATTAAAGGTTTAGGTAAGTCCTACAAAAAAAAAAAGACCCGAATAACCATTTTTATAGATCTTTTTCTAAACATATTTGGCCAAAGAACTTTTCTTAGATTCTTGTAGGAACCAAAGAACAACAAAGAATTGGTAGGATCCATCCAAGAATTAGATATAACACAGGAATGGAGATTGCTAAAAAAGCTGAATCCCAGACTTCAGGTCATTTTGAACACCTGAGACATCAGTTTAAGAGGAGAGGGCCCAGCTGTGGGGACAACCTTGAGGGGTGGAGTTTTGGTCCTGAAATAAGATAACTGGCAAGAAGGATAGGGGTCCCAGGCTCAAAAGAGAATGCACAGATTATTTATTACCAAGCAGGATCTTGGGACACGGGCAAAGTAGATGCCCAGTTATATCAACTGGGGCACACAGAGGACATGGAAGAGAAGAGGAGTCTCAGGACTGAAAATTTAGGTGCAAGCAGCCCCTTGTTAGAACAATAGCAATGTATAATATTAAAAAAAGAAGGAGGAATGAGGATATCCCCATCCTAGCTGTTCCATTAGGCACAAATCCAGAAACAATAAGGGTATTCTGCAGTTACCTTTGGACACAGAGAAGGTCAGACTCAGTAAGAATGATTCAGGTAAAAATGCAGGAATTCTGAGATTAGCCCAGGAGGTAGGTATTCCTCTTAGGACAGCCCGACAGGGAGAGAGACTCAAACTAAACCCACCAGTTGGAACAGTGCCTGAAATTGCCTAAGGGTTACCCCGCCTCAGGTCTGACTTTATACATACAAGTTTGCAGAGATCTGGGTAAGGAAAGAGCAGAGAAGACAGAGAGAGACCGAGAAAGAATATATCTTCCCTCTTCAGATTAATAAGGCAGCCTGTGGTATATAGAGTGATCACTTAATGGTTTAAAAGAATTAATGAAATTGATTATTATCTCCAAAATAGTAAAAATTAGGCTGATAAATCTGAACTACTTCACAATCTTCAAATATTATTATATTTTTGAAAAGTAATCTGCATCACAACATTCCCCGTTCCATCGATTTATATAATCTGGATATAGAGCAAGATTGTCCAAAGTCACTCAGAAAGTTTATATATGTGTATTAGATAGTTTTACAGATGTTTGAAATCTTCCAGAAAAAAAGTGATAGCTTTTCACTAAATATAGATGGTTGAGCACTTGGGAGACATTATCAGAATATTAAAAAGTCTATGGATATATGAGTATGTTTATTATGAATTGCATTAGCAAGTGCATTCAAAGATTTGAATAATAGCTTCATGAACCATGTTCAAATGATAAATAAACATGAGGCTTCTGTAGTACTTTTTAATGATGTGGGTTACCAAAATTGCGTTTAGAAAATAGCTAGACTAAGCAGAACTATCCTGACAAGCTTGAAGCAGTTAAGAGTGTTGTAGGAAATTTTGGGAGAAGGTATGTTTTCATGGGCACCTGTCAAGAAATGAGAATTTTAAGGCCAATAAAATTGAGGTCTTGTTTCCCAAAGAAAATGAAAAACATTTCAAAATGGCAGTGCCATTCAGGGCTTCCACACTCAGAAAAATGAGTCACAGAATGTAAAAAGAGGCCCAGTTTTCAAATCTTTTTTTAATGTTCATTGATTATTTTTATAATCTTTATCACTATAGCGAATTTATTTATATCTTTATTTATACACTCAATGTATATATTACACACACACACACACACACACACTCACATTTTCTATTTTATTTAAATCCAAGGGGCTCTAAACTATAAAAAGTAATTATTAGCAAAGGATTTCCTGGGACTTTGCCTTTACATTTTATATATTTATCTTTTGCTTAAACTATTTACAATAACATATACAACTTTTATAACTGGAATGAAAGATACTTCCTTATTTAAAGACTCTTTAGAATACTTTTGTTTTATAGAAACAGGATCCATCTGTGTGATTTTGCTTTATTGTGGTAAATCATTCTTTAGTAAGACTGAAGCTGGTACAAAGGAAACAACTTTATAAAAGACAAGAGAACTGCCCCTGTGCTTCCAGTTATGCTCTTTTAAAAGGGAAATTATTCAAAATTAATTATGGTGTTACAATTGCATCTGATTAGACTATATTGATAATTCATATTTTCATTGTGTAAGATCCCCCAGAAAACATAATTATTCAGATGATAGAAAAGAATAAACAAGTTAAAAGCAGTAGAACAATGCATGGATTTGGCATAAGATTCTCACATATTTTTATTACACTTATTATAGCCTTACAGAATCAGAATTCTTAAAAAAAATTCAGAAACAAAACAGAGAAATGGCTAATAGCAGGTACAGTTTATTTTCCTATATGTGAAAGGCTTAGGTATCTATATTTTCTAGAAAAAAATTTTGCCCCAATACACAGATTTTTAAGTGATATCCTGGACTCTAGGACCTAGAGGGAGTGCTGTTAGTACAGTCAATGCATTCTGAGAAATTGTGTTCTTATTTGAAATACAACTGGCATACACAAAGTAAAGCAAATAAATTTACTATAGGACTTTTCATAGCTTTAGTGAGCTAATAGGCAATTTCTCTTCTCAAGAGAAGAATGCATTTTAAAATATTTCCAAAAATTATTACACAACAGAAACATACCCTCATTTCTTTTTTTTTCAAACCATTTTGCAGAGGTCAGCTTAGGACACACTGGATCAAGCAAAATTTTTTTCTGTTGAACTAGTTTTTCCTCCTACCACATTCAGGGTCTGACTTACTTGAGGCACACCACAGAAAACATCAACTTTTCCACCTATATGTGAATTTCCACTCTAGACATGTTTTGTTCGAGTTTATAAAGGAATGAGTCCTTAAATTCAAATGCCTCAGGTCAGGTAAGACAGCATCCTCAGCGTAGTTTACACAGTCATTACATAATTCCAGTGAATTCTTTATTAAATAAGACATTTGGTAGATTAAATTGTTACCAAATTTAGAGATTTGGGGTTAGAACATTTGTAGGAGAAGGCAAACTCTAGTTGGAGAACTCTAGGAACTAGGAACATAGAGTGGGAGCAGGGATACCAGGAAGTGATGCAATCAATTGTCAGGGTCCTAGCTAGAAAGAGAAGCAACATTCAAAAGAGGGAGTTGAATGAGTTTAATGAAGGGACTGTTTACAGAGGTGCAAGCAGGACTACCAAGAAGAACAAGCAATAATGAAGTACTTAGGTAAACAACAAAGGGAGTCCATGACAACTCCTAGACTTGAAAATAATAGAGCAGTGTCAGTTACTGGAACCCACTGAGATACATAGCCATAAGAAAGGGCTGTCTGACAGGAACTATAGACTTCAGTTTAAAAAACAAAAACCAAAAAACCAAAACCCCACAGCCATCACCAGTTATGACTAGCAAGGAGAGAGATGTGGGAAGATGTCACGATTTTGTGACATCTGCCCTCCATTCTCCTACCCATTTCCTCATTGTTCAAACCCAGTGAAGTCAGAGGGAAAGGCGATTCTCATGGTGCAGTCCAGAAAAGCCTCACCTGCATCAGAGGGTGAAGATCGGAGAATGGATTTGGAGTGATAAATCTGTTGTAAAGTGTGCTGAGAATCAAGTTAATTTTGAAAGGTATTGTTTATCCTGCCAGACATAAACTTTATAATTTTATAAGTATACTTATTCTCCAGATCATAGAAGAGCAAATAAGAACAATCAATTTTTAGATTTTTAACTAGATTCATCAGAGCAATTTTATTGACCCTAAAATAATACCTAAAATCTCTTAAACAATATCAAGATGGTTCTTCCATAATAAAACAAAACTAAAGATAGAATTTATCTAAATATTGTATTAAAATGATGGAATAAAGGATATAACAAAGGAAACTACATTTGAGAATTTCCCGGAGTTTAAGAAAGATATGAATCTTTAAAGTGAAAACAAATCAGAGAGAAAAGCCAATGTGACAGATAACATTTGAAGAATCAAAATACTTTGTACCATTCTTGCAATTGTTTTGTAAAGCCTGAAATGATGTTAAATATAGAAGTTTAAAATATATGTAAATTACTTATAACAGTATCTGCTACATGTGAAAGACTCAGTAAGTACTATGTATTGAAACTATCAGTAGTAATCTGATAACAAAATTAGATAAAGACATTACAATAAAACTACAGAAAAATTATTCTGTATAAATAGATGGAAATATTCTTAACAAAATTTTAGCAAATCTAATCCAACAATGTATTAAAATGATAATATACCATGAATGAGTGAAATTTATCTCAGGTGTACAAAGATGGTTTAATATTTTTTTAAAAATCAATCAAAGTAACCACATTAACAAACTGAAAATGTTTTTTTTTTCCCTATTATAGGTGTAAGGCAAGGAAGGGCATGCATACACACACACACATCTTTAGACACACACACACACACACACACACACACACACGTGCGTACACACACACATGCACACACACACACATTTGTGTCTGCGTCTGTGTGTGTGTGTGTGTGCATGTGTGTGTGTGTGTGTGTGTGTGTATTCAACTGAATTCCAGTACTATTCAACATTGTATTGATGGTTCTAGCTCAAGCAATAAGCTAAAAAAAAAATTAACTACATCTGGTTTGAAAACGAAGAAGTAAAACTGCTACTCACACATGTTATGAGTCTATAGAATCTATAAAAAAATCTCCGCTAGAACTAATTAGTAAGTATAGTGGAGTTGTGAAATATAAGATTAACATATGAAAACTCAATTGTATTTTTTATATTAGCAACAAAAAATCATAAATTAAAATTAAAATGAGAAAAATAAGATCAGTCATTTTGGGGTCTAGAGGTTGGAAAAGGAATGGACTACATAAAAGGACACAAGGGAATTTTATTGAGAAAAATTTTAAATGGTTCATTTTTACTGTATGTAAAATAAAATTCAATAAATCTAACTTTAAAAATTTGGACATAGAAAAGAGAAAAAATAAGAGTTATGAGTCCATGTGGATCAAAAATAAACAAAAAAGTACATGAATGACTAAATAAGACTATTGTTTCTTAGAGTGTAAACTAATAAATGTAGATGAAATTAAGGAATTAGAAAACCCACCATTTTGAAATTACAGATGAATAACTGATTCAGAAAACATTATCAATAAATGCTAAACTTCTAAGTGAATGACTGATAAGCAAAGGAATATTTACCTACTTCACAATTACAAACTTTGAAAAAAGTTTACATTATTTATTAATTTAAAAGGAAAAATGCAAATTTTGGGGTAGAGAGACCTAGCAGATACAACCTTAACTAAGTACCGAGTTAATACTATGATGAAACAAGCTAAAATCATGTATCTCATAATATAGTACACTAAATAATATTTTTCTGGTATTCTTTTGATAAATTCAAAGCTTTTCAATCATAAGCAATATCAGACAATCCAAAACTGAGAGACGTACTACAGAATAACTGGCTCACAGACATCAAAAACACAGAGATCAAGAAAAACAAAGAAATGTTAATTAACCTTTTCAGACTGCAGCGACCAAAGAAGCATGGCAAGGAAAGGCAACCCATGATCCTGCTTTTGAGCCTAGGATTTGGGAGGGAGGGTGTATAAAGGAAATTACATGGATACTAGTCAAAATTTGAATATAGACTCAATTAACAGTATTGTATCAATGCTAATTTATTGATTTTTAACAATAGTATGGTGGTTATGGAATAGAAAGCCCTTTTTTTTAAGGAAATATGCACTAAGGTACTGAGAGATAAATCTGCAATTTACAATCAGTTCATAAATCCATGCACAAAAAGAGAGAGCAAGCAAATGATAAATGTAAAGCAAAAGTGGGGAAATGTTAATAATTAGTGTATTTGATTAAAGAGCATATAACATTTCTTTGTACTATCAAGTTATGGGCTATAGTTTAGGGCTTAGAAAAAAATTTTTAACTTTAAGCCATGAATAAGTAAGAAAAAGTTACGTGAACTAAATCCCCAACTTAATAAGTTAGTTATATAAATAAAATGTAGTCAAAATTATTGCCTATTCAAATCTAGTTAAAATGCAAAGAGTACAAATATAAAAAATAAGCAATAAGAATGCAAAAAATAACTTGAAAATATAGAGGAAATTGACAGGATTACAAAGAGAACTTTGTTTAACTCCAGGCAAATGTATTTGAAGACCTAGTTGAAAATTACAATGTCTTAAAAAGATATAAATTTCCAAAACTGACCCCAAAACAAAGTTAAAATAGGCAAATTCTCAAGGAATTGAAAAAATAGGAAAGATTCTCTCATAAAATGTACAAATGCTTTCCTATTGGGAATGTTTCCAGTGTTTTGCTACTGAACACTATGGTGCTTTGGCTTGAGACAGAGGTACAGGTATATAATTATAAATAGATTTAATTATAGAAACAAAGATATTTTAAAATATAGGTATATATCAAGTTAAGGAAATAGCCATTGAATCATCTGGCAGTATTTTTTATCAAAATCAAACATGTGTATTGTTTTAAAAGTCCAAAGCAGTGACACGAAGAGGTTAAAAGTTTCCTTTTGCAAAGAAACAAATATAAAGCAAGTATAAAGGAGGAAAATGCCTAAAACCATGATCTGATAATTAACAAATGTTTATACGTTTATACGTTTGAAAATTGCTGCAGTTTTAGGTGAGAATGGCAGTAGCACATGGTTTCCTGGCCTCAGGTGCTCTCATCCTCCTCTCCTCCTTGACCTTTTGCTGCTTGGTCAGTTGTAGGCTTAAAATTGCAGCAAAAATCAACAGCTTTAAAACCAGAGGGGGGCAGTTTTTTTGTGTGTGGTGCTTCAGAGGTGGTCAGCTGCTGAAGCTTGGTTGAAGTTGCTGCTCATGCTCTGGGCAAAGAATGGAAAGGTTATGTGGTTTGCATCGGGGGTGGGAACAACAAATGAATTTTCCCCATGAGGCAGGATGTCCTGACCCATGGCCGTGTCCCTGCTCCTGAGTAAGGAGCATTCCTGTTACAGACTAAGGAAGACTGGAGAAAGGGAGTGCAAGTGTATTCGGAGTTCCATGGTGGATGCCAATCTAAGTGTTCTCAACTTGTTCAGTGTAGAGAAAGAAGTGAAAGATATTCCCGCTCTCACTGATACAACTGTGCCTCATTGCCTGGGGCCCAAGAGAGCTAGCAGAATCCACAAACTTTTCTATATCTCTAAAGAAGGTGATGTCTGCCAAAATGTAAGAAAGACTCTAAACAAAGAAGGTAAGAAAACTGGGACCAAAGCACCCAGGATCCAGCGTCTTGTAACTCCACACGTCCTGCAACACAAATGTTCACATGTTGCTCTGAAGAAATAGTGTACCAAGAAAAATAAGCAAGAGACTACCAAATATGCTAAACTTTTGGCCAAGAGAATGAAAAAGGCCAAAGAAAAAAGCCAGGAATAGATTGCCAAGAGACACAGGCTATCCTTTCTGAGGGTTTCTACCTCTAAGGATGAGTTCAGTCAAAAAATAGATTTTCTAAGAATAACAAATAAATAAGATCAGACATAAAACAAACAAACAAACAGAAAGACCCAGAGGGGACCAAATTTGGGAGAAAGGGTGGGTGAGAAGAGAGAGACGTCTGAGAAAGATAGGTGTGAAAACTCTGTAGGCTGCTGGCTAAAAGTTGCAGCTTCATTTCAGAATGAATGGGGAAAGACCACAACTTGCTAGTCCAAGTTTACAGGCCTCGATTTAGAACCAATAATGTGCCGGACACAAATTTAATGGTGAGACGAATAACAGCTCTGAGATAAGCTCTTCATTCAACCCTGCCTGCTTGCTACACTGTGCAAAGTGTCTGGGAGACCTAAGAGGAGCTAAGGAAAAATAAAAGCCAAGATAGACTTCAGAATTGGCTGCAACTTTGAAGATATTCTTCAACATACACATATCTCAATCAACAACATCTGGGAAAAGCCTTAGAGAATTAAAGTGTCTGCTCAAATTATTGGCTGACCACTTAACTATACAGACAGAAAGGGAGCCCAAAAGAAGCATGCTAAGAGTAAAAAAAAAAGAAAAGAAAAAAAATCTGAGCTGACATATGGTTGGCATCAGAGGAGGGAATCTGTGTTTTAAGTCCAGACAAGTTACTAAGACAAAGAAACAATAACAAAAACCCACAATACAAATGAGCCTTAGAAACATAAAATAGAATGCACAGGTGTTATAATATCTGATCTAAAATTTTTATTTTCACACGACCATTACAAGACATGCTAAGAAAGAGAAAAATTCAACTTTTACTCAGAGGGAGAAAAAAGCAGTCAATAGAAATTGACACTTGAGAATCCAGATGAAAGAATCAAATGGAAATTGTAGACATGAAGAGTACAATAACAGAAATAAAAAATTCACCAGGTGAACTCAACAGTAGGCTTGGTACAGCAGAAGCCTTAGTGAATTGGAGGATAGAGCAATAAAAATTGTCTAATTCAAAGAACAAAAATAAGAGGAATAGAGTTTCAGAGATCTGCAGGACAAACCTAATAATTCCAGCATATATTTATTGGGAGTCAGGAAAGAAGGACAAAGAAAGGACAGAAAATTATTTAAAATATAGTGACTGAAAATTTCCCATTTTGATGAAAAACATTTATTTCCAGACCCAAGAAGCTCAATGAATACCAAGTAAATACAACACAAAAGAAAATGTAACTAGACACATCATATTTAAATTCATGAAAGCCAAAGAAAAAAAATTCTTGGAAGTAGCAAAAGAAAACAACTCATTTTTATAGAAGAAAATAATGTGATTAATGGTTAACTTGTAAGAAATCATGGAGACCACAAGAAAGAGAAATGACATATTCAAAGTCCTGGAAGAAAACATCAACCAAGAATTCTATAGTCTTGTGAAATTATTCTTTAAAAAAAGCAAAATAAAGACATTCCTAGATAAACAAAAATTGATAGAATGTACTGCGGACCTGACTTACAAGTAAAAACAAGGTAAATCCTCGAGGCTGAAGAAAATTGTACCAAACAGTAACTCAGATCCATAGGAAGGAATGAAAGTCACCAGAAATATGTAAGTAAATGAAAAGACAGTATGTGTGTATGTATAGTTTTTTCTTTCTTAATTTCTTTAAAATCAAATGACTGCATAAAGCCATAAGTCTAACACATTATTACGTTTTATAATATATATAAAAGTTTATATATATATATATATATATATATATATATATACACACACACACACACACACACACACACACACACACACCACACACATATGTGACAGTAACACAGGAATGAGGAGAGATGAAATGGAACTTAAGTGCTAATTTTAAGTGAATTGTGAAAGATAAAGATTAATATTTTAATCCTTAAAGAAACTAACAAAATAATCTCAAAGAATACAATTAAAATAATCAACAGTTTTAAGAAACACTTAAATCTTTTAAAAGTCTGGACAAATATTACTCAAATATTTACAAAAAATATTCTATTTTTTGTAAATATTATTCTTCTTGGAGAACCCAACCCGCTACAAAAATAGAATATTACATAAATATCCTATTTTTGTAGCGGGTTGGGTTCTCCAGGAAGAAGACTCTGAGATGGACATTAGCAAGCAGGAGGTTTATTAGGAGAACAGTTGGGATCAAGTGCCCCCGCGGAAGACAAGGATAAAACCAGGATTGGGCAAAGGGAGAAGTCAAGTTGTAATGCATTCTAAACAGAAGCTTCAGCCAACCCCCATCTCTAAAGATGGGATGACCTTTGAGAGCTGTTTGGGGTCGGGGAGGAAAGGGGAAGAGGAAAGGATAGTGCCTTTGCAGACTCAGGTTGATGAAGACAGCATTGGGAAAGGGACATGTCCTCGGGAAGGTAACTCTCTTCAGTTGAAGGAATACCTGAAGGGAGCTGATAGCTTAAGGCCTGTCTTCCTTGGAGTGATCCTCCCAGGAGCTGAGTAATTAAGCCTTTATTCCTGAGGGAAGACGTAGGTAGTACATTACAGTGTTCATCACAATTTGAAAATGACAAATGAGTTATACTAAGTTTGTCTTGTAACACAGTGTGCATAGCACACACGATTAGTTGCTTAGCCAAGATCCAACTTCTCCTGGTGGTCTAATTTTTTTGAAGCAGTGAGGTGCCCAGGCCAGGTAAGTAACATGAGTACCTGAACCAATTATGAGAATCCTGTTCTCTGCTTCCTAGAGCCACTACCTACCCTCCCACCCTTGGCAGCAATGCCATGTGGTCAAGTAGCCTGAAAAATAAGATCACAAGACCTAAGGAAATGCCTGCTATAGGAATTCTGAAAAATATTTTATTTTTCTTGTTAAAATGAACAAATGAAGGTGATGCCTCTTACTTCCTCCTAACACCGTCTTCCTTTTCTGATACATAGCTGTAGTACTTGTCAGCGCAGAAGTTATTTTGCAACCAAGAGGAAAAAGTGAAGAGAATTGTTATAAGTTTGTTCCAATGTTCATGAGCCACAAACCTACTCTGGGTTTCTTGCTCTTTAAGAAAAATACTCCCTAATTGTTTAAGTAACTAAAATTGTATATGTTGTGATGGGTAGCAAAACATAATCCAAACTGGGCCAAGAGTTATGAGATAGGATGATGACTCTATTGAAAATATAGAGTTGACACATGTATGTATATATGTGTTTACCAAATTGTGTATTTTCAATAAATTTGAAAACACCAAATACTGTATCTTCTTTCTGGGATTTCATATTGCATATTAGCATGAATGACATTGATTATTAACATCAAAATGTTCTGTCATAAATAAACCTATTTCAATAAAGTTCATGCTTCTTAAACATATTTGACCAAAAATGCCTATTAATACATCACTCATTAATATAGAATGGATTAGGAAACATTATTTATCATGTGTTCTGATCCATGATTCATTAACTTGTTCCCTATTTCTTTGATTATTTTCTGCAGCAGTATTTCTAGGAGCACCCAGTTAAAGTTGAATTAAACAAAAACAGTGAATCCTGGTTACACCAGATTACTGAAGCAAGCAAACTAGCTGTGAAATATTGACGTGTTGAACTGTCTTTTAGGATGTGGTCAAAAGCCCAACAAGGAAACATGTGTAGCAACTCATTTGCAGATCACAAATAACCTGCAAACTTTGTTTGCTGGTCACAATTAACATCCTATGTTTCCACACTAGTTATTTTTATCTGCCTGCAGTCAGCCCCCTTTTACTACTATGCAGGCTTGCTTATTGATGGTGCAGAAACAGAGGTCAGGTGAAGGCATGCAGTTTTCTATGCTGAAGAAGGACGTCCTTCTCTACTTTGACACAGAAAGCGATGGTCATGGCCATTTTAACAAAGTCCTGAGTTGCATTTGCTCAGGTAGCTTCACAGTTCACCATCTAAATGTATCATGATCTACAAAGAAGGACTTTCATATATGCTCCTATAGTCATTCTAGTGTGAATGACTGGATACTAACTTTGCTTCTCTTTTTGACCTACTTCAGAGATGGTCCAGTATTCTTTGTATTTATTTATTCAATTTTTTTTCTGAAGGATGACTCAGAATGTCTCACAGACATCAAACTGAAACTTTCTGATATTGAACTTCTGATTCCTTCTTCATGTTCTACATTTGATAACAGTACTTTAATTACCCAAAAACCTAATTCAAGACAGAAACATACAATACCTCATTGTTGCCTTGATGGGTCGGTCTCTCACCCTCACATCCAATCCATTTTTATGCCCTAACTTGAGATGTATTAATTCATTCACACCATCTCTCTGCTGCCCCCTGTAGGCCAGTGATCTCTTGCCTAGCTCACTGCAAAGAGCATCACTACTCCTAGACTAATAGCTTTTATGATCTCTTCCCCACATAGCATCCTGAATAATACCAAGGTGCCAAAAAAAAGTATACACATTTAAAAAGCTGTTATCTATGTATTACTTTTAGAAGTTGAATTGAATTACAGTAGCAATGTGTAGTATGACCATCACTTAAAAGATAATGCTAATCGAATGAATGCTAGTATCACTATGTGACAGGCAGGACAATAAAAGAAAATGGTAGTACAGTCATTCGAGGAGCACAAGACCATTTGCCAGGAACATGGACAGGATGAAGAGATGCAATTGAGTGCCCCTTCTCCACTCTCCTGACTTAACACCCCTTTACTTCTACTTATGGGGGAACTTAAAGGATGTGGTGTACCATAGAAAACTGGCTACACTAGCAGTACTCAGGAAAAAATTAAAATGGCATGCTCAGTGATACAAGTAAACACTTCAGCCAACATTGCTCAAGCTGTAGTTTGCCGTAATCAGAAGTGTCTGGATGCTGATGGTAGCCCTTTTGAACACCTCTACTAACTGCAAGAGTCAAACATGACTTGTATTCATCTTGTGTTATCAGTATATTTTGAGTATTACAATTTTAATACAGATTTTTCTTTCTTAAAATGTATGTACTTTTCTTTTGCACCCTCTGTATCTTAAAAACTAAATTAGAACAAATCATCCCCTTTCTAAATGGTTAACATTGCATTAAGAAAAGTATTCCAATTCCTTACTATGCCCTCAAGCCCCATATAGTCTGGTTAGTGCACAGTGTTCTAATTTCAAGATGTAATACTTTTCTTCTTTCTGTATAAGTCTATAGCAGGGCAAACTACAGCCCATGGATCAAATCCACTCCATCACATGATTTTTGCAAATGAAGTTTTATTGGAACACAGCCATACTCATTGTTTCTGTACATTTATGGCTGCTTTTGGCTGAGTGGTTCAAAAGAAACTTGTGGCCCAAAAAGTCTCAAATATTCACTAGCGGACCCTGTAAAAAAAAATTTGCTGACCACTCCTTTAGCATCTCACTAGCCTCCTTTCCTCCTTTGATTAAGATAAACTCTTTATTACCTTCAGCCTTTGCATTTACCCTCCCATCTGCTTGGAAGAGGTAAAATCTCCCTCCATATTCTGCTCGATGACTCAGCTCGAAGTTAAGGATTCAGAACAGACTTCCTTTATAACTCTAACTAAAGTAGAACACCCACCTCTCCGGGTACACTCCATTCTATCATATCTTGTTTCCTGATAAACACATTAAAGTAGAAATTATTCTGCTTATATTTTTGTTTATGTCTTCTTTTCACCACAAAACTCTAAGCAAGAAATCAGGCAGTGTCAATCTTCTTCAGTACTGCTTCCCCAAAACCTAGAAAGTGACTGCAAATAGTGCATGCTCAGCAAATATTTGTTGATTTAATGAAACAACTACTGTGACCAATTTTCCTAAATTGCATTCAATTCATTAGTTTCACATCCAATATAAATTTCCCACAGAAATGTCCTTTCTCTCCCTTCAAAATATCCTGGAGTACATAGGAGAATAACAATAAACATTGTAATTGCAGAGGTAGTCAAGTTGTACTTTTTATTAATTCATTTGTATATTTATTCATTCAACAAATATTTAATGACAGCCATCTATGGGAAGTACGGGGCACAACAAGATAGGATAAGCTTTTCATTGGGTAGTAGTGTGACTATCATTGTTTTAGTGTGACTGAGAGACTTTGAAGTTAAAGATTTTGACTGAGATTGTCCCAGCCCACTACCCTACTCATCTTACACATTCAGAACCACTGCCTCAAAGACTGAGCAAGAAGTTTACTATTAACCCCAGGATCAGAATAGTCAGTATTGTTCTTATAATCCCCAGCGGTAACTGCTCTGTAGAACCAAGCATGTTTAGATAGATGTGGCTGAAGCACTGTACAAGCAGGAATAAAGTAACTGGATTTTCTTCTAGTGATTGTGAATCAGATCAGCTATGGAGAGGGAGGAGCAGTTTGGAATGGAGGACTTTTTTTTGGAGTTCAGTGATTTTTAGTTTGGATGGGGCTCTCCAGCGGAGGGCTTTGAATAATGTGGTCACTGGGTGTTTGTGGAGTTAGACAAAATGTTGTCTGACAGCTAAGAATGGGGAGAAAAGAGCAAACACACCATTTTCCTATCTTACATATATGAAAATTTCTCCATCTGCCACTAAAAATCATTTAATGTCTCCTCTTCAGCTATAGCTTACAGGATCTTACCTTATTTATTTTTGTAGCTCTCAAACTGCCCAACTCAGAGACTTTCACATACTATTCTCTTAAATACTTGTTGAATTGAAAGCAAATATACTTTCAGAGAAGAGGTTTTCCTATGATTTCACCTGTGATTAATGTACAAAAAAACACTTAAATGGGTTTTGTTGTTGCTGTTGTTTTGTTTGTTTATTTGTTTTACTATAATACAGTTAGTGTTCCATGCTACTAAACCCATGACTGGCTAACATAATCAGTTTCTGAAACTTTTTGTTCACTGTGTATATAGATAAAACGTCAATGGCAACATAGAAAGATTGACCTAAAGGCTTTTGGCATTACAAGATAAAGATGCTTGATAAATGCCATCTTGTTTGGAAACTTAAATAATGGGTTTCAGGATGAGTAGAAAGTGGTCATCCCATTAACCTGTCCTTGAAGGCAGTTTTAATACCAGCTGCAAGATGGATTGCCTGTGGAAAACCACCACCCTGCTCATAACCCTCCTCCTCCCACCATGGCATTTTTAACTGGCACCATTTCCAAGGGAGCTCTACAGAGTTAGCAAATAAATAATAATAGTGATGATATGTTTCTAGATAAAAGGGGAGGAAAGAGGAGCATATAAGTGTTATGGACACAGTTGGTATTTGTTTAGTCTTATTGAGGTGCTTTGCATACATTGGTATGAACCCGTCAACTGGCCTGTTCTCACTATGGAGAGGAAAAAAAAGGCTTTTTTGCCCATTTTCATTTTCATGCTTGAGCACCTTCCCTTGCTAAATTATCCTAGTTAGTACTCATACATATTTTTTCTGCTTGCCTGTATCCTTCTTATGTCAGTAAAGAAGAGTCTGTATTCAAAATATCAAAACAAATTAGTAGCAACGAATGATTAAAGCTCAATATTGCCCTGTAGTTAATAAAAGCGAAACCGTGTACAAGAGATCATAGCATAGGCATATCACTTGGCTTGGAAATCCAGGTCCTCATTTGATACCAAAAAGCTGCCAGATTGAAGCACTTAAAACCATCCAGGCAAAATAAAAGGCTAATAAATCATTTTGAGAATCATGGCAAAGGATAAATATTGAAATTTCACAGCTGTTTCAGGAACTGTCACATATTTGAAAAAGACTGAATTAATTATGTCCAAAAGAAAAATGGGAAAATAGTTTTAGTCAGGTAAGGAAATGCAGATAAATTTTTAAAACTTATAAAATAGTACAATTAGCTCAATGCCAACTGAGCTGTCATGTGGTTGAGAAAAAAAATGGACTGTTTGTCCCTTACAGGTATACACTATCCAACAAAACCCTGCAAGGCAAAGGTCTAACTTATTTACTGACTTTATTGGTATATATATTTTAAAAGTTTTGCATTTGTAGGAAAGGGTAAGTGTTATAGAAGTTGTACATAAAGGCCTTTATTATATAAGCTTCTTAGGGCAGAGACTATTTCTTATGTATTTTTGTGATTCTTTGTAACACCTAAAATAGTTTCATGAACATAGGAAGTGTTCGATGTTTATTTAATAACAGAATAGAATTAGTGCTAAATCAAACTGGTAAACCCAGATAGTCCTAAATTATACAGTGACTTATCCACAACTTACACTTAAATGTTGTAAAGAGCTTTCTTTAGTCACATAATCTTAAATTTATATCTGTTCTGAAATTTAATTGTATATAAATGGATAAATTAGTATCAGTTATTGAAGAACAATAAGCAGATATTTTATAGAAACTGTTTTTTAATTACTTATTTTATCAGCCTAATATATGGTTTCATTTATCATTTGGCACATCGGTACCGTACCCCCAGGGCAGTACATGCTGGGCCATTCAGGGGTACATGAAAAAAATCAGTAACAGCAAAAAAAACAAGTAAGTAAAACAATGCAAAATGTTAGTTATAGAACAATAAATATTAAGTTTGAATCACCATTAATGGAGACACTTCAAAATGAGATGGCATTGAATGATGATTGGTGAGGGATTGGCTGTGAACCCTTTTCTCAAACTGCTCCTCTGCCAGTCATTACACACAGTCTCAGAACAATCCAAACGGATAAATAATACAGCCGTAGCCAGACTTACCAGTTTAGTTATTGACTGAGTAAAAGTAAGTGTGCTGTCTTTAATTTCAAGTAGTTTTTTAATTGAATGTTCAAATACTTGATTATCATGATCAATATTTAACTATGTTACTAATATTATAAAATTAAATCTGTGGTTTGTACTTTTAGTGTAGTAATTTTTTTCCCTAACGTATTACCTCATTTCCACTATGTTACATTAAGATAGTCACTGAACAAAAGTGTCTGTATTTAAAAACAGCTGTTTTAAAAACAAGGGGTACAATTTATAGAAATGGGTTTAGAAGGGATACACAAGTGGGAAAAGTTTGGAAATCACTGTCTGGAAAATCTGTCCATTTGTGTTGATCAATATTTGTTGAGCATCATGACAAGCTGAAGAGGTGCTGTGATTGTTGAGATGCACATTTCAGAGCAGCTGCTTTTTTTAAACTCAAAATTATTTTATTTTTAAACTTAAATTTTACATTTAACTGTTTTTGCCTTGTTTCTCAGTCAAATAATTTATTGCCAACCCACTTTTAATACATTTTTAGAACACTTTTAGATTTACAGAATTATGACAAAGAGCACTGAGAGTTCCCATATGCCACACAGCCAATTTCTCCTATTAACATTCTACATTATACTGGTCACAATTAATGAGTGCTAGCATGGTGTATATTTTTGCATTCCTGTACTTTTAGCTTATCAGTGTCATTATGCTTAAAGTAATTTTTTGTAGACCACATATAGTTGGGTATTATTTTTAATTTATCCTGACAATCTCTGTCTTTTCATTACTGCACTTAGACACTTCACATTTAAACTGATCGTTGATGTATTTGAATTAATATCGCCCAATTTTGGAACTGTTTTCTATTAATTAAAAGAGGCTTCTATTTCTGCCTTCTCTGCTTCAGAGTGAGCATTTTATAAGATTCCATTTTTTGTTCTGTCTTAACAAGTCTTAAAAACAAAATTTGGCATTTTTTTCAAAAGTTTACAATATATATATATTTTAACTGTCTACCCTCAGTAAAACTATTCCACTTAATGTGTAATACAAAACCTTAATTTAGCCTTAGAAGATTTTATGTTTCTAGGAATTTATCCATTTCTTCCAGATTGTTAAATTTGTTGGCATATAATTGCTCATAGTAATATATAGATATAGATATAGATATATATAGATATATAGATATATAGATATATATACACACATACACATACATACATATATATATACATACATATACATATATATGTATATATATATATATATATATATGTATGTGTGTGTGTGTGTATATATATATATATTTGTATTTCTGTAGTGTCCATTGTCACTACTCTTTCATTTCTGATTTTATTTATTTCAGTCTTTTCTTTTTTTCTTGATGAGTCTGTTTAAAGGTTTATCAATTTTATTTATCTTTTCAAAGAACCTGCTTTTGGTTTCACTGATTTTTTTTCCCTCTATTTTATTTGTTTCCACTCTGATCATTATTATTTCTTTCCTTCTGCTCACTTTGAGCTTTATTTGCTTTTCTTTTTCCAGTTCTTTTGGGTGTAAAGTTAGACTGAGAGTTTTCAGGTTTCTTGAGGTAGGTCTGCATTGCTATGAATTTCCCTCTTAAAACTGCTTTTGCTGTGTCCCATAGATTTTGGATTGTTCTGTTTTCATTTGTGTTTGTCTCAAGGCATCTTTTGATGTCTTCCTTTATCCCATCATTGACACATTCATTATTTAGTAGCATGTTATTTAGCCTCCAGGTGTTCGTGTGTTTTTCAGTTTTCTTTTTATAATTGATACTTAGTTACCCATCAGAGAAGATGCTTGATTTAATTTCAGTCTTCTTAAATTTATTGAGATTGTTTTATGACCTAACAAGTGGTCTATCTTAGAAAATGTTCCATGTGCACTTAAAAAGAAGGTATATTCTGCTGGTTTGTGATGACATACTGTAAAAATATCAATTAAAACCATCTGGTCTAGTGTGTCACTTAAGACTGTTGTTTGCTTATTGATTTTCTGTCTGGAAAGTCTGTTCATTTGTGTTAATCAATATTTGTTTTACATATTTAGGAGCTCCTATATTGCCTGAATAGATGTCCTCTTGTAGGATAGGTCCCTTTATTATTATATAATTTCCTTGTTTGTCTCTTATTATGGTCTTCATTTGAAAGTCTGTTTTGTCTAAGTATTGCTAACCCGGCTTATTTTATTTTTCATTTTCATTTGCATGAAATATCTTTTTCTATCCCTTTACTTTCAGTTTCTGTGTGTCTTTTGATCTAAAGTGGGCCTCTTAGAGACAGACTATGTATGAGTCATGTTTTATTATCCATTTAGCTATGCTATGTCTTTTGATTTGGGCATTTAATCTTTTAACATTTAAAATGATTATTAATAGGTACATAGTTATTGTCATTTTATTATTATTACTTTTTTATCATTATTTATTTGTTTATTATCTTCTTTCTTCTGCTTAAAAGAGTTCTTTTAAAATTTCTTGTAACACTGGTTTGGTAATAAATTTCTTTAGTTTTTTCTTGTCTGTAACCTCTTTATGTCTCCTTCAATTTTTAAATGGTAGCCTTGCTGGGTAAAGTAGTCTTTGTTGTAGGCCCTTGGTTTTCCTCACTTTGAATATTTCTTGCCATTTCTTTCTGGCTTGCTAATTTTCTGTCGAGAATCAGCTGATCATCTTATGGGAGTTCCCTTGTAAGTAACTAGTTGTCTTTCTCTTGCTGCTTTTAGGATTTTCTCTTTGTCTTTAACCTTTGCCATTCTAATTATAATACGTCTTAGTGTGGGCTTTTTTTGTGTTTATCATTTTGAGACTTTGTACTTCCTGGACCTCTGTGTCTATTTTCTTAACCAGGTTAGAAAATTTTTCAGTCATTATTTCTTCAAATAGACTCTCAATCACTTGTTCCCTCTCTTTTCCTTCTGGTACTCCTATCATGTGAATGTTGTTACAGTTGATATTATCCCAAACGACCCTTAAACTATCTTCATTTATTTTATTTTATTTTATTATTTTTGCTGTTTCAGTTGGGTGTTTTCTGCTACCCTGTCTTCTAAATTGCTTATTTGACCCTCTACTTCATCTATCTGCTGTTGATTCCTTTTAGTGTATTCTTCATTTCAGTATTGCATTCTTTATTTCTGACTAGTTTTTTTTTTTAGGGTTTCTATGTCCTTTGTTCTTAGTATTTCTTTGCAGAAATTCACACTATGTTCCTTCAGAATTCTTATAACTATTGTTTTAAACCTTGTCTCTGATAGATTGGTTGCCCTCATTCCATTTAGTGCTAATTCTGGAGGTTGCTCTTATACTTTTATTTGGGACATGTTTATTTCCTCATTCTGGCTACCTCTCTGTGTTTGCTTCTATGTATTAGATGGAATTCTATGTCTCAGTCTTTTCTGGGTGACTTCATATAGCATGTGTCCTATGTAGTTCAATAACACAGTCTTCCTGATCTTCTTTGCGTGTGTTCCAGGAATGTCCCATCTGTGTTGTTTGTATTCTCCTGCTGTAGTTGAGCCTTGATTGCTTTTGAGCAACTGACTGTGAAAAATTTCTATGCCCACAGTTTATGAGCTGCTGAGTGGGGGCTGACTCCTAAGTGAGGGATTCAGTTCAGTGAGTTTTTGTTCCTGTTGAGACCACCCTTTGGATGTGCTGCTTGTGGAGCTAATTAGGTAGTGCTCTTGTGTGGTCTGAAGCTAGCTTCTGGGTGTGCTGTTTCTGATGTCTTTTTAGAAGGGCTGACATACAGGCCAATTTCAGTCTTTTCTGTGATCAGCCCACAGCTACCTGGTAGTAGTTACACAGCTATATGTGGTTGATTGCTGCCTGTCCTGGACCTGGAGGTATGTGTAGGTGGCCTTTCTGTGAACCAAGGCCACTGCCACTAGTATTGGACCTTGGGCAGCTTAGCAAAATGTGTAGGGCTTCCTAGGCCTGTTGCCACCTGCCTGCTGCCTGAAAGAATCAGCCTTTGAAAGAGTCTCCTTACACGTGTGGTCCAGGTGGGTTTACCTGGTGTTGAGAGTCTTCACTAATTGTGCAAGGCAGGGACCCAGGGCATCACCAAGGTGGTGCATAGGCACTGATTTTACTAAGCCAATATGCTTTCAGATTAGGGTGCATTCAGCATAGAAAAGTTGGTGCTCTCTTGTAGGCTATATGTGAGGTAGGCTCCACATAGGAAAAATGGCTTCTGTTCCTCCAGCCCTTGCCCCAAACCCACACAACTTAGTTTTTTTCCAGTATGTCTCTGGCAACCCTCTAGTTACTGTCCCTCCACCAGAGACCAGATGAATGTTTGCAAGTGAGTGAGTCTGTGAGCTGGCCCTTTAAAAGGGTGATTGTGTTTTCTGTTGAATTCCATCTCACTGGTTCAAACAGACAGAGTCCTTGCTGATTTTCACTGCCAAATGTTGTGGGAACTCCTCTTACTGACACAGGATCTGTAGGCTGGGGAGCCTGGTGTGGAGCTTGGAGCCCTCCCTTTTCTGGGGATATCTTCATCACTGAGGTGTCCCTCCAATGTTCAACCACTATCTGTGAGTTTGGGGGTCAGCTTGTTTCCCATCTCCTGCCCTTCTACCAGTCTCAGAGTGGCCTCTTCTTTATATCCTTAGTTATAGGGGTTCTGTTCCAACTAGTCTTCAGATGATTCTTGAGGTTAATTGTTCTATAATTTATTTGTAATCTTGGTGTAATCCTGAGATGCAGTAGACGTAGCATTTACCTAATCTGCCATCTTGGACATTCTTCCAGTACAGGAATATTATAAAAGAATATTCCTAATTCCTCTCTCTCATCTTTTTGTGACATTGCTGTCATTCATTCATTTATCCATAATGTTATAACTGCCAATATGTTATTATTAATATAATTCTAAATGGGTAATTTTAGATCAATTAAGAGAAAATATTTTATTTTACCTACATTTATTTTGTCTCTAAAACTTTTTTCTCTATGTAGAGTCAAGCTTCTAACCTTTGTCATTTTTCTTCAGCCTGAAAAACGTTTTTAAAAACTTCTTGCATAGTGGGTCTGCTGGTGATGATTCACCCTATTTTTATTTGTCTGAGAGTGTTTCTCTTTCTCTCTTGAAAGATAATTTCACCACATATAGAATTCTAGGTTGATGGATTTTTTTTCAATACTTTAAGTATTTCATTACACTTTCTTCTGGTTTGCCTCTTTTCTGACAAGTCTGCTGTAATTCTCATTCTTGTTCTTCTCTAATTAAAGTGTTTTTGTTTGTTTGTTTTCTCATAGCTTCTTTTAAGATTTTCTCAATATCTGGTTCTCTGAAGTTTTACTATGATATACTTAGGTGTAGTTTTTCAAAAACATTTATTATGCTTTGTGTTCTCTGGGATTCCTGGATTTGTGACTTGATATCTGTCATTAACTTTGGAAGTTCTCAGTGACATTATTTCAAATGTTTCTTAATTCCTTTTTCTCTTTCTTCTTTTGGTATTCCAATTATATATATATTATGTTGTTTGAAATTGTCTTACAGTTTTTCAATGTTTTGTTCAACTTTCTTCATTTTTTATTCTACTTACATTTCCATTTGAGGATTTTTTATTAACTTATCTTCAGGCATACTGATTCTTTCTTCAGCCATGTCAAGTCCTTTTAGCATTTCCTGCTGATTCTTAGAATTTTCATCTCTCTGCCTATATTACTTAACAGTCTAGCATGTTATTTACATTTTCCATTAGAGCCTTTAACATATTTATCATAATTATTTTATAATTGTCTGTCTGAAAATTCCAATGTCTGGGTCATATTTGAGTCTGGCTCTGGTGATTTATCTTTTCAGACTGCTTTTGCTTGCCTTTTGTCATGCCTTGTTGAAAGACACATATGTTGTTTAGGGAAATAGGAACTCAACTAAATAGTCCACCAGTGTGATGATTTATGTTAAACTTGCCAGGTGTTGGACTTTGCTTAATGTTTGCTGTTACTGTAGGTGATAGAGTCTTTAAAATGCTCTAGTGTTCTTATTTTTTGTCTCCCATCTTGATTCTGGCCTTTCCTAAGTACTCCTTTTCAGACAGAACCTGTTTCATGTTGATTTTTTAACTGTAATCCACTACTATTATACTGATTCCCTATGGATGTGGTGAGGTAGGGATAGGGATTAGGACATTCTATAATCTTCCAGTTAAATCTCAGCCTTTTAGTTAGCTTGTGTTTCTGTCCTGTGACTTTCACAAGTGATTCTTTTCATATAGCTTTCCTCCAAACCCCTTAGGTAAGGCAGGAGGGCTAGATGGGACTGGAGTGAGAGGAATGCCTTTCTGCCACACAGCTCTGGAACAAGGTTTCCATAGTCTTTCTTTCTGAAAAGTGGTCCTTTGTTATGGGGAAGGCTCCAGACATGCATTTCACAATAACTACTATTCCTCTCCATCTCAGTACCAAAAGAACTATCTTTCTCAGAAGTTTATCTTGAGAAGTTGGGCTTTTTGGAGGTAAAGTCCGTAAAGTGTGGGGTGCCACCTAAAACTTAGACTGCCCTCAGGGGTTACTCACTTTCACACTAGTCCATGGTCAGTCTTCAGCAATTAATCAAAATTACCATTCATGTATTTCTATCAGTGGTGTTTGCTCTAAGTAAGCAAATCTACTGTGATGCTGTATCTACCTGTCTTTCCTCCTTTCAGGGGAGTGTTTTGCCCTGCAAACTCAGTTCTCTAATTAGTCCAAAATAGGTGTTAATTTTCAGTTCAACTTTTTTTTATGAGCTTGGAGTGATAATTTCCATGCTCATTAAATATTGGAGCTGAAACCTGCATTTAATTTTCATTGGCTGTCTTTTGCAGATAAATTTTATACTTAAATCTTAAAAATGTTTGTGCTTTTCTTCTTAGCAATGCATCAGTTGCCGCTGATCTAGATTTTTATCACCAGTAATAAAAAGGACACAGAACCATTTTATATCTCCTGCATGGTTTTGCATCTATGGTGCTTCCATTTATTTCTCTGATAATGCCTGGCTTTATATCTTTTAACCATAAATCTTAAATGTATAAATGAACATAAATTACATAAAATAGCCCTTTTAAATGTATGTGTGTATGGTTTCTTTGTGTTATTTTTTTTACTTTTTTATTATTAAATTCATGTGTAAAACAGTTTACATAACACATATGTACAATTTAGAAAATGTTTATAAAATCATTACATTTGTAGCCACTTAAATTAAGAAATACAATATTGCTAGTTAAAAGTATCCAATATAATACTAAATTATAATAAAAATAGTGAGTATCCTTGCCTGTTCGCAACTTTATTGGGAAAGTATCTAGAGTTTTTCCATTCAACAAAGTGATTACCTTAAGTACCAAAGTATATACTTTTTTTATTGTTGAATTTATTGGTGCAACATTGTTTAGTAAAAATTACATAGGTTCCAGGTATACAATTCTATAATACATCATATATGTGTTCATCACCCAGAGTCAGTTCTCTTTCCATCATTATATATTAGTGTCCCTATCCCTTTTCTCCCACTCCCCTCACTTCTTACCTTCAAGTAACTAATAAACTTATGATTATGTCCATGAGTTTTGTTTCTTTGTTGCTTTCAATTTTATGCTCCACATATGAGTAGAATCATGTAGTTCTTGTTTTTTCTGTCTGGCTTATTTGACATGGCAAGATGATCTCAAGATGGCCCTGTTTCATCTTTTCTTATATCTGAGTAGTATGTCATTACATATATGTACCACAGCTTCTTTATCTAGTCATCTATCAGAGGACACTTTGGTTGTCTTTATGACTTGGCCACCATAAATAATGCTATGAACATTGGGGTACACATATCCCAAAGTATATACTTTTCGTTAAGGAAGTATCTCAATTACTATTTTCTTGAGTGTTTTTATTAGGAATGGATATATTGTTTTGTTTTGATTTGCTTTGTTTTGTTTTCAAGATTTTTCAAGATGTATGAAACTACTTAAATGATTTTTCCTTTTGATCTATTCATATGGTGAATTTAATTAACAAATTCCTTAGTATTGAATGATCCTTGTGTTCTAGGGATAAATCATATCTTATCATGATGTTTTTTTTTAAGTGCTGGTGAATTCAATTAATTGTATCCTTTAGATAATTAAGGTAAAATGAGGTCATATGAGTGGGTTCTAATTCAATACAACTGGTGCTTTTATGAGAAAAAGAGACTAGGACACAGATATATACAAAAAGAATACCAAAATAAGACACAGGGAGACAACAGCCATCTACAAGTTAAAAAGAGGCTTTAGGAAAAATAAACTGTGCCAGAATCTTGACTTGTGCCCCAAACCCATAAAAAATAAATAAATTTCTATTGTTCAAACCACCCAGTCTTTGATACTTTGTTATGGCATGCCTAGCTAAATAATAAAATACGTGACAGTATTTATTTCAGTCTTATAAACAAGGTCAGTAATATCACTATTGTGTTTGTGATATACAGGAATCTGAAGAACAAAGATTTCAGGCAACTGTTAACAGAAATTTAGATATGTATATTTTTACTGAGAAGTCAATTTGCCTGAGTCATATGACAAGCTAAGAGTTGTTCATTGTCAATCCATTGATTATTCTCCTATAATTCTTCAAAGAATTATTTTCAACAGATTTTATTCAGCCAAGAAAGGTGACTAATGGTAGTATCTATTTTCTTATTCAACCTGTGAATAAAATGAGTCCCAAACAATCTAATTGTTTTATTATCAAAATTCTTACTCAATTCTCTACTGTTTTCTTGATGGCATTTGTTTTGTTCTGAGCAGTGTGTTGAAGGTTGCATACTCCTTGAAAACTTATCTGCTAAATAAGCTAAATTTATAAGTGAATATTTATCCTTAAAATGAGAAATAAATTCATACACCTTTTCTAGTTCTACCCTATGAAATGGTGGCTATTTCTTTTATTAATGAAAAAAAAAAAACCAGTTTCAGCTTCAGTTTAATTTCAGCAAATTTTCCTGGCTAAGAAAAGGTATATATTTATAAAAAATACTTTTTTTAAGTTATATGTAAGTTTCTTAAATTGATCATTTTTACCCTTCAGTTGAATGTAAAAATGCTGACTTTGAGGCAAAGTGTCTTGCTGTTATTCCAAAGGCATAGTGACCATGTGAGCCTCAACTTTGGGAGTTTTGTTCCTTGCAGATTTGACTTTAACTGGCCCCACATCTGTACATATATTTTCCATCCTATAACATGCTGATAAAGCTGCTGAAAATTCCATCAGTTATTTTACCATCAAGCACATTACAAATTAACTTGACTTGTGATGTTACTAGTATAAATGTAGTAAACAAAAACAATAAAGCAACCACATCACTAAAGTCTGTATTGTCATCCAGCTGCATAGTAAAGAATCAAATTCACCTTTATCTCTCAAGCGGTTGTTTAAATCTAGACTTACCTAAGGTATAATGCCTTATCAAATTTTCTCGTTTTATATGAGGTCCACTAACCAAAGTAACCCCAAAATCAGACTTAAGGGGAAATATAAGACAATTTAATTCTCTTGATTGATTGTGCATTTTATAGCATGACTCCTCATCAAAAACTTTTTTTTGTTTCAAAAAAAAAGGAAATTTTACTAATGAACAAAAATTAATTTATAAGCATTTTCAATTTTCACCCCTTCCTCAAGGATTTCAAAGACATTTTATATTTTGAGTCGACTCCTGGGTACTTCTTGGTTCTCCAAAAACGGCTGATGGAGAAAGAGTATGGGGAAGCTATAGAATCCACCACTGATATATCTAATAGGGAACTGAAGTAGATACAAGGTTGTGTGCATTGGGGGAAGCTCCAAGAGTGGTGGGGGAGAGAAGTTGGGAAGAATTGAGCTTGGGAAAGGGAGAACTGAAGGTAGTAGAAGCTTTGTGGGTGAAGAAGATGAATGGGAGAGTGATGAAAGGTTTTTAAGGATGCTTGCTGTGTTTTCAAATAGACTTTCTTCTTACATGGTAAATTGAGGGAATGATTAAATTATTCAATCTTTTAAATTAACTATAAGCTGTGAGAACCAGACAATGTGAGCTCTAGGAATGGATTGACTTACAGCAGACTGATTTTTAAATGTTACCTCAGAAGGAATTCCTGAATACAATTATGGCTCAGGGCTTCTTCACACAAGAACCATAACAAAAAAAGAATAAAAAATGACAAAGAACAAACTCTTCCCAAGAATATGATTTGGTCTTATTCTTCACCAGCTTATTTCCTTTTGACTACACCAAACCACCTAACTCCTTACTGTTGCATTTGGTGGTTCCACCAGGCTTTTTCTGAAAAGCCTTACCAGAGAACTTTAGAAAGAGTTAATCACAAATGGGTTTTCGAGGGCAAGATGATGACTGGGAAGGAGGTCCCTAAAACCTCTCTCAGAAAACACAATTAAATGGCCATCCAGGAGCCAAGAAAGAAAACCCTGATGACACATTGACAACTGAAAAATCCATGCATTGCAAGAAAACACCTGAAGAGACAGCAGGGTGAGCGGGAGAGAAGGGAAGGAACAGAGATGGATCATGACAAGACCCCATCACTGCTAATTAAAGGAACTGGAAAGAAATCAGGGAGCAGCACAATACATGGGAGAGAGGAGGCCAAGAGGTGACATGAGTGAAAACCAGATGGGCAGAATGCTGACAGACCATGAGGGAGCTGGACCTTAAAGTAGCATTAGGAAAAAAGCTTGAGATTCAGCCTCTGAAATTCTTAAGTAGCAAGAAAGCTGAATTGGGACTCTAAAAAGTCTCAGGTCAAAATAAAGCTCTAGACACAGCACCTCAGCTCCTGACTCTCAGCAGCTCCCCGCCCATGGTAGAAGCATTCTGGCCACCCTCACATGGTCTGACATCAGGCCTGTAGCTTTAGACCCATGGCTGGTGTGCAGCCAGCACCCTTGCTTGGTGCTCTTGCAAAGCCTGACTCATGGTATGCACATACCCAGCAACCTCACAAATCTGGTGATCTCACAGGGCCTATGGGTTCTGGTCCAAGGAGCATGCACACCTGGAACCATCACAAGACACTCACATGGCCTGCATCTCCAGGACTGTGCTATATGCACTCCCAGTGCCTTCACATGGTGCATGCTTGCAGACTCGGCACTGAGTGGCTATTATGGAGATGAGTTGCTGGAACATGCCTCAGGTAAAGAACTAGAGAGGGAAAGGAGGAAAATTTGATAACATTGGCCTTAACCAGTGAGAGCAGCCTTGGCCTGCATCCTATTAGCCCCCTTCATATCCCCCAGCTTCCCCAGCAAAGGGCAGGAGGTGAAGCCACCCCAGCCCACATTTTCTTGGCCTCTCCCCTCTCCTACAGCCTCCCCAACAAACTGCAGGAAGTGGAGGGACCAAGGATTGAGGTCCTCCGCCTCCAAACATGGCTGGAGACCAGAGATAAGGTTTAAACACCTCCCTTCTCTTCCAAAACTTGTCCCCTCAGTGCCACCTAGTGTCTGCCCTACAGCAAGACACCACAAAAATACTAATCAGAGAAGGAGTTCCTGGGCTCTGCTGAATATAAAGCCCTCGTGCCAAAGAAGAAGTACAGAGTGGACACAGTGGACAATATGAGTACTTTAGGATCTAAAGCTGCTCAGAAAGAAGATGAATAATCTCCAGTAAAAGATCTCATAGAACTAGAAATTTCTGAACTAAGTGACAGAGAATTTAAAGTAGTCATTCTAAAAGTTCTGATAGAAATGAAAACATGCTGGCAGAACACCATAGCTGAGATGAATGATCTCAGAAAGAAAATCCACAAACAAAAAAACTATTTAACAAAGAAATTCAAAACATAAAGAAGAACAAAATGGAAATTAGAGAAATACATAATAAAATACAAGAAATGAGAAATGAAATAACTGCCATTAAAAAAAAACAGGGCCATCCAGATGGAGGAAAGAATTAGTGATATTGAAGATCAGAACATGGAAAAATCTCAGAAAGAAGAAGAGAGGGAATATAGAACCAAAAGGATTGCAAGAGCTCTGCAAGAACCATCTGACTGCATGAGACAAAACATCAGGATAATAGAATTAGAAGAAGGAACAAAGCACTTTACAGAGAACGTACTCAAACAAATAGTAGACAAGAACTTTCCAAACCTATGGAAATATCTGGAACCCCAAATTTAACAAGAAAATAGGTCCCTAAGATACCTGGACCTTAGCAGATCTTCTCCAAGACACATGGTACTGAAGATGTCAAAAACTAAAGACGAAAAGACATTCTTAAGGCAGCCAGGGAAAAAAGATCTATAACTTTTAGAGGAAAACCCATCAGGCTGGCATCAGACTTCTCAGCAGACTCTCTACAAGCCAGGAGGGAGTGGAATCAAATATTCAAAACTTTAAAAGAGAGAAACTTGCAAGCAAGAATAAATTATCCAGCAAAATTATCCTTCACATATGAAGGAGGAATGAAGACCTTCTCAGACACACAGAACCTGCGGGAATTCACCAGCACGAGGCCAGCACTTGAAGAAATACTGAAGGAGGCTCTTCAACCTGAAACAAAACATCAAGACAAATGGAAAAGAGTTGGGACAATAAGAAAGAAACAAAAATAAAGCAAAACAACAACAACAACAAAGTAATGGCCATAGGAAATCCTCACATATTGATCATCACTCTAAATGTTAATGGACTGAACTCACCAATAAAAAGACACAGAGTAGCAGACTAGATTAAAAAACAAAACCCATCCATATGCTGTCTCCAAGAGACACACCTCAGCCATAAGGACAAACACAGACTCAGTGTGAAAGGATGGGAAGTAATACTCCAAGCAAATGATAACCAGAGAAAAGCAGGAGTTGCCATACTGATATATGATGAAATAAACTTCAGGTTAAAAAAGATAGCAAGAGGCAAAGATGGACATTACATAACGATAAAAGGCACAACACAACAACAAGAAGATTTGACACTAATTAATATATATGCTCCCAACCAGAAAGCAACCAAAATATACAAAGCAACTACTAACAGATCTGAAAGGAGAAACTGACAAAAGCACAATCATTGTGGCAGACTTAAACACTCACTTAACAGCCATGGGCGGATCATCCAAATAGAAAATAAAAAAGGAAATATCAGCTCTAAATGAAAAATTACAGCAATTGGACATAATTTACATTTACAGGACACTGCATCTAGCAAAAAGTGACTATACCTTCTTTTCTAGGGCACATAAAACATTCCCAAGGATAGACAATATGCTGGGACACAAAAGTAGCCTCCACAAATTCAAGAAGATCAAAATCATACCAAGTTTATTCTAAGATCACAAAATTTTGAAATTGGAGATCAAATTTGAAAGAAAAGCAGAAAAAAACACAAATACATGGAGATTAAACAACACCTTATTGAAAAATGACTGTATAAAAGAACAAATAAATGAAGCAATTAAAAAATACATAGAAACCATTGACAATGAAAATACAACATATCAAAATGATTGGGACATGGCGAAGGCAGTAATAAGAGGGAAATTTATATCACTACAGGCCTATCTTAAGAAACAAGAAAAATCACAAGTGAACACCTTAGCATCCCATCTTAAAGCACTTTAAGAAGAGCAGGCAAAAGCCAAAGTCAGCAGAAGAAAAGAAATAATAGAAATTAAAACAGCTAAACCAATTACAGAATAGAAGGACAATAGAAAGCATTAATATTACAAAGAGCTGGTTTTTGAGGAAGTCAACAAAATTGAGAAACCCCTGGCTAGACTAATCAAATGATAAAAGGAAAAGGCACAAATATTCAAAATTAGAAATGCAAAGGTAGAAATTACCACCAATATAACAGAAATACAAGGGACTATAAGAAAATATTATGAAGGGCTTTATGTCACTAAATTTAACAAGCTAGAAGAAATGGAGAAGTTTCTAATAACTTATAGCCTACCTAGACTGAACCAAGAAGAACTGGATAATCTAAATAGACCAATCAATAGTAAAGAAATTAAAATGACTATCCATAATTTCCCTAGAGGCAAAGCCCCAGACCAGGTGATTTCACCAACGAGTCCTACTAAGTATTCAAAACAGAATTAACACCCATCCTCCTCAGACTCTTCCAGAAAATAGAAGATGAAGCAAGACTTGCTAACTCATTCTATAAGGGCAACATTACCCTAATACCAAAGACTAGTAAAGACAACACAAGAAGAAAAAAACTCTAGACTAATATCTCTGATGAACACAGATCCAAAAATTCTAAACAACATATTAGCAAATAGAATACAATAATGCATCAAAAAGATTATACATCATGATCAAGTGGAATTCATCTTGGGAGTGCAAGATGGTTTAACATGTGGTTTAACATGAAAATCAATCAATGTGATGCACCACATAAACAAAATAAAACGTAAAGACCATATGGTCATATCAATTGATGCACAAAAGGCATTCAACAAAATACAACATCCATTTATGATCAAAACACTGAATAAAATAGGTATAGAACAGCGGTTCTCAACCTGTGGGTCGTGGCCCCTTTGGGGGTCAAATGACCTTTTCACAGGGGTCACCTAAGACCATCGGAAAACACATATCAGATATTTACATTATGATTCATAACAGTAGCAAAATTATATTTATGAAGTAGCAACAAAAATAATTTCATGGGGGTCACCACAACATGAGGAACTGTATTAAAGGTTTGTGGCATTAGGAAGGTTGAGAACCACTAGTATAGAAGGAAAATATCTCAACATAATAAAGGCCATATATGACAAACCCTCAGCTAACATCATACTGAATGGGGAAAAGCTAAAGCCTAATCCCCTAAAATCAGGATCAAGACGGGAATGCCCTCTGTCACCACTGCTATTCAATATATTACTGGAAGTTCTAGCCACAGTAATCAGGCAAGAGAAAGGAATAAAAGGTATCCAAATTGGGAAAGAAGAGGTCAAATTGTCACTATTTGCAGATAGCATTCCTATATGCAAACAACAAATCTTCAGAAAAAGAAAATGGGAGTCAATTCCTTTTGCTATCACAACAAAAAGAATGCAACACCTGGGAATTAACTTAACAAAAAAAGTGACAGACCTATACATGGAAAAATATGACACTTTTGAAAGAATTGAAGCAGACACAAAGAAATAGAAAGATATTCCCTGTTCATGGATAGGAAGACTTAACATTTTTAAAATGACCATTTTTGTCCAAAGCAATCTACAGATTTAATGCACCTATCAAAAACCCACAATCATACTTTCATGAAATAGGTAAAAGAATTAGCAAATTTATATGGAACCATAAAGGACCTCGAATTGCCAAAGCAATACTTCATAAAAAGAATAAGGCTGGTGGTATTATATTCCCCAATTTCAATTTATATTACAAAGCATAAAAAATAAAAATAGTTTGGTATTGGCAGAAAAACAGAAACGTAGACCAATAGAACAGAACTGAAAACCCAGAAATAAATTTACAAATTTATGGACAAATAATTTTTGATAATGGAGCAAAAAATATGCAACGGGGAAAAGATAGCCTCTGCAGTAGTAGGTAGTGCTGGGAAAGCTGGAAAAATATATGCAAAAACAATGAATCTGAGCTATGAACTCTCATCATATGCAAAAATTAACTCAAAATGGATTAAAGACCTTCACATAAGACCTGAAACAATAAACTATAGAAAAGGATACAATGTTATAGAGAAGAAAACATAGGTACTAAACTTATAGACCTAAGGCTCAAGGAAGACTTCACGAACTCGACCTCAAAGGCAAGAGAAGTAAAAGCAAAAATAAATAAATGTGAGTATATCGAACTAAAAAGTTTCTGCACAGCAAAAGAAACCATCAACAAAGCAAAGAGACAGCCAACTGAATGGGAGAAAATATTTGCAAACAATATATCTGATAAAGTTCTAATATCTAAAATATATAAAGAACTAATATGACAACAAAAAAATAAACAATCCAATTAAAAAGGGGGCAGAGGAAGTAAACAGACATTTCTCCCATGAAGAAATACAAATGACCAGCAGACATATGAAAAAATGCCCATCCTCATTAGCTATCAGGGAAATGCAAATCAAAACCACAATGAGATACCACCTCATACCTGTCAGAATGGCTGTTATCAACAAGACAAGGAATAACAAGTGCTGGCGAGGCTGTGGAGAAAAAGGAATTCTCGCACACTGCTGGTGGGAGTGCAAACTGGTACAACCACTGTGGAAGATGGTGTGGAGTTTCCTCAGAAAATTGGGAATGGAGTTACCATATGACCCAGCAATCCCCCTTCTGGGGATCTATCCCAAAAGCTTGAAAACCTTTGTCCACAAAGACTTATGTGCCCCAATGTTCATTGCAGCACTGTTCACAGTGGCCAAAACATGGAAACAGCCAAAGTGCCCTGCGACAGATGACTGGATAAAGAAGCTGTGGTACATATACACAATGGAATATTACTCAGCCGTAAGAAAAGATGAAATATTGCCATTTATAACAAAATGGATGGACCTGGAGGTCATCATGCTAAGGGAAATAAGCCAGACAGAAAAAACCAAAAACTGTATGACTTCACTTATATGTAGGATATAAAACTCAAAGTAACAAAGAAAAAACAAACAAACAAAAAACCTATGGACACAATCAATAGTTTAATGTTTATCTGGGGACAAGTGGGGAGGGGATGGGAGAAAGGGGAGGGGGTGGGAGAGGCAGGAGTGGGAGCTAAATACATGGTGATGGTAAGAGAACTCACACTGGGTGGTGAACTTGTTATACAAGTTGACAATGCACTGTAGAATTGTATGCCTGGAACCTATGTAATTCTTGCTAATCAATGTCACCCCAATAAGTCTAACAATAAAAAAGTCGTTAAAAAAACAAATGAATTCTCTATAAATACTTCCTAAATAAATCATTTAATTTAAGTTTATAGTCATCTGCCTTTGGCTATCATGCTTTCTTTGTTTTTCTTTTATTGTCATATCAGTTTCTTGGTAAAATTCTCTATAAATATTCCCATTTGTCACCACCACGATAGAATAGGGAGATCAGAAGGTAAGCGGGCTGTCCACACCTGCAGGCTGAATTAGACACGAGCATCTTAAAACAGAAAAATGTCTCCCCTCCTGCTCATAGGTTGCTTCTCAGAACCCTATAAAACTAAGTGTGACTAGCAAGGCTTCAGGAGACATTTCCTCAAATTCATTTGAGCTTCACAGTGTTCTGGGGCAAGGGCAGGACCTCAGCCTAGCACATGCATAGACAGGCCACTTTGCTCCATTTCCTCAGGGGTAACAGTGCTATTGGGGCAGCTGGCTATCAACTGCGTGGGACAGTTCCCGGGAAGTGGGCACAGGAAGGTGCACTTCAAACCACATTGACATGTGAATCAAATGTGGTCTCTGCCTACGTGCTTGAGTGGCTTGTCTAGATGTGGTGTGGTAGTCAGGAGTGGGATTGTACTTTGCTGTGTGGTTCAGTCTGTATTTACCTTCCTCTTGTTAATCCAATCTTGAAATACCTTGAACTACATTCTCCACTTGGTTGCTTTTAACTTTGCTTTCTGATGTCATTTCCTTGACAGGTGGGAAATGATAGAGTACTTCAGGTAAATGTATTATTTTGAGAAGAAGTGAAATAATCTCAGTATAATGATTTTGCTGTGGGTTCAAAGAACTAGCCAGTGATCAGAAGGTGGCTTTTCCCCAGGTGTTCTCACCTCTGTTAATGAGCCTTAGCAGATGAGAGAGCATGGTCTTACTGTTGTCTCTGCTTTATACTGATAAAATGGGCTATCCCTTCATTGCCTATTATTCTTTCTTTCAACAATTATTCTCTGAGTACCCATGCTACCATATATTGGGCTAAATACTAAGGATACAAAGATAAGCAGATTACTGCTGCTTTCATACGCTTCCAAAGTCAGACATTGAAATAACCAGTCATATTAGAAAGCACAATGAAAAAACTCTAGGAAAAGACATATGTAAGATGCGAGGCTTAAACCTGGCAACAAGAAGATATCACTCAGAAATTGGCATTTGAGAAAGGACTTAAAAATGAATAAAGGACAGGAAAGGACTTTCTAAACTAATGAAACACTATAACTTAAAGCAAAGAGGTATCAAAGAGCATGGCATCTAAATTCGACATATTAATATATGGCTGTTAAAGCAATTGTTTTAATTACTTTTCAAATCTTTAGTTCTTACTATTATGTTATTATTTTATCATTTAAAATGCCTTTCCTCTTTTCTTTCTGACCATGACAAGTGCAAATAATAAAAATATATATCCTTTCATCTTTTTCCTCACACCTTCTTTTCTTAGAAACCTAATTTCTGCCACTCAAAGGTTATTTCCCCTATTGTGGTTTCTATTTACCTTGAGATTCTTGCTTAATTTTCTTCTGTTTCTAAGAAGGCGTTGAAGAAAAATATCTGTTTTAATAAATTATTTCACCATATAGCTTTTTAACACTCAAGAATTGAGCCCCAACTCATTTACTGCTCAGGAGTACAAATAAGAAGACAGAGCAGTTAGGTGACATCCAGGTGAATTTGTCCTTGCATATTATATGGAACTTACACAAGCATTACAATAGAGACAAAAACTATTCAAATTCTTTTGCACATTTAAGCAGCTGTTGGATATCAGCATGGCTTTTACTTCTAAAAGAAAACAATAAAATTGGGATAAAGATTAAAATTTTTTATTTGGCAAGTATTTATTAAGGGTATTTTCCATTCTGCATTAGATTTCTGTTCAATCCACAATCAATCATGGATATTTGGTAAGGATTCTATCCACTTACATAGTTTTTGGTGACATTTTATAATGAATAGCACACACACTTAGTTTGATGGAAAAGGATGCTTTCCTAGTGAAACTAAAAATATATTGATAAATTGAACATCTCCCTCACTTCTTAAAAAAAAAGATATTTTAACAAAGTGTTCAGTTTAATTTACTGAGTTAAATGATGGACAAGTTGTGTACAGTTTCCCTAAATGTAGGATGAGATTTAGACAATAGATACAAAAATTGAAAAAAAAAACTAATTTAAATAATGTCACCAGAGACTAAAATGTAATATCAGAGTAAGTGTTCTCACAAGCAAATATAGAAAAACTTGGTACTAAAGTAAGTGCTCTAATGCAAACACATGTAAAAACTTGGTATCTTCAAATTTCCAGGAAGTAGTCTGTGAGTAGATGTTACTTAAGTTGAAGTACTGCTTTCCAACCATAATATTATTTTTTTGAAAAATAGCCACAAACATAAATTTTAATCAACCATAAATAATATGCCTAGGCATTTATCATTAACTAATCAAACACTTATGGATCTAATTTAACACAGAATACTATAAATACTGTAGTGTTAATAGTTGCTTCAATGTTCTTATCTTACTTGAAAATCCCTTCTTTATTTTTATGACAACCAACAGAGGTTGGGTGGTTTTGGAAAGCTTCTTTGAAGAATTGTTGATTAGCATTTTTGGACAACTGTGGAAAGCATATAAACTTTGCAACTAAAGCTATCTGTTGGATAGAATTCATATGGGCTGGGATAAATCACAGAGCCCTTTGAGACTAAATCTCATTTTTAAAATGAGGATGAGGCCTTGTTTACAGTAAAAAATTAATTAAAGTGCTCCAAGTTGTGAATCTCTAACTTCTCTCACCCAGCTGGTTTGAATGTCACTATTCCCTTCTTCATTGCCCTGTAACCAACTTATTGTCCAATATTCTAATTATCTGGTGAATTATCAGCTCACATATTCTTTAAGGGCTGGGGCTGTATCTTGTTTGCCATTGTATGCCTATTGCCTATCCACACTACCTGGGCCAGACTAATGTTTGATAATGAATTAATGAATGGGACATTCAAAGCTGGTTCATTTCTCTGAATTTGTGTGCTATGTATTAGACAGTACAGATATAGAGAAAATGCCCACCATCACAGAAAGTTCTATGGACAGTGTTGTACTAGATGTAATATTAAACAATAACGAGATGTAATTTGGGATGAAGAAATAATTTTTATAGAAATATTATAAGAATTACACATTATATTTGTTTAAATACTCATATGTGACGATTACCTTCTGAGAATGTTGCATGACCATCTTAACGTGTTACTTAAATATTATACAATTGCACAATAGGCAAATCCTATCTATTTACCATAAGTAACAATAAACCATCTTTACTGCGAGTATTAGAAAGGCTTTTTAGGTTTATAAAGGGGAATATGACCAGACCAAGATCTTCTAGAACAAGTTGAATTGTAATGCAAATACAATGGTAAATATGAGTGCTGAGAGAGCTCCAGCTAATCTTCTAAAAACTCTACTTGTGAATAATTTTAAATCAAGAAGAAGGTTGGATTAAAACTTTGACATCTTTCCATTTGTTTTTCTTAAGATTCTGTAATTTTATGAGTTAAATGTTTTAATAACAATACTCAGGAAGACTGTATGATGTCCAGTTGAGAAAGAGATGAAAAAATTGTGATACCCAGGTCAGGGACAGATACCAAAATACCCTGCAGGAGAGGAGACAGACACTAAACTTGGCATTCAGATGTCTTGCTAATGTTAATTTCTTTTAAGCATTCAGAAAAGTCTCTCCCACAGTTGAAAAGATGTGAGATCATGTGGAATCTTTTTCAGTTTCTGAAGATGATGCTTACAGAAGAGGATTCCCCAACCCCTGTCAGTACCCATAACTCAGCACAAGTCCTGACCTGGTTGAAATTCAGAGAACAATACTTACAGCATAAATATGTCATTATTTTACTTCTAAGACTTGAAATATCAGTGACAAAATTGTTTATATCAGCTAATAAAACATTTTTCTACTTATTTTTCCATTCCAAGCAGTGTTTTACCCCTCTTGACACCCAACTTGTGTGCTATTTTTGTTGTCCTGCTTCTACATTCAAAACAAACTTTTATATATTTTTATTAAAGTGTCTCATTAAACTGTTATCATAATGCATTATGAAAAAAAGATGCTTTATTCAAAAGATCACACACTGAGTTCCTTGCCTGGATACCTCATCTGATCAATAGCAACTGTTAATTTTTAATAAAAACACATTTCCTCCTGCTTTCTCCCAAATGATGGTATCATGTGCTGAATTGTGTCCTTCGCCCACCCCTCCAAATTGATATGTTGAAGTCCTAATCCTTGGTACCCCAGAACGTAACTGTATTTGAAGATAGGGCCTTTAAAGAAGTAATTAATGTAAAATTTGGTCACATGGATGGGCCCTAATCCAACATGACTGGTGTTCTTAAAAGAACAAGAGATTAGGGCACAGACATGTACAGAGAAAGGCCATGTAAAGACAGGAAGGAGACAGTCATCTACAAGCCAAAGACAGAAGCCTCAGGACAAATAGCCCATCCGACACCATCACAGACTTCCAGCCTCCAAAACTATGAGAAAATAATTTCTGTTGTTTAAGCCACACAGTCCGTGGCACTTTGTTATGGCAACCCAAGCAAACTAATAAGGGTGTCAATAAATAGAAACATGTCATTTCTCACTGCAGAAATGAGACCTAGAATGGAGCTAAGCATGCATGACCCAATTTAAAACTCAAATTCAAAGCCAGGAAGCAGACTGAGGATAATAAATGACCTTATCAATATTATATTTTCCCTTTCCCTGTATATATTTGCTGTCCTTTCCTTATGACAATGAGAAATCTCTTTGAAAAAAAAAGCCAGAGAGAAGCAGGAATGAATAAATGAGTAAGACCAAATGAGGAAAGTCTAATTTTAAATAGGGGGTCTTATATATAAGACAAAAAGCTAATTTTTATAGTCAGTACAAAACAAACAAAAACTGAAGTAGGAATCAGCTCAGTGGTTGTCATTTCCAACACTGAATAATGAAGTTTGTTTTTTTAAAACCCAAAGTAAACAATATGCCAGCATAGAGGAAAGAGCTGAAAGTTAAATGTATGACTAGATTCTCCTGTTACTCACACCACATGAATGTAAAGACCAGGAACATTTCATTTTAGCAATATGCATAATGTCTGGAAAGAAAGAATGTGTTTGAGTATGAGGTTATTATTTGGGTATGAATTTGGTTGTGATTTATTAATTATCTGAGCCTTAGATACATAATAAAATGAGATAATATTTTGAGGCTTTATTTTTTAAACAAAACTCACCACACTGAATGCAAAAATTTTTATCTTCAAAATTAGCCCTTTCAGCCCCAACAACCTGTTAATCAAATGCTTGGCTTATAGAAATGTAGAAGGGAATAATAATATAATCATATAATTTACTAATAGATGTAATATTAACTAACAAACAGTCATGATAATCTTGCACATGTATCCTTTTTAATCCTCGTCACAGCCCTTGACCCAGTATTTTCCCATTTCAATGATGAGGAAACTAAGATCTTGAGAAAAACGTAACCTCCTGTCTGACAGCTAAGGGATTAGGAAGTGATGTCATCTTCTGTGATAGAATCAAAGGGTATTTTGAGATTTAACGATAGTGCAGGGAATTTAGGGCCGTTTTGAGGGAGCATGCCACAATATCAACAAGGAAGGTCAATAGAAATTATTCATCTTCAATATTTAGAAGAATGAACCTGCATGGTTTTTTAAACTTTGTCCAACAATTTCATGAGAGAGAGAGAGAGAGAAATTAAGAAATATAATCCTGGAAACTGAGAAGGCAAAAAGGAAGGGTTGGGTGATAGGAGAATGGTGGGAAAGCACATCAGAGAATGGTTAATTGGGAGAAAAAATATTTCATACAAAGAAGAATTTTTCGTGAATTTGATATTCTGGAAATGAGAAGGATTCATAGGAGTATAAGAGAATATGTAGGAATATTAGATTAATAGAAAGCTGGAGATATGCACAATAAGATATATCTACTCTGCTTTAGTATCTCCCAACTCTGTCTCTGTGTTACTGCAATTAGGAGATGTCAGTGTTACCACAGAGATTCACCATTCCCCAAGAACCTCAGGGTCCATCTGTTGACTGAACAAATAAAATAAATGTACATATTAAGTATGTGGCAGCCATGAGAATGACCTCACAACCCTGCTCCTCTAAGAAGTGTAATAGAAAAAGCTCTGTGGAGTTAAGGTTGAGCCTCTCACAGGCCCCTCTCCTAAGATTAGCCAGATGAGGCTCTTAAGACAGAGCCATTCCTTGGGAGACTCAGCTTCCTGGGTGGGTCAATTTCAGTTCAAGGACCTCTAAAGACCTACACTCCATTCAAGGACACTGCCACTCACCCTTCTTGCCTTTTCACCGTCATTACTTATCAAACTTGCATTTGAGGTCACAGCTCCCCCAGATTTCCTACCACGTCCCTTTCCTTTCTTTAGGTCTTTCCCCTAATAAAAATCTTGTTTATTCTCATCGTGGCAGCTACAGCTCAGAAGACTCAAACTACTGTTTTTCAAAATATTGTGCAAGACAAGCTCTATGGCCAAAATTTGCATCCTTTGTATTATTAGACCTTCCTTTACTCCTATTTTGCTTTTACCACATTTTTTGCCCCAGGGTCTGTCAACACCTGACTTTTTGAGTTGTGACTCCTGCTGCAAATGCCATGCATGTCCTTGACCTTAATGAAAAATCTCTCCAAAATCAAGGGGTAGATTAGGTTAGGTTAACAAGGTTTCTAGTTCTTGATTTATGTATTGCCCAGACCTCTAATCCGGGCCAGACCTCACAAACAGCAAGTGGACTCCATGTCAACAAAGAGTGATCCTCAAATATCCTGGGCCCTTGCCGGATTTGTGCAAGCATTATCATAACCTATCATCTTTCTGGCAGAAGACCAGCAAAAATAGGATGCTGTCAGGACTAAAGAAAGCTCAGACATCATGGTGCCTTGTGCCAAGCTTGATGCCAATAGAGAAGGCTAAGGTCCCATCCCAGATGTGTTGGTTGGCATCAGAAAGCTTCAGAAAGAGCCAGTAGATTAAATTCTTTCTTTAATTCTAGGCTGGAAATTCTTAATTCTAGGGAGGAAGTGTAACAGAGAAGAAGGGACTCTCAGAGCAGGGTTAACTCCCACATTCTAACCTATGAGCACAACTGCCAAGATGGGATATGTTGACAATACTTCATTGTCCCTATATTTGTTAACACTGCTTTGAAGCTTTATACTCAGCTCAGGGCTCTTGGCCAGGACTCGGCATGGAAGAGACAAAATAATAATAATGGAGACTGATTGCAGAGGGATATGTCAGTGAGTGTGACATCCATGAGGATTATGCTTGGGGGAGATAAACTGCAAAAAATAAAATATTAAAACTAGCAGTTGTCAGAATTCTTTCCCCCAAACCCCACATGCTTCTGTTTAGTTTTATAATAAATATCAATTACCCAGTAGGAGAGGAGAAAGTCAATATCCATCACCAGACATCTGGCTTTGGAAAGAGCTTTGCTGAGTTGAATTCAACCTGTGAAACTAAATCTATGCAGCCTCTAATCTCTGGTGGTCTCGGGCAGTCTTTCATCCAGAGAAAGGAATGACTTTGCTATTTTATTGTATAGTTATATTTGCAGTATATTGTATAAAATTTTTTGGCTGCATAACTTTCCGGACTTCCTTTTTTTACAACCAACAATCCCACTGAAATGTGAACTGTACCTAAAATTAGCAAAGGCCAAGTCTCATCCCACCTCTCAGATTTCATTTGGGCTTGGAAAAGTGGGACAACATCTTGCAAAGTACAGTGCAGAGGAGCAGAGAGACCTGGGTTTTCTCCTAGCCCTGGGCCTACAAGGTCACTCCTTTGTGACCTGAGGTAAGCCATGACAGTTGTCTCAGTTTTAGACTGAGTTGTACTTTGAATGATGGGATGGAATTAGATGATCTCCAAGGGCCCTGGCAGCTCTAAGACACTGGTGCTGAATGCAAGTCTATCTGAGACACAAACTCATGGGCCTCATCTTCAAGATTTTTATTCCTATGATACATAGATCACTAAAAGATGGAGTTTTGGGGAGATACAGGCTTCAGAGAAAAAAGTTAGAGATCTTTGTGCCATTTCTGTCTAATGTACCTGAGGAATTTCTTGTTTCTCTGGACAAGAGATTATGGTTTTGAAATATCTTCAAAACAACATGAGCCCTGCCTCTCTTCTACTCCTGGAGGTCCCACTAGGTAACTCAGAAAGAGACATGTGAATGTAGCCAAGAACTCCCTCCCACAGCACTGTCAAGAAGAAGGATCCAAGAACTCTGCTGACAGCTGGCTCGGAGTGCATTTTGATCCATCTGCAGATACTTTGGTTAAATTGTGCTCTTTCAATGAAGAAAAGTTACACACATACAAAAACATACTCACTACCTATTTGTTGACCCATTGCAGACCACCCCAGTCTCTTCTCACCAGTCATCCTTTCAAAACATAAATCTTCCATTTAAACTTCTGAGGTAATATTTTCAAGTTCCTTGGAAGATAGATTAATAACCATCACCCACCAATGACTTCCATTTTTAAAATTAATGCTTATGTTGCTGTTTCAATTATCTATTTCCCAGTAACAATTCACCCTCAAACTTAGTGCTTAAAACAACAACAATTTATTATTTCTCATGATTCTATGGGTTGATGGGAAGGTTTCTCTGCTGAGCTCACCCAGGCTCACTCATATTGCTGCACTTAGCTGGAGAGTTGCCTGGCCCAGAAGGTCCCTGATGCCTTCACTGATGTCTGGCATTGGTCCTGGATGTTAGCTGGGGGACCTTGGTTCTTCTCTGTGAGACTTCTTATTCTCCATCAATCTAGACTGGCTTCCTTACATGGTAGGTTCAGGGCAGTGATTTGAGGGAAACGTACAAGCTGCAAGGTTTGTTAGGGGTAACCTAACCTCAAAAGTTGTACAACATTATTTCTGCTATATCCATTGGTCAAAGAAAGTTAGAGGCCAGATCAGATTTAAGACATAGGGAAATAGACTTTGTCTTTTGATGGCAGACCCAGCAAAGTCAAAGAGGCATGTGTACAGGACTAAGAGGGCTGGTTGTAGCCCTTTTCACCTCTATCTACCACATACTTTTTAAAATAGCAAGAATAAAACATTTTAGCCATAGAAAAAGTAGACTGTCAATAATTGTAAATTAGGAAATAAAAATCACCCTTTTCCTCACTACCCCAGAATGACTGATAATATGATCAGTATATATACTCTCAGCATTTTTTGATACATATTATAAAGTCAAACACTATATAGTGTTCTGTGCTTTGATTTTTATAACCTGATAGTATGTCTTGAATATTTTCTCATGATGTACCTTGTATATATCTCATGTATTTAATGTCCCATAATTTATTTAAATATTTTGAATATTTTTACTATAGTAAATAATGTAATGAACTTTTTCATATAAATCTTTGTGCATATCTCTGATTATTTCTTTAAAAGTGAGTTCATAAATTGTATTTGCTGTGTCAAAAGAAATATATATTTTAAAAATTTGAAATATTTTGCTAAACGACCTCTCATAAAAATTTTCAAATAATTTTGTGTTCTGCTGAAGAATATAAAGAATCCCTGTTTTCCCCTTTTCCTTAACCCTGGTGAATTTGAGAGGTAAAAACTGACATTTATAATTATTTCAATTTGCATATTATTGTCAATTAATAATATTAAATATTTTCTCTATTTTCTTCAGCTATTTGTATTCTCTCACCAACCCAGTCTACTGTTCACTGCTCCTTCTGGAAATATCACAGAGAGAAAATGGAGAAGAAAAAGCCTTAATGGAAAGCCCTTTCCTTAGTTGTTATTATATTAGTCTTCTTTTTCTACAGACAAATAGTTAATAATAAATGTGAGTGTTTAAAAGTGGAACTAAGAATTATGGTTCACTAGTCAAAGAGACCAGGCCTGGTGGGGCAAAAGAAAAGAAAGGGAAGGAGGGAGAGAGAGAGAGTAGAGAGAGAGAGAAGAGGAGAGGAGAGGAGAGAAAAGAGAAGAGAGGAGAGGAGAGGAGAGGAGAGAAGGGGAAGGGAAGGGAGGGAAGGGGAGAGAAGAGAAAGGAAGAGAAGGAATGAAGGAAGGAAAGCAGAAAAGCAGGCAGGGAGGGAAGAAGGAAGAAAGGCAGAAGTGGAGGGAAGGGGGAAGAAAGGAAAAAGGTTATATACTCAAGAGAAAAAGCAGATAAAGATGGGAAAAGAAAGCTAGAATTAATTTTATTAGCAGAGATGGATCAGGGAGGTTTAGAAAACTAATGCGGATGTCTATGCAGAGCTAGATGAGAGAACATGGGGACCAGGGAGTCTGGGCAACACATTAGTGCATCTGGAGTATGCCAGCCAGGGTTGACCCTGTTCAACCTAAACTCGATGATTGTCTTTTTAAAAATAACAAAATGTCCAGGATCTTCATGGTATACTTCAACAGTCTGAGAAGTTCTACCTTGGCCCTCAAGTTGAGGCAAGCCAGAACCAGATAGAAAGGTAAAATAAATTCTTGGGCCAACATTCCTTTATTCAACCAACCAACAACTATTGACACCTGCCATATGTCAAACATAGTGTTCAATTTAAGTAGGTATAGAGAAGAATTAAGAAATGATTCTCTCTCCCAAGCAACTTAAAATCTAGTAGGGTATCAGACAATAGGGAAAAGAAACAATTAGGCAGGGAAGAGACATCTGCTGGTATCTAATTATTCAGACAATGAGACCGTGATGCGTCCATAGTGAGACACTTGCATTTTAAGTTGTTTGAGGCATTAAGCTTGTCTTACTACTAAGAATAAGCAAGTCAGAAAGATGACTTTTCCCCAAAGCTTCACTTAAGCTGGTACCCTGATCCAAAATCTTTCAATGTATGTTAGTTCTTAAATCACAAGCAATACCAAAAAGGATTTCAAGCTTAGCCACAGGCTTTTCCAAAACCAGTCTTCAACTGTGAGTCTCTTAATTCCTGGTGTAGAGCAAGCCACCGAGTCCAGACTCTCTCCTCCTTCATAATGGGTTCTCATATGGGATCTTGGTCTTTCTGTTTTAGCAGAACTCAATGAAGACCATCTGAATTCTCTAATTTTGAGACTAAAGAATCGTCTCAGTCCTAAACGGTTGATTCTAAATACAAAATGCTAAAGAGTTTAGACTTGAAAGTGAATGTATTGGATCTCTACCCGCCTTTACCCAGAAAACTTTTTGGCCCCTTTATAAATTTGCTTCCCTTCTTTCAGTGACCAGTTCAACATGCCAGGAACCTCAATAATAAATTGAAAGGTAGTCAGATGTTCCACAATCATATTCTATTTCTGGATCCATGAAGATGATCTTCCAGATATATTTAATTCAGTGATTATGATGAGAATTAGACAGAATACGGTATCAGGAAATGCTATCAATATGGACATTTATTATAGGTGGCCAAATACATAGGGAGCAAAAAACTAAAAACCTGATTAGGCTTCAGAAAGCCATATTTATTAATCATATATGTCAGCTTCTTACCATATATCACCAATTATCATGTAGCACAACAATAATTATGCCATTTGAATGCATGTAAATAAATTTGGTTGTAGATTTTGTCTACATGCATATACATGTAGAGACAAAAAGCGATACATAGATACATACACTCAGGCCCCCTCGTTTGTCCCTGATTAGTTCATCTCTCTTTTTACAACTTTGAAGATTTAAAGGCACATGGGACCCTAAACTGCCTGAGTTACTGTGAGTTTCCCCTCACCCTACCCCTCTTTTAACCATAGACAATTGGAGGCTTTTTCAAACTGATGTGGGAGTCTAATGGCAAGGCATCCACTCCTATGAATATAGCAGGTGTAATATCGCCAAAAGACCTTTTAGCATTCCCCTACCTTTTATCACCTTTTCTTGGGTGTGGGGCAGTTTCCATAGGTCTGTCCCTTTTTACAGGGCTCCCTGTCAATTTCCCCCTGGACCAACCCCCACCTCCTTAATCAGAATCCTGGAATTTTCTATTGCTTACATTTAACCAGCACGCAGAGACAGAGACACACAATAACAGGAGGAGAAAAGAGCACTGAGCTAGGAGGTCTGTCATGGTGGGTGATCCCAGGGTGAATCTGATAATGCAGAATTAATCTATGTCACTTTGCATTTGTGTCACCAGTCTCTATGGTATTAGATATTTCCGGAGTTAAACAGTGGATTCTAAATAAGAATGGTAGCCCAGTGATTGTGAAGACAAATTACCAGAATTTGAGTTATCTCAATTTGGTCATCCTATATGATGATATGGAATTTAATTGTGTTTAAATTTTAAATTCAAAGACCGTGCAAACTGAAAGGTATAATATTTTTGTTTGGTAAGTGCAAACTTTAATTCACACAAAAATATTATGTTGAATTTAAACAATATCTTTAAAATTGATATTTATTCTTTTAATACTTTTGTTGTGTTTTTAAACCAGAGAATGAATCAAAAAATAATTATTATTGTTGATCATTACATAATAATTACTGGAAATAGTTTTGTTATATAAAAGACAGAGATCTTAAAAGTGTTCTGCTCTGGGTGTCAAATATAACAGGCATGCCACTGACTACAGGTGTTGCTCAGGGGTGATTGATGATCACTATCCCTGTTGTCTGTTTATTTTATCCTAAGAGCACTCTCATGTGATCCTGTTCTCATCTCCTTCCCAGACATTCCCAACAAAATCACTAACCCATGTGATTCAATTCCAGTCTATCACTTTCTATACCTGATACCTGAACTTTTTTTGATTTTTTCTTTTATTAAATTATCAATGTTACTATATCCATCTGTGTAGTGATTACTCTGAAATTTGTATCTCTGACTTTTACCTTTCCCCTGAACCCCAGATTTATATACCTAACTTCTTATGCTGCAGCTCCAGCTGGATGTCTAACAAGCATATTAAATTGATCATAATCAAATAGTCATGGGGATGTAGAGTATAGCATAGGAAATACAGACAGTAGTATTATAATAACTATGTATGGGAGGGCTAGGCAAGATATCTATCATGGCCCACCAGTGGACCACCAAACAATTTTGGAGTGACTGCCTGAATAATAAAATAAATAGCTAGTGGACTGTGACACTAGGAGAAGTAAGCTTTGACCTAGAAAAGTATGCCCCAGGCCTGATGTATGGTGTCAGATAGGTATTGGATTTATCACTTTGTAAACTATACAAATGTCTAATCACTGCATTGTAACCTGAAACTAATATAATATTGTATGTTAGCTGCCATTGAAAAATAAAAAAATATTAAACAAAGAAAGCATGCACTTAAAATAAACAAGTTGATCATGATCAAATATGATGTAATGTTCTTGCAATATCTACTCTTTCCCCAGGAATCCTCATTTCAGTAACTGTCATCTCTCTTCATCTAGTCTTTCAGAACATAACCTTGATCTTTTATTACTCTCTTTTCCCTATATCAGTCCATCAGTAAACCTTAAAGAGGCTCAAACTCCTGTATCTAACCCAAATCCAGCCAACCCTCACTCCTTCCCTGACTGCCATCTGAGATCTGGAACTCTGCAAAAACCTGCTGCTGGTTTCCTTGCTTTCCTGTTTTCCCTCCAGTATCTTCCACAACAGTGACCTCAGTAAGCTTTATAAAACTTGAATCAATTTATGTTACTTTCCTGAGCAAAACACTTTAGTAATTTTCTGTCAAATTTACAATAAAACGCAAAGCCCTTAAGTTGGCTTACAAGTGCTGTATAATCTGGCCCCAGTTGTACTTTTTGACATCTTTTTAAACTTTCTGTTATTCACTTCACTTATCCTGGTCACACGGCCTTTGTAGCTATTCCTTTAATACATCAACCATTTCCCCGACTTAGGCTCTTTACACCTGCTTACCCCTTAGCATGGAACATTCATCCCAGTTTTTCCCTGGCCAACTCCCACACCTCTCTAGGTCATTGTTCACAAGTTAACCTTTTCTAAGATGCATCCTGGAACACACTGCACCATGTATAACAGTATAGATGCACACTCAATTGTCTTGCCTTGATTTCTTTTTCTTCAGGAAATTTTTCAACATCTGATACATTGCATATTTATCTCCCACATTACAATGTAGTCTCAAGAAGGCAAGGATTTTGCCTATGTTGCCCACTGCTGAGTCACCAGAGCTAGAAGTGGTACAGAGAAACTGCCATTGAATTAACAAATGAATTGATCTACCAAACTCCTACACAGCCACTCCTCACTTAACGACCTGTTTAACAACCACTCAGGATTAGGGAATCTTCTTTTTCAGTCTTTGTGAGTCTTGGGAATCTCTTTTCTCAGTCTTTGTCTCATTCCCACAGTTGGTTAGTAGTATTCACTGCACAAATCATTCAATATCACGCAAGACTACATATTCCATTTATGAGTGTGAGGTCACATAATATTGCTTGAAAAATACATATCTATGGCACCACAGTACACCACAAGACATTTCCCTTGAGTATCCTAGCTTATCAGCCAATTTGCTTAATGACCTGGTCATAGGAATGAAATTTGGTCGTTAAATGAGGAGCACCTTTACCAAAATCAAGTCTGTGCTTTTTCTTGATCTCCTTTATTATTCCTTTCCTCAAAAAAGCATTACTGCCTTTTTGTTGCCATCACTGAGTCTCATTTTCAAAGTTGCCCAAGAGAGATATGTAGAAGAAATAACTGCACCAGAGGGCATCTCTAGGGAAGGAGAGGTGAGGCTAGCCACAGAAGAAGCAGAGCCCATTTTCCCATCTCTGCTGCTTCCAGTAAGTGGTCTCTGCTTTCTTACCTTGTTCTTGAATCATTAGATTCCTTGAATTATAGGACACTGTGCCCTGTCTTAGAGGATGAATCATACTACTCCTTCTCTTCTTGGCTATGTATTAATCCTCAATCCTTGATTTATTATTCCAAAATCTAGAAGGCTCTGAATGCCTAAAACATTTTCCCCAATTTGAAGCCAACTCATTTGGCAGCAAAACCTGACATGGCCTGGTATCAGGCTATTTATGGTCTTCATAGCATGTTTTGTGAATATTCATACATTTTTGCAGGAGATTTATTAATGTGTTTGATTATAAGATGCCGCCCCAAACCTCCTTGGCAGTACAACATAACATACATAATTTGCACTCACTTACCATCTAAAACCTGAAAATTTCTGAGTTCTGAAACACATCTAGCCCTAGTGGTCTTACGTAAAGGATTGTGGATCTTTATTCGATTTCTCAGCCACATATGGTGGGAAGAGAAGTCACATGATCCATTCTGAACAATGAAATGTAAAGAAAACTCTGCTTGAGCTTCTAGAGAAAAATCATACTTCTGAAGTGAAAAGGTAAAGCTGGAAGGAAGGAAAGATGGTGACTGGGAAGGAGGTCCCTAAAACCTCTCCCAGAAAACACAATTAAATGGCCATCCAGGAGCCAAGAAAGAAAACCCTGAGTGACACAGTGACAACTGAGAAATCCATACATCACAAGAAAACACCTGAAGGCTAGAGAGAGGGGGGAGAGTGGGAGAGAAGGGAGGGAGGAAAGACAGATCGTGACAGGACCCCATCGCTGCTAACTGATGGAACTAGACGGAAGTTAGGAAGCAGCATGATATATGGGAGGGAGGAGGCCAAGAGGCAACAAGAGTGAAAGCCAGAGTGGCAGAAGGAGGGGACAGCATGAGGAAGCTGGACCTTAAAGCAGCATGTTAGGGACAAAGCTTGAGAGCCAGCCTCTGAAACTCTTGAGTAGCAAAAAAACTGAAGAACTCTAAATAGCCTCCAGCCAAACTAAAACCCCAGATAGAGCTCCTCAGCTCCTGGTGCCCTCACTATCCACAACGAATGTGTGAGACTCATGGCATACACGTGCCTGCCACCCTTGTGCATCCTAAGGCATCAGGTCTTTAGACCCACGACTTGCATATGCCCAGTGCCCTTGCCAGTGCTCTCACACAGCCTGTATCTCCAGGCCCATGGTGCATGTGCTCCCAGTGCCCTCGTGTGACTCACCCTTGTGGACTTGGCCCTGAGTGGCTGCTGTGGAGACTAATCCCTGGAACATGCCCCAGGTAAAGTGCTGGAGAGGGGAAAGAGGCTAATTTGACAATGTTCACCCCAACCAGCGAGAGCTGCCTCAGCCTGCATCCCATCAGCCTCCTTTATCTCCCCCAGTGCTCCCAGCAAAGCACAGGAGTGGAGTTGCCCCAGTATGCATTTTGTTCACCTCCCCACTCTCCTACATCCTCCCCAATGAATAGCATGAAGCAAAGAGATCGTGGACTGACATGCCCCACCCCCAAACGCTGCTCGAGACCAGAGATAGGGTTTAAACAGCTCTCTTCTCTCCCAAAACTTGCCTTCCAGTGCCACCTAGTGTCTGCCCTACAGCAAGACACCACAAAAATACTAAGCAGAGAAAGAGAGAGTGCTCCTGGGCTCTGCTGAAAGTAAAGCCTTCATGCCAAAGAAGAAGAACACAACAGACAATAAGAATACTTTAGGATTTAAAGCTGCTCAGAAAAAAGATGGAAAATCTCCAGGAAAGGATCTCATAGACCTAAAAATTTCTGAACTAAGTGACAGAGATTTTAACATAGCCATTCTAAAGTGTCTGAGAGAAATGAAAACATACTTGGCAGAACACCACAGCTGAGATGAATGACCTCAGAAAGAAAATCTATGAACAAAAGGAACAATTTAACAAGGAAATTCAAAGCATAAAGAAGAATGAGATAGAAATTAGATAAATAATACAATAAAATAAATGGGAAATGAAATAACTGCCATAGGAAACAGGGCCAATAGATGGAGGAAAGAATTAGTGATATTGAAGATCAGAACATGGAAACATCTCAGAAAGAGGAAGATAGGGAATATAGAACCAAAAAGATTGAAAGAACTCTGCAAGAACTATCTGACTGCATGAGCCAAAACATCAGGATAATAGAATAAGAAGAAGGAGCAGAGCACTCTACAGAGAACATATTCAAATAGTAGACAAGAACTTTCCAAACCTAGGGAAAGATCTGGAATCCCAAATTCAAAAAGAAAGTAGGTCCCTTATATACCCGAACCCTAGTAGATCTTCTCCAATACATATGGTACTAAAGATATCAAAAACTAAAGACAAAGAGAAAATTTTCAAGCAAACCAGGGAAAAAAGAACTATAACCTTTAGAGGAAAACCCATCAGGTTGGCATCAAACTTCTCAGCAGACTCTCTACAAGCCAGGAGGGAGTGGAATCAAATATTCAAAACTTTAAAAGAGAGAAACTTCCAGCCAAGAATAAATTATCCAGCAAAATTATCCTTCAGATATGAAGGGAGAATAAAGACCTTCTCAGATACACAGACCCTGAGGGAATTTGCCAGCATGAGGCTATCACTTCAAGTAATAATGAAGGAGGCTCTTCAACCTGAAACTAAACATCAGGAAAAATGGAATAGAGTGGAGACAACAAGAAAGAAACAAAAATAAAACAAAACAACAACAAAAAAGTAATGGCCACAGGAATCCCTCACTCTAAATGTTAATGGATTGAACTCACCAATGAAAAGACACAGAGTAGCAGACTGAATTAAAAAAAAAAAACTCATCCATATGCTGTCTCCAAGAGACACACCTCAGCCATAAGGACAAACACAGACTCAGAATAAAAGGATGGGAAACAATACTCCAAGCAAATGATAACCAGAGAAAAGCAGGAGTTGCCATACTGATATATGAGGAAATAAACTTCAGGTTTAAAAAGACAACAACAGACAAAGATGGACATTACACAGTGATAAAAGGCACAATACAACAACAAGAAGATTTGACACTAATTAATATATATGCTCCCAACAAGGAAGTACCAAAATATACAAAGCAACTACTAACAGATCTGAAAGGAGAAAGTGACAAAAGCACACTCTTAACAGCCATGGACAGATCATCCAAACAGAAAATAAATAAAGAAATATTAGCTCTAAACGGCACATTACAGCGATTAGACATAATTGACATTTACAGGACACTTCATCCAGCAAAAGTGATTATACCTTCTTTCCTAGTGCACATGGAACATTCTCAAGGAGAGAACACATGCTGGGACACAAAAGTAGCCTCAGCAAATCCAAGAAGATCAAAATTATGCCACGTGTATTCTCAGACCACAAAGCTTTGAAATTGGAGATCGACTGTAAAAGGAAAGCAGAAAAAAACACATATACATGGAGAATAAACAACACCTATTGAAAATGACTGCATGAAAGAACAAATAAAAGAATCAATTAAAAATATATAGAAACTAATGACAATCAAAATAAAGCATATCAAAGTGATTGGGACACAGCGAAAGCAGTAATAAGAGGGAAATTTATATCATTACAGGCCTATCTTAAGAAATAAGAAAAATCACAAGTGAACACCTTAGCATCTCATCTCAAAGAACTAGAAAAAGAAGAGCAGGCAAAAGCCAAGTCAGCAGAAGAAAAGAAATAATAGAAATTAAAACAGAGCTAAACCAATTAGAGAACAGAAGGACAATAGAAAACATTAATATTACAAAGAGCTGGTTATTTGAGAAAGTCAACAAAATTGAGAAACCCCCGGCTAGACTAATCAAATGGTGAAAGGAAAGAACATAAATATCCAAAATTAGAAATGAAAAGGAAGAAATTATCACCAATACCACAGAAATACCAAGGATGATAAGAAAACAGTATGAAGGGGTTTATGCCACTAAATATAAAAACCTAAAAGAAATGGAGAAGTTTCTAGAAAGTTACACCCTACCTAGACTGAACCAAGAAGAACTGAATAATCTAAAGAGACCAATCACTAGTAAAGACATTGAAATGACTAGAGGCAAAAGTCCTGGACCAGATGGTCTCACCAGTGGATTCTACCAACCGTTGAAAGAACAATTAACACCCATCCTCCTCAGACACTTCCAAAAAATTGAAGAAGCAATACTTGCTAACTCATTCTATGAGGCCAACATTACCCTAATACCAAAGCCTGGTAAAGACAACACAAAAAAAGAAAACTATAGACAAATATCTCTGATGAACATAGATGCAAAAATCCTAAACAAAATATGAGCAAATAGAATATAACAATGCATCAAAAATATTATACATCATGAGCAAGTGGTATTCATCCCAGGAGCACAAGGATGGTTCAACATATGAAAATCAATCAATGTGATACACTACATAAACAAAATAAAAGATAAAGACCATATGGTCATATCAATTGATGTAGGAAAAATATTCAAGAAGATACAATATCCATTTATGATCAAAACACTGAAAAAATGGGTATAGAAGAAAAGTATCTCAACATAATAAAGGCCACATATGACAAACGCTTAGCTAACATCATACTGAATGAGGAAAAGCTGAAGCATATCCCCCTAAAATCAGGGACAAGACAGGGATGTCCTCTGTCACCACTGCTATTCAATATAGTACTGGAAGTTCTAGCCAGAGCAATCAGGCAAGAGAAAGAAATAAAAGGTATCCAAATAGGAAAAGAAGAGGTCATATTGTAACTATTTGTAGGTGACATGATCTTTTATATAGAAAATTCCAAAGACTCCACAAGAAAAATATTAGAAACAATAAATGAATACAGTAAAGTTGCAGGATATAAAATCAAAGCACAAAAATCAACAGCATTCCTATATACAAACAACAAAAATTCAGAAAAAGAAAGGTGACGGTCAATTCCTTTTGCTATTGCAACAAAGAGAATGCAATTAACAAAGAATGAGACAGACTTATACATGGCAAACTATAAGACACTTCTGAAAGAAATTGAAGAGGACACAAAGAAATAGAAAGAGGTTTCATGTATGTGGATGGGAGGACTTAAAATTGTTAAAATGGCCATATTACCCAAAGCAATTTATAAATTTAATGCAATTCCTATGAAAATCCCACAATCATATTTTCACAAAATAGAAAAAAGAATTACCAGATTTATATGGAACCATAAAAGACCTCGAATTGCCAAAGCAATACTGTATAGAAAGAATAAGGTTGGTGGTATTACATTTCTCAATTCCAATCAGAACAACTTGGCATTAGCAGAAAAGCAGACACATAGACCAATGACACAGAACTGAAAACCCAGAAATAAATCCACAAATTTATGGATAAAATTTTTTAATAATGGAGGAAAAAATACTCAATGGGGAAAAGATGGCCTCTTCAATAGGTGGTGCTGGGAAAACTGGAAAAACATACGCAAAACAATGAATCTGAGCTGTGAACTTTCTCCATATACAAAAAATAACTCAAAATGGATTAAAGACCTTCACATAAGACCCAAAACAATAAACTGTAGAGAAGAAAACATAGGCACTAAGCTTATAGACCTAGGACTCAAGGAAGCCTTCATGAACCTGACCTCAAAGGCAAGGGAAGTAAAAGCAAAATTAACTAATGGGACTATAGCAAACTAAAAAGTTGCATAGCAAAAGAAACTATCAACAAAGCAAAGAGCCAACTGAATGAGAGAAAATATTTGCAAACAACACATCTGATAAGGGTCTAACATCTAAAATATATAAAGAACTAATACGACTTAACAAAAACACAAACAACCCAATTAAAAGGTGGGCAGAGAAACTAAACAGACACATCTGCTGGTCATTTGTATTGAAGAAATACAAATGGCCAGCAGACATATGAAAAAATGCTCATCCTCATTAGCTATCAGGGAAATGCAAATCAAAACCACAATGAGATACCACCTCACACCTGTTAGAATGGCTGTTCGATACAATGAGATACCACCTCACACCTGTTAGAATGTCAACAAGACAAGGAATAACAAGTGCTGGAGAGAATGTGGAGAAAAAAGAATCCTCGCACACTGCTGGTGGGAGTGCAAACTGGTACAACCACTGTGGAAGACAGTGTGGAGGTTCCTCAGAAAATTGGGAATGGAGCTACTATTTGACCCAGCAATCCCCCTTCTGGGGATCTACCCAAAAAACTTGAAACCTTTGTCTGCAAAGACTTATGTACCCCAATGTTCATTGCAGCGCTGTTCACAATGGCTAAAACATGGAAACTACCAAAGTACCCTGCAATAGATGACTGGGTAAAGAAGCTGTGGTACATATACACAATGGAATATTACTCAGTTATAAAAAAGATAAATTACTGCCATTTACAACAAAATGGATGGACCTAGAGATCAACATGCTTAGTGAAATAAGCCAGACAGAAAAACCCCAAAACTATATGATTTTACTTATATGTAGAATATAAAACTGAAAGCAACAAAGAAAAAACAAACAAAAAAAAACCCATGAACACAATCAATATTTTAATGTTTATTTGGGGGCAAGTGGGGAGGAGGTGGGAGAAGAGGGAGGGAGAGCCAAATATAAGGTGATGGAAAGAGAACTCACAGTGGGTGGTGAACTTATAATGCAACTAGTTGACAATACACTGTAGAATTGTATACCTGGAACCTATGTAATTCTTCCTAACCAATGTCACCCCAATAAGTTTAACAACAAAAATTTTTTTTTTATTTTAAAAAAAGAAGAAAAGGCAAATCTTTCAAAGAGAATGGCTTTACCCAGATCCCTCCTTCCTGCTCAGGGTTTCTGCTGATGATGTGATGCCTGCCACCTTGTGACCACAAGGAGACAAGATCAAGGAAGAAAAGCCGGTGAACTGAGAATGGTGGAGAAAAATGGGGAAAGTCAGGTTGGTGATGGCCCCGTTAAGTCTTCAAAAGAATTCTGGAATCAAACACCATGCTTCTGGGTAAGTAAATAGTAAAATTCCTTGTTTGTAAATCAGTGGTCATTAGATTTTCTGCTCCTTTTCCACAGATGGGATTAGTCATGGACAATAAAATGCTGTCTTAACAGGTGATAAGTAGGGCCTTCATGCAGCAGGCCCTAAAGTAACCTCTTTCTCATGAAGTATCAGACAAGAGGCCTATAATATGGGGCAGTCAACAAAAGGCTCAGGTGCTGGCCTTATCCAGTTGCCAACAAGAAAAAAAGAAGGAAAAGAGAAAGGCAGGAGGATTCCCCTTGGTAGAGAATCAGAAACAAGGCAGCTGGTTCTTGTCATGGACACAACTTGTCACTGTTGTGTGTCACACCCCAGCTGACACAGTTCTTTGAAGATGCACTAGGGGGTGTGTTTTTATGTGAGCACATGCTTGTGTGCTAAGGGGTGCCCAGGTCAATACCACAGGTAATAAAACCTCCTTGCCTGAAAAGTCTTTACAGACCTTTTCTGAATTGTTTGATGAGTGAGTCCTCTTTGCAGCCATCCTCCCTTCTTCCCCAAACTCTTAGAGAGATCCAAACTCCACACAGACCTGCCATTCCTCCAACTGTACTCCCTCAAGACTCCCCATGTTTTCTTCTCCCTTGCTTCCAATCACACTGGAGATCAGAGATCTCAGCTTCTTTCCAATCTTTTCTCCCAGTCCTAGACTTCCACAGAATGAAGTCTACTTCCTTCTACCCTCACATCCTCATCTTCCTCAAGTTGATAATCCCAAGGAGTGCCCAGTGTTCCTTAGACTCTTTTGTGGATAAACAGGTAAAGGAAATTAGCATTGGTCTAGGTAACTGACAGGAATTGGGGGAAGTGGGAGGGTAACTCCTAATCATGTCTCCTGTTCCTAAATCTTAGCTTGTGAGCTATCCTGTTCTCAGATTCCAACTTCTAATCAGTCCACTCAAGCCCCGTCTTCCTGCCCAGGGCTTCCCTAGTCCCCTATCTCTTTTTGGACTCTTGACTAAAAGTTCAAGTTCCCTTGATAATGATAATGAGGAGGAAAGCAATGATTTATGAACACTCCTTATGAATGAGCTATAATGAAAAGCTTCATATAGATTATCTTGTTCAATTTTCACTTCATGAGGTATGGACAACAATTAGTTTCATGTTATAAATGAGAAACTAAACCTTAAGGCTAGTGAGTAACCTGATTATGGACACAAGGACACCTCTGAGGTGGAAAGAGATTTGGAAGGGGAGTATGGACACAGAGATCATGAGCAATAACCCTTCTTCTGTCCTACTCAGAGTTCAGTCCTTCTGCCCCAACAAAAATCTCATGCACTAACACCTGCAGCTCAGGCACACTGTCCTCCTGCCCTGCAAGTGAGTAATTCCATGAGGAGGGATGGCAACTAAGATGCCCTGATCGCTCCTCTGTCCATCCCCAGCGCCTACACCTTCTCTCCATTTCCTATTTGTATTGTCCTGGGACTGAGTCATAGCTCCTGGTCCCCAGAAATCACTTACGTCTTCTCATTTCCATAAGGATGTCACTGAAGGATCTTGGGCTTTCACTGCTTCCCGTCCTACCTTCTTTTCATGACGTGTCTCTTCTCAACTGTCCTGTCATGGTCTCATCACCTACAATATTCCCTGTCATCCTGCCATTCATCTCCCTTTCTCAATCTACGGCCCTGTTTTGGTGTGTAGGGGCCAGCACAGAGGTGAGTTGATCGTGAATCTGAAGGAACAGAAACACCTAGGCCCCTCACTTTCATGGATTTTCTCCACCACCATATACCTAAATTTATTTTAGTAATTCTTTTTTCTTAAGGAGGACCTTCCAAATTCAATTAGCTTTAGATCCTGCAAAACCTAGATCTACCCATAGGCTGCACAGGAATGAAATGTGGTTATGTGTGGTCGCTTTTTCTCTTAAAATCTTAGGGCTCTGACATCTATGCCTGTGAACCCATGCAGGGATCAATGCCACAGGCTGTGCTTGTGGCTTTGCTGGTGGTTCCTGGGATATCCGGGGGGAAACCACGTGCCACTGCCAGTGCGGCTTGGTAGACTGGACCACTGCCCACTGTGGCCACCTGACCTGAGAAGGAGGAGGATGAGAACTCAATTATGACTAATGAAACCATGACCCGAAACAGGAAACCTGACTCAAGCCTCCCTTTCATTTGTTACAAACCTGCTTCTTGGGTAATTAAGTCAATTTTTGCATCTCTCTGAGTATGTATCCTTGATGTTGCCACCCCTGGATTTGGACTCCTTTAGTCGGAAAATGTCTCAGGCATCTCTAGTCCATCTAAGCAATGATTAGGAAAAATATGAGGAAAATGGAAAAAGGTGAGACTGACACTACAGTTCTTTTGTAACTCAACAAAGGCATGACTCTGTGCCAGGCATTTTGCATGGCAATAGAAGTACAGAGAAAGAAAATAACATGCATACCTTTGTGGAGCTCACCATCTACAACAGTGGGCTCCTTCTCTTAAACTTATATGCCAAAGATCTGCTTTGATCATGGTGATAAATTTGCCATTGTCTCCCACCCATGTAACAGCACAACAAAATACTACTCTTACCTGTCATTGAACATTCCCTTGGTTCATTGCCATGGAGTATAAAAATCTGCATAATGGACAAAAAATTATTTGAAATATTGGTGATCCAGTGACTGTGTAAGAAGTCCTTTACAAGTTGGGAGGCTTCCAGTTTTTGACTCAGTATTGAAGAAGGACTTAATCCAGTTATCAATTGATAAACCATCAAAGTAATTTAATAGCAACTTACAGTGTTATTTTTAACAAATAACTCAAAAGGAATTCTAATTGAATGACATTATTACAATTACATTTTTCCTTCCTACACACTTAATTATAAAGTAGTCTCAAAGCTTATAACAATGAAAAGAAAAAATAGAAATATAATTGGTTCTAAACTATTTTTCTCTAGGATTATTCATTCATGGGTATATAAATTATTTGGGAGAAAGGCACTTCTATCTCTATCATTTAAGAACTATGTTTCCAAATGATTTGTGATTATTAATTGCTTTTCAAAATTTTTAATAAATGTTTTGTTTAATTGTGTACTATTAATCATTATAATAATAACTCAATATGCACTTCTATTTACAGCAGCTAGAATGAATATTTTAAAATATAAATCAAATTATGTCACTTTCCTGTCCAAAACACGCTTATAGTGGCTTCTCCTTACACAAAAGATAAAATCCCAAGTATTTATTATGGCCAACAAAGCCCTACATCTACTCCTGGTTATATCCGACCTCTCTTCTATTCCTTGTTCACTTCATCCTAGCCACATCTGCATTCTTGATATTCCTATAACTTACAGGTACACTTCCATCTCAGGGCCTTTCCACTCTGTGTCCCCCAGGTAATTACATGGTTCTCCACACACAAGGTCAATCCTCAATAGTTTTCAGAGAAGCCTTCCCATCATGCTCTATCTCTTGCCTCCACCACTTTTTAAGTGATTCTCAGTCCTGACATCATACTATGTATTTACCTATCAATGTATTAACTATCTCCATCCTCGGACCATGTGATCCATGAAAGATGAAACTTTATTTCATTTGCATGTCATTGAATCCCCAGTGCTTAGAATAGTGCTTGGCTCATGAAGAAGCTATAACAAACAGTGGATTAGTCTTCTGCCAAGTCCAACTCTGACTCCATGTCAGCCTTCTCTCTTACTTTCCATCCTTCTTTCTTACCTCAGACTATGTCACTGACAGTCATTATTTTAACGGATCCCTGGGTCTCATTCTCCAGGTGCCTATAGAAGAAGTAGCTGTCATCAGAAGGTACCTCTTAAAAAAAAAAAAGAATGAAGATGGAGGCTAGGAAGGTTGGCAATACCAGAAGCAGAAGTTGGATTTTGTAGCTCTGGCTGACATAGTTAATTGTCCACTTAGTGGCCAATTTCCTCTTTTTCTGTGTTAACAGCATCCTGATTTCATGCAGGGTGGTCACATGTCCTATCCTGAAGAATAAATTACTATTCAAGCCAATAATGGAGATCCTGCTTTTTTTGGACAAATATTCTCTTTCCTAAACACATTTGCATGGGGTGGGGTTGTGGCATGTGACCCAAATCAGATCAAGGAGATGGAGGAAAATTCTGCTTGAGAATCCTGAAAAAGAGTTTGTTTTCTTAATAAAAACCAGAGACTCAAAATCATCCACAACCCTTGCTGCTTTGGATACTGACGTGAATATGTGAGGTCTGGCGTTGTCCCCATGGAGTAAGTCAACCATCTTGTGAGCTTTGAAGAAAAACTATAAGAATTGTGACGTGGAAAGAGGGAAAGAATCTGAGGCTATAATAACATTATTCAGCCACCGAACAAAGTCTAGAATCCTTGAACCTCATATCTTCATAAGTAAATAATAAACATTTATATTCACTCATTTTACAAGTATTTATTGAGGTCTGCTGCATGATCAGCATTGGGATATAGTAGAGGCTAAAAGGAACAAGGATTGCTACCTTCATGGAAGCTCTATTCTAATTTTAAGCCTCTACCAGCTGGGATTTTTGTTACTTTCTTATGGACAGAATTACTCAAGGACAATGTAATAGTATCTAAGCAGATGACAACCCAGGTTCTTATACCATACTTTTTTCTACTTCTTCCTGTTGGAGAGATAAACAAAAGGTTTATAGTGAGCAACAGGAAACTTGGTAGTTCCCAGAAGGGTTGCTGTCAGGCTTGTAGGGTTGTCAAGAAGAGAGGAGATGGATAAAGGAGAAAAGCTAGAAGACTCCCCTAAAAAGAGAGCAAGAGCAATGGCAGCTGATGCCTTCTCCACCCCCCACCCCCGCCCACACACACACACACAGGGGATTGTTTCAGGTTCTATTTGGAGGCCTGACCCTCCCAGCTACCTTAGATCCCAAGTACTGCCAGTGTTTGTTAGTGGAAAAGAGGGAATGACCTGCCACCAGGGTATAAAATGTCCCTGCCTTCCCCACCTTGTCAGCCCTTTCCTAAACCTGGCTGGATGAGTCTGATGCACAGCTCTCTTCTGTGACAACTCTCCTTCTCAGGAGTTCTGCGAAGGAATCCAGGCCACCCTAACCTCTGCTGCTTCCCTACTCCTGCTCCCAAGAGCACCTATTTCTACTTTCTTTTCTCCTTTCCCTCCCCTCCAAACCCAAGAAGTTTTTTGTTTTTTTATTTGGTTTGGTTTGGTTTGGTTTTATCTTCTGTTCATTTTTCCCTTCATCACAGGATGCTGCCTTCCTGTAGGATGAAGCTCTCTTCTCACTTCCTTCTCATCATTCGCCCTCTCCAACTGTTGAACTCAGAGGATGTTCAATGCTCCTTAGATTTTACTGTGAATGAAAAGGTAAGAGCATCTCTCAGTGAACTGGGTAGTTGATGTTGGAGGGGAAAACTGAAGAAGGGCAGCCATATCCCTGATGCTCAATCCTTTTACTAGACTCCACCTCATTTCCCAATCAAGGTAGAAACTTCTAACTAGAAAATTCATCTCAAACTCCTGCCCTCTCCATGACTTCTGGGCTCTTAGAGCTGCTGATGTTGCAGGAATGAAGACCAGAACTAACACTTCTGAGCACTTCCTATGTGATAGGTGCTGTTTGATATGTTACTTTTTTTTTTAACTCTTCAGTACAACTCTATGAGGTAAACACTGCCATTTCCGTTTTACAAAAGAGGAAACCGAGGTTTAAAAAGTTGTGTAATTTTTTCAACAGCATACAACTATTAAGTAATTGGATCCTAGACACAGTGAGCAGAAAGATGATAAAGGTTTTGGTGACAGGGGCTGGCCAGTTTGGGTCCCGTCATAGCTCTTTGTCTTTCCCACACAGTATAAGCGTTAGCTAAGGATGTATAAAACAGCTTTCCTATATCAGCATCACTAAAGAAATTAATCTGTCTTCCTGTCCCTCATGTTAAGTAATTATATGAAGATAAATGCACTTAGTCACCTCACACCCATTGTCATGCCCCCAGGCTTGAACGGCCAACCCGTCACTGTACCAGCAGCTTGTCCCCAACTTCAGGATTGTAATGTCATCGGGCTGAGTCACAACTCAAATACCCATAATTTCATGTCCATCCTTTCTTCTCAAGGTGTTGCCTAAGGATCTGAGGATTCTTTCCACTCCTTCCCCTCTTTTTTAATCTCTCCTACCCCAACCTTTTCTTTCCTCCAAAGCCTTTCTATGTAACCTACCTCCCATCTTGTCTTCTACCTCTCCCTCCCAGTCTAATCCCACACTGTTTCTGCCCCATCAGAAGAGAGAAGAAAGGATAATTAGCAGGTTCTTCTCAATATCTAAGGACTGTGGGTTTTCTCTCCCTACCCCATGCCATACAGGGTATATCATCACTGGATGCTCATGTGGCTACAACTACGGCTCCTAGGATGTACTGGGGAAACCATGCCCCACTGCCAGTATAATTATGTAGAGTAGACAACTGCTTGCTCCTGCCACCTCATCTAAGTAAAGGAGGCCAAGATCTCAGGCTGGGGACTATAAAGGCAATAAAACTATGGCCACAGTCAGAAAACCTCTACCTATTCCATTCACATCATGACTTCTCAATTCAGTCCCTTCTGCCTGTGACACCCTGGCTTCCCACATAATAAATATAGTCTTTGCCTGTATCTTTGGTGTTACCAGCTCCTGACTGTGCCTTCTCTCTCTACAGAGTGTCTCCTACCCAAAGTGCTCCCACATGTGCTAAAATGGGGAGGCCATAGAGAGGATCAGAAGAACCGAAGTTAACATCCCATCTTCACCACCATGATCTCATTCTTCAATAAACATTAAATCACACTGTTCCAGACTCTTTTCTTGGGACTAAAGGTATAGAGAAGGAAAACCATGCTTTGGGGGCAGATCATCAAGAAGATATAACCACTGGTTTGACCTTGTAACTGGACCCGAGCGATTAGAGGCTCCCTATTCCCTCCACATGCTTGGAATGTGTACTCTGCTTGCCTTCCCCACGCTAGAAGCTGCCCAAGGATACAGTCTTGAGATAGCGATGTGGTGATGAGACTAGGTACAGAAGCCTCTTCTGTATGTGACTGTCCCCAGTTAAAGCCTCGATATAAACTTTTAAGATCTGACTGGTAGACATGGAAATCTACTAGTATTCTGGCTGCCTAAGACAAGTTTCCTTGTTTATTACACCTGTAGTCTACAACCCTGGAGTGATCTGCCTTTTCTTTGGTCCTTCCTTGCCCTCTACATTACAGGGCAGATTTCAGATTATACTCAGGAAGCTCCTGAGGAGGTTACAACCCAATAACTACCCATGCTCCAAAAGTGCTCACCATCTGGAACATTCCTTCCATATCAAGGCACTGTGTTTTACCTCTGTTCAGAAGCAACCTTAGTGGTCTAGTGATCACTCCCTTGATCACTACACACTGCTTTAAAATATACCCTTTATTATTTTATTTAGGCACAGCAAGGCCAACAGATCAGGAAATGGCTGCTATTGAACAGATAGATCAAAGAGAAGGGGATGTGCCATGCTACACCATGGGGCGAAGCCCTGGGGTCAGCCAGGAGGCCAAGGTCAAGAAACAGGGTAATAGACAAGAGCCTTTTATTGTAATTTTCATGGAAAAAAATGGGTGAGGCAGGGTAAGTGAGTTTAGGATCAACCAGTTGGAATAATTGCAGCAGTACCTGGGGCACAGTGGCTGTCTTAGACATCTGGTACCTGGCCTTGTGGTGGTGGGTAGTGGCCCAAAGTGTGAGACCACAGTAAAAGAGGTGGGCAAGTTCACAAACTCTGGGTTGATTGCTTTTCATATGAAATGCATCCTCATGGGCTAGTTGCTGTCTATCTCTAGAAATTAGCTAACCTGGGGAAGAGCAGGCCCTTCACAATCAGCAAAGCCCTTAGTTGTCAAAGATTCAGAAAACAAAGGCATGGTTAATATACACACTATCTATAGGTGATCAGTTTTCCTGACATTTCCTGTAAGAAAGAAGCCTGACACATAATTCTTCAGACTGCAATGAAGTTCCAGCCTGGCAATTCCTATATGACACCTCAGATCCTTCCTAGTGTGCTAGAATCTCTACGCCACAAGCTCAAGGAGACACTTGTCATATTGCAAGGAATTTTTGTGGTACAAGTAGCAGGAAGAGGGCAAAATGTAGGTAGCAGCCAAATAACCAATCCTTTTAGCAAAGCTCAGTGCTTAAGTCTGACTCATTGCCAAGGTCAAACTGTCTGACTGCACTCAGGTCAGTTCCCCTTCCGTGGGATTGGAGAGATTTTCCCAAAAGTTAGTTATGGACCTAGAACTGGACCTTTTGCTGATATCAAAAGAGAATCCCTGAGTTGTATTAGCCTGTGATCAGCACCGTGAAACATTGAGACAAGAACAGAAGAGTTTTGTGTCTTTAGAGAAGCTAAATCAAAGAGAAAGTAGCAGGTACCAAAAGCAAGGGATAATTCTTTCGATCACTTTCTGGTGTCTCCAGGGCTGGTCTGTGAGTACAGAGCCTCTTTAGAGAATCATGAGCCAGAAGTGGAACATCAACTGAAAATGTTTGCAGCTTCTCAAATCACAGGGAGAAATCTTCATTCTACTGCCTCTGGAATCCAGCATCAATGAACCTGCTTCTCACTCTAACGTGAATGATCACTCAGACCCTGCTTTTTGAAATCTGCAATCATTTGTCCCAGGTGGACCTGTTCTTAAAGCCTCTAGTAAGAAAGATAAATCACCCACTGTTATAGAATTATATAGTTTAGCAGTCATAATTTTTAAACAGTTTTGCTTAATTCTATAAAAAGCATTTAATAAAATGAAAGACTCCTAGATCCTGGATGTATAGACAAAAAGAAAAAGATAAAAATGAGACCAAGTTCCCATTCTCTTCCACGTGGGTTCAGTATGCAATATTCTCACAATTCTGGGTATGCTTCCTGTCCAAAAGTAATGGATTACCAAGTTTTTCCAATCCGTGTCCTGTGGGCCACATGCAACCCAGGATGGCTTTGAATGTGGCCCAATGCAAATTGGTAAACTTTCTTACGCATTATGAGATTTTTAGGATTTTTTTTTAATTAATCAGCTATCCTTTGTGTTAATGTATTTTACGTGGGGCCCAAGACAATTCTTCTTCTTCCAATGTGGCCTATGGAAGCCAAAAGGTTGGACACCCCTGGCCTTACACCATTTATTGGGTAATGTTTCAGATCATGGTTCCACCAAACAGGACACCATCTTTTCTGTCCTTGAAAGAACCAGAGAAGTAAGATTGCAGTGCAGATCTTCATTCTAATGGGAAGGTATTAAGGTCAACATAGTAGACCTGCTGTGGGATCGTGGGTTGGATTTTGCAGTGCCTCTCCCTCCTCTCCTCCTCCCTCTACTTCCACTGTAACCATTGCAGCAAAGCTCTTGCTCCTCACAAAATTTTTCTTCTGAAGTTTATTACTCCTTTTCACAAGAGTAAGCTTACTTATGTTGAAAACACCATTGAAAAAATGTACAGTTAATGACAAATATCATGTAGCCCAACACAAAATTCTCTATATTCATAATACTAAGCCAAAACATACTATCTTTTTTCTGAACTTTTGCCTTTGGGAGAGAAATATGGTAGCAATATTCCAAAGGTTAAAAACTCCCCCAAATGAGTCTGACAACTGCTTTCTATTTATTACTCGAATACCTAAAATACCATGATCACAACGAGAACAGGAAATTTTTCTGGACCCTATACATTATTTAGTGATTTTTGATCATTTATTATTTATGTGGTGAGATTGGGAGGTGGAACATCCAAGACAAGAAGCAGGAAGAGAAAATTAAAGTAAAGCCAAAAATGTGTGTGCGTGTGTGTGTGCATTTAGTTCTCCACAAGTTTTATTCAAATGCTGCATATACTCCACACATGCTTCACATGTTGCCTTTGGATACCTAGAAGAGCACAGATCACATTCTTTTTTATTTAATCAACACACTATTATTTAGAGCAGTTTTATGTTCATAGCACAGTTAAGCAGAAATTACAAGGAGTTCCCATATACCTCTCCCCCCACACAACCATATCCTCCCTCTCTTAACATCCCTGCACACACTGGTGCATTTGTTATAATCAGTGAGCCTACACCAATGTACTATTATCATTCAAAGTTCACAGTTTGCATTAGGGTTTACTCTAAGTGTTGTACATTCTGAGTTTTGAAAGATGTATATTGACAGTGTTTCTGCTGTTGTTGTATATAGAACAGTTTCATGTTGTAAAAATCCTCTGTGCTCTGCCTATTTATCTTTTCCTCCCTGAACCCTTGGCAACCACTGCTCTTTTTACTGTCTCCACAGTTACACCTTTCCCAGAAAGTGCGATAGTTGGAGTCATACAAAATATAGACTTTTCAGATTGGTTTCTTTCATTGAGTAATATGTATTTAAGTTTCTTCTGTGTCTTTTCATGGCTTCAGAGCTCATTTCTTTTTAGCATTGATGAGTGTTTTATTGTCTGGATGTACCACAGTTTATTTACTCATTCACCTACTGAAAGACATCTTGTTTGCTTCCAAGTTTTGGCAATTATGAATAAAGCTGGTTATAAATATCTGCATGCACAATTTTATGTGGAAATATGTTTTTAACTCCTCCGTATAAGTGCAACGTAGTAATTATTTCATTTATGGACTGTATTTTTGGTGCTGTATCTAAAAACTCATCATTGTACCCAAGGTCAACTAGGTTTTCTCCTGTGTTATCTACTAGAGTTTTAAGTCTGTGATCCCTTTTGAGTTATTCTTTGGAAATAGTGTGAGGTCTGTGTCTAGATTCATTACTTTGCATGTGGATGTCCAGTTGCTCCAGCACCATTTGTTTCTCACTGCCTCTTTGATCAGGTTTTTATTCAAAATAACAGTCCAAAGTGCTTAGACCTTTCAGAATAAACAAATTTAAGTTTATGCCGTAGGTTTCTTTTCTTCTGTGCTTTTTTTTTTCCTGAGGGCTTCTTCTAAGTTGCTGGTTTCTTAGTAGCTGAGGCCTTTTTTTCCCACCAAAGGTTTCTTCTGCCAGCAGTCTTCTTTCCCTTCTTCCCTACCACTGGCTTCTTGCCTGAACTCCCTACTCATCAGATTTGCTGCTGCTTTAGCCACCTGGAGCTGGTGTTTCTTGGCCTGGAGAAGAATGGAGTTTCAGTACCCAGTCTTTGCATGTGGATTCAGTTTCAACATGATTCTCAGGTTTTTCACTGGGTTCTTCTTCAGGATTCTGTGGTGAATCCTCTTGTCTGATACTTGGAAGGCTATCTGGATCTCTGGGCTTTTCAAGATTCTGCTAAGGTCTGTATTGAGCATCTTGGGCATGGGAAGGAAGTTTGTAGTTACTCTTAAAGGAGGCAACTTTACACCAAGTACCATTATAGATCATCTAACCTGCAGAAAGCACTTTCAGTTCAAATGCAGAAATGACCCACATGCCCACCAGGAGCAAGTCTCAAAGTGTTCAGTTTCTATACGTTACATAGAGTAATTCCAAGGATGTTTCCAAAGGCTTTGATGATTCTGTTGTCCCCATTACAATGATTCAAGGTTCCCTGCCCTGGATATGGTAACAGCTTCTCATTTTGCCCCTGCCAGCTCTCAGTTACTGAGAGGTATAGACTTTTTTATACCATTCCAGGCCTTAAGTTTCTTAAGGAGCAAAACAGCCTCCTTGGGCTTCTTGTAGACTTCAAGTTTATCTTCAACCATGAAAGGAATTTCAGGAACTTTCTCAATATAGTGCTGGTAAGGCTGGAGCAGCCAGGGTAGAGCAGATGGTGTATCGCTTCTGTGTTGTGTTCTCTGCAGTGACAACAACATCAGGTTTTGTTTGGTGCAAACATGTGGCCCCCATGACACATACTGCCAAAGCACCCTGGCCAGAATGACAAGTCCCATCACTTCAAACTGGGAATTCAAGCCACAGCCCTGCCAGCACCCTGCAACTCAGCACTGGTTTGATGACCTGTTAATTCACTGACAGCATCGAGCTGCCGATTCTTTTTGTGCAAGTTGGTGTGAACAAGTTCACAATATCTGATCAAATAGGAGCCTTGAACACAACAGGTAAAGTCACATTTTTGCCAGCTAATTCACTCTTTTTGGATTATAAAAATATCAGTGGACAAGCATTCACCACGGTAGGGAGAGAAGATGGCCATATTCCTCTCACCTCAGTGGCTCCAACAGGAAAAGCCTACTACTATAGCATTATACTAACTTTTGAGGTCAAATAGTGTCAGTCCTCTGACTTTGTTCTTCTTTACTATTAAGTGGACTATTCTGGGTCTTTGGCCCCTCAATATAAACTTTAAAATAAATTTGTTGATATCCACAAAATAACTCGCTGAAATTTTTGTTGAGATTTTGTTGAGTCTATGGATCAGGTTGGGAAGAAGTGTTATCTTGAAAATATTGAATCTTCCTACTTATGAACATGGAATATTTATTCAGTTCTACTTTGATATTTTTTATCAGAATTACGTAGTTTTCCTTTTACACCTATTTGTTATGGATGGAATGTTAGTGTCCCCCCAAAATTTACGTTGAAACCCTACCTGTCAGTGTAACAGTATTAGGAAATGGGCTTTTTGAGAGGTAATTAAGATTAGATGAAGTCATGAAGATGAAACCCTCATGAATGGGATTAGCACTCTTTTAAGAGTCACAAGAGAAATTGCTTCTTGTCTCTGTTTTTTATCACGTGAAGATACAAGGAGAATTTGGCACTCTGCAACCTAGCATACTGTCCTCACAGGAACCCAACCATACTAAAACCCTACTCTCAGACTTTCAGCATCCAGAACCAAGAGTAGTAAATATCCTTTGTTTATGATCGACCCAGTCTATGTTAGTTTATTGTAGTAGCATGAACGAACTAAGACATCTTGGGTATAATCTGTTGGATTTATACTTGTTATTTAATTTGGGTATACTCATGTAAACAGTAATGTCTTTTTTAAATTTTATTGCTGATGTATGAAAATGTGACTTTTGTATATTAACTTTGAATCCTGAAATCTTGTTATAATCATTTATAAGTTCCAGTATTATTTTTGTTAATTCTGTCAGGTATTCCACATAGAAGATCATGTCATCTGCAAATAAAAAACAGTTTTATTTCTTCTTTCCCTATTTATTTCCTTTTCCTGTCTTATTGCACTTGTACCTAAAATTTCCCATATAACATTGAAAAGCAGAGGACATCCTTGTCTCGTTACTGATCTTTGAAGGAATGTTTTGAGTTTTTCACCATGAAGTGTGATGTTATCTGCACATTTTTTGTGAATGTTCTTTATTCAGTTAAGAAAGTTCCCCTCTATTCTTAGTTTGCTGAGAGTCTTCATCATGGAAGGTGTTCGATTTGGTCAAATGCTTTTTCTTCATCTATTGAGATGATGACATAATTTTTCCTCTTTAGCCTGTTGATGTGATGTATTAAAATTCACATTAGTGGATTTTTTTTGACTGTCTAACAACCTTACACACCTGAAATAAATCCCATTTGGTTGTGGTATGCAATTCTTTTTGATGCATTATTGGATTCAATTTCCTAATATTTTGTTGAAGTTTTTGCCCCATCCTGTTCTTACACTCGACCAGAGAATTTAGACATGTCTGGAAACATTTTTGGTTGTTACAATTTGTGGGGAGATGATGATAGTGACATCCAGTGGCTACAGGTCACAGATGCTGGGAAACATCCTGCAATGCACAGAAGAGGCCTACACAACAATTATTCCACATAAAATGTGCAGAGAGTAAGAACTGCTATGCTAGAATATGTGCTTCTCTTGTTAGTATCTAGCTTTTTTTTTCTCATTCAAAGAAAACACTGGAGATTGCCCTGAGCATGAGTAAAAATACTATTCTTCTAGATATCTCTATTTTCAAACTATTATAAGTATATGTATCTCCACTCCCTTATTTCCTAGGGCATGATGGTAATAAAGAATTTCAGCTTTTCCAATAGCTAATGTTAACACTTTTTTACATATTAGCAATTAGAAGCACATGTGTTACACATGTTCTAACTGACCAATGAATAAATGTCTGGAAGATATTTTGAATGACAAATTTCTAGTTCTATAGAAACCTTAAAACTGACCTTAAGAAAGAAAGAGATTGGAGCTACCAGTGTATCATGTGTTATAGAGCTATCTGCCAACTGCTTTTATTTATTTGTATGCTCTCTAAATTTCAGAAGCAGAGCTTCAGCATCTTTGTGCAGTGGAAATCTAAGGTGGATCATTTGAGAAAATATTGGTTATCTAGTAAGTCATCACTAAGCCCTTATCTCAGCATCACAACACTATTTTTGAGGTATTAAGTGTTATATTGAGGTATTTAGTTGAATAACCCATCTCTTAAGTGAGAGGAATTGTTATTTTTCTTTTTGACAATTCCATATAGAAGAAATATCACCACATAACTATAAGGAAAAAAATATGTTAGTATTAAGACTTGGACCTAAGCTCTTACTGTGTGGAGTAATGATAGAAGAGAAGGGTCCTGATTATAAATAGAAACTTCATTTAGTTCCTAAATAGATTGAAAATACAACAAGAACACAGTCCTGACTCTACAGTGATTGTACTCAGAGCAATGATCACTATTTGAGTAACTTGTAACATAATTTGAGAGTTTGTAAGAAAGTTCCCTTATTTCAAATGGCCTTGTCCTTCCTGCTCCAAATACTCTCCCTAGATTGCTTTGGAGAATGACAGTAACCAAAAATCTCTGAGCCTTCTAATTTAAAAACACACACACACACAGGAGTGGTCCCACTTTGAGCCTTACCCAATAGAGTTAGTATAATGGGAAGGACAATAGAAACTAAGGTAGAAGAATTACCAAGGCAAGGTTGACACTATTTACTATGGAGTCAGTCCTAAAGCTAAGCCTTGAATGGGAAAAGAAAAGAAAGAAGGAAAGGAAAAGTGTCGCATCCATCACGACATGAGTGGTGGGAAAACGGGAAAGGCAGCGCAAGGTGATAAAAGACAGTTGCCAAAAGTATGTTTCAAGTGGGGCCGAGGGACTCCAGCCTCGTGGACTGAGCGCTGAGTTGGGCCAATGGGTACTTTTACTGATAGGCATACAAGGAAGTGAAACAGGTTTTTCCATGGTCTGTGAGTTACGTGCCTTGAAAACTACTTTTCCGGAAAGTCCCCATTGTGTTCCAGCACCTACTGTGCCTTCACAAACCAGCGCTTAACCCCAGGGGATGGAGTCATTGTTATTACAAAGACATCCATTAAGGGGACATGGCCAATATATAGTCCCATGGGTCTCAGTCTGAGCTGTATGCAAGGCAGCCAGGGTGCAAGAGGTTAACTTCAAAGCGGGTGAGGGGCTGTGCCTCACCTCTGTAGAGCCCAAGCTCCCTCCTGATGGCCCCTATGTGACTGTGCCTGTCTTAGGTTGTTCCTCCCTTGAGGAATCTTACCCGTCATTGACTAACCAGCCATCCTCTGGGGCCAAACAACGTGAGGTGAGGTGTTCTATGCCCCTATGGCCTCCACACTCAGCTCCTGCCTTAGGATGTCATGGGGAATGCATGAGGGGCAGACGGTTAGACAGCGGTAAGGCAACAGAAAAGAAAGAAGAAAAGAGTTTTGTCTCCTAGTCAGATCTACCTGGGAGAGGATACCATAGCTTAGTAGTACGTGGCAGAGATGGTCGGGATGTGAGAACGTGTTTATGGGGCTGTCAGGAGAGAAAAGCTGAAAAGAGATGAGAGGCTAAAGACTGCCTGAGATGGAGTATGCTTAGATGAAAAAGGTAGGGTTTCTTCCACTACGGACTGAGAGTTGGTTTTTAGGAGAAATCATAATGAGTGAGGCTTAGAGGCTTCACTAATTATGGAAAACTCCAAGAGAAGAGATTGATATAGCCCTCATTGACATATAATTGGCAAGATTATGACAGACAAGCAGCAGGGTCCACAAGGGAGAGACACAGTGTACTACTTAATTATACACTTCGCTTACATAAGCAACTAGTACCTGATGTTTATAGTAAATAAGATAAGCAAAATGTGTGTGAATCAGTTGCCACATCTAGTGGTGACTAACCCATTAATTGTTATTGATTGTGTAAAATTTTACACTTCTAGAGAAAAATACATATTCGTAAATTATATTGGATGTGGTCTCCTCTAAATAGAATTATTACCCTTAAGAGTAAGATAGAGTCCATCAGTCCTAATATTCATAATAATAGTGCTTTTAATCATATAAAACACAAACATATAATTTATAAAGAAAATGATTTGCTGATATAACAATTTTTTTGAATTATTTCATCAATACATTCTTGCTCTTAGTAATAGCTTGTTTCGAGTTTTCCCGTAGTTTCCCCATCCATTGAATCAATGAAGTAAATGCTTAAATTTGAGTCAGAAAGCTAACTTCTTTGAATCCCTGGGGAAAAGATAATGTTTAAGATCAAGCTTTTCTGAAAGAGAAAATTAGAACTAAATTCAAAAATCTTTCCTTTATAAAGAATGCCAAACTCTGATCCTAGAGTTGTACTAAAAGTTGATGTTCCACGTCTCTGTTCTGCCATGATAAAACCAAACAGATATTCTTTTATAGTGTAGGACAGTGTTATTCAAATAATGTGCTTGAGGCATCAGTGTTCTCACCATCTAGACAAAATTTTTACCACTCAATTATCCACATTTCTTATACTGGGAAGAACTGGGGAGTAAGTTTGGGTCTGAGGATATCATTCTGAGAATTGTCAACAAGGGAGTGAAGTTGAGTGTCAATCCTAGTCTTCGATCTATTCTCAGATTTTTCATAGTGCTTGTCCCTCCTCCTCTCTTTCATCATTTGCATTCCTGGCCATCAGTCCAATGTCACCTCCCCATAAATTCCTCTCTTCCAGGCTGTGATATTAAGAGTAGAGTTTAACTAACATTGGGTCATTTTCTACAAAAACTCAAACAGAAGAGTAGGGGTCTAATTGCTGTTGCTTAAATATTCCATGTTATGCAATAAGTCAAAACATTCTTCTGACTGGGACATGATGACCAATACAAAGTCACCCTAGATTTATGATATATTTTGGGGGAAAGACAAACTCATCTTTGAAAATTTAAATATTTGCTTCAATTTTTAAAGGCAAAAACTTACAAGGACTTTCTCTAGAAAAAAAATCTCAATAAATTAGGTGACATCTGATTTAGTCTTTTTCAAAGTTTATCTGTATATTTTAATAATTATTAACACAAGTTAAAGAAGTGCAATATGAATCTATACATAACGTACTGATCTTTGTTAAAGCATTATGGAATGAAGATAAAGGAGGAAGATTAAATAAGAGAAAGTAAAAGTGAGAATGAAAGGAAAATCAGTAAAGAAATAAAATTATAAAGGTACTTCTGGTCCAAGTAATATGGCATAGACTGATTTTTTTTTTCAATCGTGAAACCATTCCCATCATAGGCCTACCACAATATGCAGAGGAAAAGCAAGGGATCAAGAACTTATTTGAAGAAACAATGACTGAAAAAATTTTTAAAGTGGCAAAGGAAATAAACATACAAGCCCAGAAAGCACAGAGAGTTCCAAACATGGTGATCCCAAACAGGAACACACCAGAACACTTCATAATTAAAATGGCAAAAGTTAAAGAAAAAGAGAAAATTCTAAAAGCAGCAAGAGAAATGCACATAGTAACTTATCAGGGGACACCCATTAGATTCTAAGCATTTCTCACCAGAAACTTTACAAGCCAGAAGAGAATAGCAGAAAATATCTAACATGATGAAAACCAAGGCTCTACAACCAAGAATAATGTATCCAGCAAGACTAGCATTCAAAATTGAAGGACAGATGAAGAGCTTTTCAGAAAAGAAAAAGCTAAAGGAGTTCATCATCAAACCATTAGTATAAGGAATGCTAGAAGACTTCTTTAAGAGGGGAGGAGGGATGGGAGAGTGGGTAAAGTAAGGGAAGGGGATGGAGAAGTTTGGTTTGATTGTTACAGGCAATAATCGAGGAGATACATAGTATAACATAGGAATATAGTCAATAAGGTTGCAGTAACTGTGTGTGGTATCACACGGATACTAGGTTTGCTGGGGAGATCGGAGGAGAACTGGAGGAATGGGTAAAAAAAGGGGAAGAAATCAGGAAGTACTGACTCATAGTCACAGAATAGTCACAGGGATGTAAAATGCAGCACAGGGCATAGAGTCAACAACATTGTAATAACTATGTATGGTGGTAGATGGGGAACCAGATGTTTCAGAATGAGAATTGAGTAAGTTATAAAAATAACTCATCATTGTACTGTACACCTGAAACCATTATAATATTGTATGTAAAATGTAAATTAAAAAATAAAATTAAAAACTTATTTCAAATTTAATAACAGGTAAATTGAAAGTGGAAGTATGAATAACAATATATTATGTAAATATTAATTTTTAAGAGCAAGGGAGGCTATATTAATATCAGATAAAGTAGATTTCAAAGCAAAGAAAATAACTAAGGATAAAAAAGAACATTATATAATGATAAAAGATGAATCCACCAGGAATACATGAAGTCTGTATATAGCAAACAATAGAACCTCAATATAAGAAGTGAGAGGTTCCCTGGTGGTGTAGTGGTTAGGCTTCGGTGCTGTCAATGCTGCGGCCTGGGTTTGATTCCCAGGCAGGGAACTACCCACATAAAATAATAATAATAATAATAATAATAATAATAATAATAATAATAATAATAAAGAAGTTAAAAATGTAGGGGTAATAAGAAAATATATGCATAAAGGAAAATTTCAAAATCTAATGTGCATACTCTACATACACAAGTATTTAACCTTTCTGAAGTCCTAGAGGGATATATCCACCCCTACTTTTTGCATTAGAATGTGGACTTCTTTAAGAAGGACATGCACCTGTTTTCCAGCATAAAGAGATACTGAAAAAGTATCAACGGAAGAATGTATTCCACTGCTAGAACCCGCTGCATTTTCACTTGCGTGTATAACCTCAACTCCAGTATTCAGGCTGCTGTGACAGTCAGAAGTTTTCATGAGTACTAGCCCATCCTATGTATGCTCATGTTGCTTTGCAAACCCAGCCACTTGCTGATTCTAGCATCTTTTCTCCACATAACAGTGATTAAAGAACTTCACCTGTTCAAAATGAACAATATGAAGAGTCTGAAATGCATTTTGAGCAGTAGTATTCAGTTCTGCAAGAACTCTAAGCAATAACACTAAGCTAAACAACCCTCTACTTGGGCTGTCCAGAGTATCATGAACTATAGAATCATATGTCTAACTTTACTTTTCATTTGTTCTCTGGAGTTCAGAAATTATAAGAATAATAATTGTGTAGCAGCAATACAAATAGAGTATCTGGGAAAGCCCTGAGAATATGCCAGCTGTTGCTGGGCCAAAGCTTCAGCTGACACATACTATTTCTGTTGTAATATATGTCTTTTGTGTTGAGTAATTATCTTCTCATTGAAATGATAGGTAGTTGGATTTATTAATTTATCCTTTGGAAAATGTTTAAGATAAAAAGTCAACCTGCCACATGGTTTGTAAGGAAAGGAGTACATGTAAATCACTAAAACCAGGACACATCTCTGAAGTGCTAGAGAGGAATTAGGAAAGTACTATTTGTTTATAATTAGACTCTTCTCTATAATCACCAATAAAGAAGCCACCGAAAAACAGCTCTGCACCTCCACAGTGACAGCACTTCTCTAAAGAAAATTAGTTCATGACCAGTATACAAGGTGAGGGTTTCTGAAAAATCTTCAAATATTCTTGGGTTTCCTGGCTCAAATTCTACTCTTAGTTTAATTTGGATAAGTCTAGAAATTTCTGAGCTCTCATTAAATGCACATATCTATTTTCAGCATTAGCAAACTGTGATAGGTGTATCATGGGATGAGCAATGAAACTTAAGATAAAAAATAAGTTAAGTTTTATTTACATCATTATTGAATCTGTCAAATATAGATCCAAGCCCTGGAGGAGAGAAGAAAAGAAGAATATGTCTACTAGCATAAGCTTCCTGAGAGAAGGTACTCTGAGAAAATAATGGAAAACATGAGAAAGTAGGGATGTGTTTGGGAGGAAAGGTGCATTTAGAGCTCTGGGGATGGTTCGAGAACACCTAGATAGGTTTCCTCTATGTACGGGCTGAGAGAAATTACCTTTCGAAAATGCTCTCATGAGTGAGGGTTACATGGGGATATATGAAACATGGAAAGTGATCAGAGAAGCCTATGAAGTCCCTAATTAGCACTGGGACAGGTTAGAAACGGGATTGAGAGAGAGAAGTGCGACTGATGGAGGCTCCGTCTCTGTTCACCTCAAGTAGACATCTACTGGCCATGGTTTAAAGTAATTCGTATAAACTGGGAGGTATGAGAAAATTCAACACTGCAGCAGTAAATATATATTTTAAACTAATCATACCAACAATGTTTATCCCTAATACACTCCCAGTGCAGGTGTAGGGACAATGCAGCCTTAGAACAAAGTGATCGTCTCTCAGCTTTGGGTTTCAAACCGGGCATCTTTAAGTCTGGCTGGTTGTACAAAACACATTCACACAGACTCCCAGGATGGAGGAAGAATTTAATTGCATTATAAAAGATGAGGAGCTTACTAGGGAATTCATGGGATTCAGCTGTCGAATAGCACAGCTTTTCACTTATGATTCAGCTAATAGGAGTAGCATGAAAATCTGACCAGTTTTTCGGTAACCCAAAAGACCAACGACATTACTTTTAACTGCATGTGCACTTTGAGGGACATCTATATCCCAGCCTCAAATAAGTAGGCTGGTTATTTGATAGGGTAGAGTTTTGAGATCATTTAAAACCTATTCAGTTTATATTTAGAGGACACAGTGGAAGATGACCATGTGATGAGAGAGCCATCTAGAATCATCAGAGTTGGAAACCCTCACCCAGATGTGTTACTACTCTTCACCAGCCACTAGCTGTGGGCTAATGAACACCGAGGACTGCCACCGTGCTTATAAGTGCCCTCTAAATACACATTTGATTTGGGTTCCAACAAGCATCAACTAATCTTGACTTAAATAATGCAGACTATTAGGGTGTGTGGTAGACTGGACCTGACTAAAATGAGTATGAGCCATTACCCATACCTAAAAATGACAGGATTTACCCGGACCTAATGTACGAATATATTACACCCAGCATATCCACTGAAGGACTTCTTCAGGATCTGCATCACTGCTAAACGTATCCATTAGCCTTTTCTTCTCAGTGGAGGTGTGATGGACACCTGAGCAGATCTAGGATGGGACCATCTTCTGGACACAACCAAAGAAAGCATTCTTCAACAAGTGAACTTGAAAGGTCACCTAGACTCAAATATATTTAAACCATATTCTTAAGCTTCAAAATATTTATACTTATTGAGTAGTGACTTTGTGTCTTAAATGCCCAGACTAATCAGGAATTGGACTAAATGGGTTGCTATGACACTTGGAAAACTGGGGCAAAACTTAAGTACCTGGTGTCTTTAAGGGTATAATAGCATTGATATAATGTTCCTTTTATGCATGGGAGTAAGGAGCTCCACAGAACATGAAATGATTCCAGCTTTATCAATACGGGTGTTTAGTTAGAATAATAGTGTTTAGGTCTCTTTCTCAACTATGAACTTGTTTGTGACAGGTGAATTTTTTAAATTCATTTTTATTGTTAGACTTATTGGGGTAACATCTGTTAGCAAGGATTACATAGGTTTCAGGCACCCAATTCCACAGTGCATTGTCACCTTGTTGTATAATAAGTTCACCACCTAATGTGACTTCTCTTTCCATCACCTTATATTTAGCTTCCCCACTCCTCTCCCACCCCCGTCTCCTTCTCCCCCACTCCTCACTCGTCCCCAACTAAACATTAAATGACAGTTGAATTTTTAACTAGATTCCAGTCTAATCACTTTGGAATAATGGTTGGATGTAAGGTAACTGAGCAGCTCCAATTTCTACAATGCTCTCAGGTACTTGGGCAGTGGAAATCACCACCTGGTTGCAAATCATAACCACGTTTAGTCCTTCAAATGAAAATGGGCTCTGTTGCAAAAATTTGTCATTTTGTAATACACCTCACATTTAAAAAGCTCTGTGACCAACAGAAACATTACTACTGTCAAAATGGTTATTAAAACTCCCTCCCCCAGGTAATTCTCAGTTTCTGCAGCACCCTGTCTTGGATAGATGCCTTTTATTTGTTTTTGTTATGAATGCTTCGCCAATGATTTAATTCTTTGTGATGCTACAAGTCTTTGGCCTCAGGCCTTGTTGAAATAATTTTACTGCTGTAGAATCGTAACTAAGGTTTTCCTATAGGATGACCAAGAAATCATTTTCCATTGACTACTCTGAAATAAAACAAATACCAATAAAATGATAAACTAGTTGGGATATTACAAACAAACTTAAAAGAAAAATATGGAAAAGCATAAACTTGAGATATTGGCGTGACCACTCTATGCCTTAGTCTCCTCATCTATAAAATGGGGATAATAATAACTCATACCTCATAAGGATGTTGAAAGGATTTAATAGATAATATATGTAAAATATTATATAACTATTAGCTTTAATTGTTTATAGAATTAAAATACATTTAAAATATCTTCCAAAGTACCAGTTTAGAATCTAGTATACTGTAAGCACTCTGAGTACTATTTATCTCACCAAAAGTGCCACTTCTAAAATATTACAATATTACTCTGCCTTGCTGTTGGCATCAATCTTCTCTTTCTTGTCTATACCAAGTCCTCGCTTTTTCTACTGCAAACACTAGTGGATCTGGCAGAATAAGGTCTTTATCGAAAGCAAAGAGATTAAGGGAGTTATGCCCAGGATCTGCCTATTTATCACTGTGGGAAAGATAAAGAAGACATTTCTGAGGCATTAACTTGTGAACCTAGAATTCTAAATTACATCACCCATAAATTTAAGCTCCCCCTAAGTGAGACTTATACCTGAGCTTTGAAAGCTAAAGAATAATAGTATTATTTATCTGGTAGGGCCCGGTGGATGGCAGAGATCCCAGAATTAACATTGATAATCAACACTGCTGAAGAAGCACTGATCACTCTAAATTAATTCCAGGTATTTTATCTGGTGACAATCTCTGTCGTATAGTTCAGACGGGAACCGAGGGTGCCGCCAACAGGAAAGTCTCTGGTCACAGTTTGTTCTGTTGGCTTTGGGTGGTTTTCAGGGATGGTATTTCTTTTTCTCCCCTCAGGAAAAGCAACTGTGATTAGCAGGATTTTTTACATGTTTCTTTGGTAGATTTTAGCTTTCTCTTTCCTCTTTTGAGAATTTAACATCCCATGAGGGTTTAAATGTTGATCCATAGTGTAAGAAGGAAATCGAAATTGCTTTTTTAGTATTGGTTATGGTAGAAGAAAATGTTTATTTCATTTTAAATTAAGGTGTTCAGTTAGTGACTGGAAAGGAATAAGAATTTTTTTAAATCAATTGCTCTTTAAGGAGAAATACTATAGATTTTAATAATGTTAATTATTTTTTAAATCACCAAATGGAGCTCAGACTAAATTGAGTACACTCCCAATCACCCAGTGAGTGTTAAAGAAATACCTCAGCATAAGGAAGGAGAAAACCCCATTTCTCTTCAAATTCATGATAAAATAAGAGCATGGAACATATAATTTCTTAACATTCTGATTTTTTTAAAAGGCACAAAAATTGTGAAACAAGAAAACTGGCAATGTTTTTCTATTTTAACAAGCAATTGGCTAGGAGATTTGTGGGGGGTTGCGTCTGGAAAGGGTAAGAACCGCCCCAGAGCAGTGGGCTGGACACGGCCTCCTCCAAGCAGGGACCTGCTGAGGATTGCTCCATCTGGCTACGCCATGTCAGGCACAGCCGAGGGAAGAATCAACAGAGCACGGCCTGATTCTTTTTCCGGAAGTGCTAAAAAATCTGCTTGGAGAGCTATCATCAACCCAAGGACAGTGGTTAAAGAGCAAGTGAAGAAATAAAAGCCATTATTTGGGTTCAGATCTGAGGCAACATAGATTGAGATAATGATAGAGTGTCAAGAAGAGAGAAGACCTGTCTTCTAGTCTTGGCTCTGCCACTGGCTTTGAACAAGTTACTTAAACTCCCTGGGTGTCTGGTCCCTGTAGTAGGTGGGTAAAATGTGGAGGTAAAGCAGGAGCATGTCCTGGGAAAGCAAATGCAATTGTCCTGCCAGGTGCCAGGCAACTCTCTCTTCTCTTTTGATACGTTGTGAGAGACCCATAGGTGACTCCCTATGCCTCTGAGTCCCAAAGAAAATGGGGCTTTCTTGAGTTGATGAATAAAGCAAACCCTCTCCTGACTAGAAGTTTACTGTCTTACAGAAAAAAAAATTTTTTTAACACTTCAGCATGTGTCAGGTGCACACTAAATGTTGACTTGAACGCTATGCTGTGATTCATGGTAGTTCACCATTGAGGTAGGTACATGTAAGGATGCTACAGGAGTGACAATAAAATGTAAAAATACCTGCCTTGACCATAGGCTTTCAGCCTCACTAGTAATTAAATGCAAATTAAAATAAAATGCTTTCATTTATCAGATAGGCAAAGATAAAAGAATAGCATGATCCAGTATGAATGTGGATGGGTGAGGAAGTAGGCACTTTCACATACTGCTCTTGAAACTGATTCTGCTTTTTCTAGACTGACAATTGGACAATTTTCAAAAGTTTTCTTAAAAAGGGCATGTCCTTTAAACCAGAAATCTCATTTCTAGTAATTTCTCCTGAGGAAACAATTGGATGGAAGTCCCAAAATATGTGTATGAAATTTTTACTGTAGCACAATTTAAAATAGTGAAAAACATAAACCTAAATATCCATCAATCGATTAGTTAAATAAATTAAAAACAGACACAATGGAACACCCCACAGCCATTAAAAATGAAGATCAACATTAAATTGTTTGTACACAAACCTGAGTGGCTCTGGGTGATAAGATTTATTTTTTCTTAGCCCATTTTTTAAAGACATCTACAGTGGCTGCCTATGATAAACCATTGACTTTACCACATGAAAGAGCTATTGTGAGGATAAGAAATAATTTAAGTAAGGTGACTGGTATGAAGCCTCTCTCACAGTAGGCTCTCAATTAGCAGGAACTCCTATTATTTTCTCATCAATTAGGTGGACTTGTGGGCCCTTGTGACAGGTCTCGTGTCATTATTGAAAATGAGGTTTACGCTTCTACTTTCAGTGCCTCTCTTTTTCTTTTAAAGCATTTTAAAATTTTTTGTAAAATATTTTCCATTTACTGATGAAAACTTAAATGGCCCCTGTGGCTCTAGTTTCAAAGGAAATGAGAGGGTTTTGTTGTTTTTTGTTTTTTTAATCAATGTGGTTATACGCAAGCAAATGAGAAAAAAATCATCATTTGCCTTAGTGACCTAGAACTAACCATTTCCCTTTGTGGGTTTTTCTTCTTTCTTTCTTTTTTCTTTTTTCTTTTTTTTCATGTTTCTCTGTTTAAAATCACTACCAAAAAGTCCTCTATAGTTAATGTGAGGGCTAAAAACACAAACACCTAAATGTTAGGAAAAAGGGTGGTGTTTGTAAGTTATTTCCCCTAGTCTCAGAATTTTAATTAAGAAAACTATGAAGCCACAAGTTTCTATGTTATGTGTGAACCACATTCTATAAATGCATAATCCTTTGATAAAATGTTGACACTAGTAATATTAACTAAAGCCAATAGGTCACAGAACACCATCACCTTGTCTTGAGCCAAATTTAATAATCTAAAGACAAATTACACAGCAATATCAGCTCTGCAACCATTAAGAATTAAGAAGGGTTGGCTTCGTTCCTTGCTTATTTAAGTTTTCAAAAAATTGGATTTCTCCCTACCTCCCTGAGACTCTTTCCCTCCTTTTGTTCCATCACCTCCCTTCCTCTCTCCTAGCTTCTTTCTAGCTCCTCCTAACTTGATGTACATTTGAGCCTGCTTCTTTCTCTGATGTCCACATGAACAGGGGTCGGATAAGCTGTGTGGGTTCCTCATCTGTCATCCTTCACATGTGAAGCAGTCTCAGTCCTACTCTATAAAGTTTAAAAATAGTTTATTAATTATGTTTTCTTTCTACATAAGTAAAACATGTTAATCATTAAGAAAAAAAGACCTAAAATCAGGCAGAAAAAAACCAAATGAACAGCATCTATAATCTATGATCTACAAAACCAGTCATATTTTAGAACATATCTTTCTAGTGTATTGCTTTGCATAGAAAACACATATTTTTACAAAAATTAGATCATAGTGCCGGAAAGTTTTTTAATCTGTTGCTTTTCCACTTAATCATTATATAAATTTTTTCAGGCCATCGAAAATTCTATAATATTATCTTTCATTTCAATTTAACCCACATTTCTTTAGAGCCACCATATACACAACCCTATGTTATCTGATATGGGCCAGAGGTAAACCAGACAAAGATAGTTCTAGTTGCAAACACGAAACAAGCACAAGTCAGATGACTGTCAAGTGAGTGTTTCAGGACATCACAAAAGAAAATATCCAGGAGATTAAACCTTGACCAAAGGTTGGGAAAGGGCTTTAAGGAAGTGACTTTACCTCATCATGAGGATGCAGGTATTCCAGTGTATAGCTGCACCTATAGACATTATCAGCAGCTATTTAAGGCCTCCTCACCTACTGGGTGTTCATATCTATTTAAATATTGGGCTTTGTAACTCCTAAAAGCCAACTGCATATAAATAAGCTTGATTCTTTGCTTTTGCCAATGAAGAGAATATTTGTTTATCCAACAGGTGTCTTGTAGGCCACCAGTCTATCTATGATAAGAAAGATTATGTAGAAAAAACAGTACCTGTGTTATTTCCCCAATCTGGCTTCAATTTCAGAACCGCCTGCCGAAAGGTACGATGCCTGGGTTCGAACTCCATGTCTGCAGGAGATATTGAGGAAAGCTCCTTTACCTGTCTAAACTTTTTTCCTAATCTGTAAAATGGGGATAATTATTCTACTACACAAATACGTCATGGAGATAATGTTAGAAAATTTATGTGATATCTGGCTTTAAATTATTATTATTGTTGTTTTGTTGTTGTTGTTGTTATTATTATTATTATGCATCCATTTGGCTGAAAATGGTAGGAAAATAGAAGACTAGAAGCCTGGTGTCTCATACAATGTCTCCATATTCCCAAGAGACTGGTGGTTTTCAGTCACTGAGATGGTTTTCCATTGCTCCTAGCAATGTGGGTCCACCTAGAGAAGCCCATGGTCATTTTGCCTGAAGTGTGCTCCAGATAGCTGCTGCTTCAAATTAGTACCCCTTCTCTCTACACAGCTTGAACTCACTCCCCTTAAGAAACATTGTGTCTAGAAACACTTAGATTTCACAGCACCCAATGACCTTAGAATAAAAGCCCCAGAATCCCTTCCCCAAACCAGAGCTTTGAACTACTTACACATCCTGTTTGCTCCCTCCGACTTCTGGCAGCATGAAGAGATCTGCTATGATCTCTCTTCTCCATTTCTGGTTTGTTTTATGGGGCATCCTGTTTACATTATTTATTTTCTGTGACTAAATTGGCAGTCAGAAGCCTGTGCTTCTTTCTGTCTACTAAAAATCCACCTTTTATTCTATACTTAGAAAGGATGAAATGGGGAAAAAAGACATCTGAAATATCCATTCAGAATAACATTCTGGACACCAAATTATACAGGAAGATTCCAATCAAATATTTGAGTCAACAAATCTCTTACCTCTCTAGGAGGAAAAGACTATATTTTGTAACTGTATTGAGGTAAATGTTTTCCTGTTTCAATATGGAGATTTGGGAAAGCAGAAGAGCAGTTTTTAAAGAACATATTTTCTTGAGCCGTGAAAAGCATATGGAATTTAGAGTGTTCAGATCTGACCCCTGATTACTGACTGTGTGACCACTTCTGTGGGTGGGATCCCAATTTGTTGGTCTCAGAACCTTGATGTCCTCGCCTAAAACTGAATCACATAAGAGCCTGACAACATCACAGAAATGTCATGAGGCTCACACAATATTTGTGAAAGTGACTTACAAACTCTGAAAGTTTTACAAAAGTTATTTGCTTTTTACAATGAGCTGGCTCTTCCTTAAGGCATAGTATCTTAAGAAGTCCATGAAGAAATCTCGGAAGCCTCCCTCCAAAAACTTCACAAATATTTAGGAAATAAAGTATTATTTTTTTTCAAAGTCATTTTACTTGTATTTCTGTAAGCAATGATTTTGAGGAAGCTTTAAATTTAGTCACAATTTTATTTTACACAGCAGCTAGGAATATTTAGCAGATTTGATTTCATCCATCAATGAAAGAGAGTTTTGGCGTGTTTCATTTTTTTGGAAGCTTTCACTCTATAGCATTAGCATTTCTGATGTAGCACTTCACAGATTCAGAGCTGGGCACAGGACGCAGATGGCTGGTACCACTGCTGAGAGTTGAAGTCTGGTCTCAACAAAGCTGGTATCACAGTGACATTACTCACTTCCACTGACCTGCAGGTGCTGCTCCTGCTCTGTGACAACACTGAAGAATACCAGCGGAACTGTGGGCTTTCAAGTCAGAGCGACCTGACTTCAAACTTTAGATGAGTCTTTTCACTTTAGTTTTCTTATCTTTAGGATATAGAAAACAATTCCTATCTCGTTTCAAGACTAAATAAGGTGAAGAATGTGAAATTTTGTTAACAATCCTGGAATGTAGAGATTTAAAAGAAAAGGCTTCCTTTCTTCTCCCTCCTCTTAACTCCAGGTTGATGCTCTGGTATCTCCAGTCCAGTCCCCAGCCACCTTGTTTCAGCACTGTGAGGGACAAGTTGGCACCGAGCTCAGCTGCTGCGTGTCCCCCAATTAGAAGGATCCTGCTGTACAAGACTATTTCTTAGGCAGGATGCTAATTGCTTGGTCATATGGTATATAGAAAACTGAATTCAAATCTATGTCTTGATGAATGCCTGCTCATTGAATATGCACCTATTTTTCACATGATGGCAATGACAATTTGTCCCAGAAAGAAATGTTTCCAATTTCCATATGTGTGGCTGGTGCACGAAGTAGGTTTTATAAATTACTATGTCATCACTACCAAAAAATGCCCTCTGGCCATATTAAATAGAGCCCCAGACTACAGACCTATCCAAGTGAATGGAAAGGCCATAAAACTATCAGTTCATTTTACATAAAACTGATATATTATGTGATAATGCTTCAAGTAGAACCCGGGATCCCATTCATCACACAGGCTGGGTTCTGGGCTGTATGTTAATGAAACCGTCATGCTCCACAGCCGCTGTAGATTGCAGTCTCCAATCAGCACTTGGGGACCTGCACACCCGAAAAAGTTCCCATTGAAAATGTTTCTGTCACTAATGAACTGTCCTGAGAGAAAATTACATCAGGACAGAGATCACACAGCTTCTTGGGGATAAAGTGTTCTCACAGGTAAAAGATCAGACTAGATCCATGGTTCTCAATTAAGAAGTGTGTCAGACTTACCTGGATAACCTATAGGAGTGCAGGGGCTGGGGCGCCACCCCAGGACAGGATTCAGGAACCCTCAGCTTTAGAATATCCTAGGTGATTCTGATGCTCAGCAGGGGCTGATGGGGCTTTTTATTCAAAGTATCATACCAGGATTAACAGAAGCAGCATCTGCTTGGAGCTTATTAGAAATGCACCATCTCAAGTTACAGGTTCAGAATCTGAATTTTAATGGCATCCCCAGTGATTCAAAGCACATTAAAACTCGAGCAACATTAGACCAGTGTTTCACAGCAGTGGCTCCAATGAACATCTCTGGGGAAGCTTTTAAACATCCTACTACCCAGTCACACACTCAAATCAAAACCTCTAGGAGTACAATATTATTGACTATATTCCCTATGCTATATTTTACATCCCTGTGACTGTTTTGATAACAATTTGTACTTCTTAATTTTTTCTACCATTTTCACTAATTTCCCAACCCTCCTCCTATCCGGCAACCCTCACTTTGTTCTCTGTATGAGTTAGTTTTTGTTTTATTTGTTCCTTTGTTTTGTAGATTACAAATATAAATAAATTCCTATGGCATTTGTCTTTCTTTGTCTGAGGTAGTTCACTTAGCTTAATACCCTCAGGTCCATCCATGCTATAGCAGATGGCTAGATTTCATTCTTTCAATGGCAGAGTAATACTCCATTGTACCTATGTTCTACCCTTTCTTTGATTGACATGTAGGTTGCTTCCATATCATGGCTATTCTAAATAATGCTGCAATGAACATAAGGGTGCATATGTCTTTTTGAATTAGTGTTTTAGGTATCTTTGGACAAATACCCAGAAGTGGAATTGCTGATAGTTCTAGTTTTAATTTTTTGAGGAATCTCCAGTGATTTCCATAGTGGCTGCACCAATTCATAATCCCACATGCACAAGGGTACCGTGTTCTTCACATTTTTACCAGTACTTGTTGTTTGTTGATTTATTGATGCTAGCCACCCTGACAGTTAGGGGCGATACCTTCCTGTGGTTTTAATTCGCATTTCTCTGATTAGTGCCTTTGAGCATCTTTTCACATGTCTATTTGGCTAGCTGTAGGTCCTCTTTGGAGAAATGTCTATTCAGGTCCTCTGCCCACCTTTTAATCAGATTATTTTTGGTGTTAGGTTGTGTGAGTTTCTTAAATACTTTCGATATTAACCCCTTTTCAGATGTATCATTGGTGAGTATCTTCTCCCACTCAGTATGTTTTTGTTTTGTTGATGGTTAAAAGCAAATTAGATTGATGTAGTTCCACTCTATTGATTGATTGATTGATTGGTTTCCCTTGCCTGAGGAGACATATCCAAAAAAATGCTGCCAAGAGTGATGTCACAGGGTTTACTGCCTTTCCCCCTAGGAGTTTCATGGTGCCAGACCTTACATTTAAGTCTTTAATCCATTTTGAGTTTAACCTTGTATATGGTATAAGAAAGTGATCTGGTTTAATTTATATATTTATTTTTGCATGTATCTGCCCAGTGTTCCCAACACCATTGAGACTATCTTTACCTCAATGTATATTTTTGCCTCATTTTTCATTGATTGACTCTATAAGCATGGGTTTATCTCTAGGTAAAAGTGTCAGATGGTCGCTACACTGATTGGGGCTTTGTAAATTATGTAAGTATCTCATCACTACATTATACACCTGAAACAAATATAGCATTGTATGTCAAATGTAGTTGGAAATAAAAACATTATTTAAAAATATATAAAGGAAAGCATCCCTATGATCTTGGGGCAAAAAAAGACTTTTATGTAGGACACGAAAACCAGAAATTATTTAAAAAGAAATTGATAAAATACGTTTATCAAAATTAAAACTTCTGCTCTTCGAAAAGACCTCACTAAGAAAAGAAAATAGCAAGAAGAAACGCCTCTAGGAGTAGCACCCATATCCAGTAGACTCTCTGTTAACTGGAACTTGAGCAACCGGCACTGTCAAGCAAATGGCAAATAAAAAAAAAAAATCAAAGAAATAATATTTGAAATGAGAATCAAAGTAAATCAATTTCTAATAGAAATATAAGTTTAAACTTGGCACATTTGTGTCCCGCTCCCGCCAATTCACCGTGTGTCAACATACGGGTCGGTTGGGATCTATCATTATTCAAACTCTGTGTTCTCACCCAACCCTAAGAATGCTGAAACAGGCTCCAAGTCAGCGTGAATGCGTAGTGCTTACCCTCAAGCAGGACATGGAAGCATGCAAGAGGCCTGAGACAGGTGAGAGTTGTGCAGTGCTCATGGAGGAATTAAAGGCGGTTCATCAATGATCTACGACATTAGGGCTTAGTCTCAGAAGATAAAGGAGTTTTATGTTGAGTTGGAGACTGGCAAGTGTGTAGAAAAGCATCATACTCTACATATACTGAAAATGGAAGTGCTTGACCAGGCCCTGTGTGAATGGTTTTCACTGAAAAGATCTGAGGGAGGTTTTATTCCTGGACCCAGGTTGCAGAAAAGTGAGAGAATTCCTAAGAAAGTGAACACTGAAGGTCAGTGTTCATTTACAAGTGGTCAGCTTACCTGATTCAAGCTTTGTCACGGCATCCATAAGCTGGACTTCTCAGGTGAGCAGAAATTGGCTGATTTTGAGATTGCAGCTTCATTTCATGATATTTTTAGGGAATTGGATGCAGCAAATGGCTTGACCTTAGAGCAGATTTATAATGCCGATGAGTCTGGATTAATGTGGAAGTGTCTGCCTAATTCTACTTTGGGTGGTGGCAATGAGAGGGTAGCTCATGGCTTCAAGCTAGATAAAGAGCATGTAACTATGCTTATTTGTGCAAAAGCTTTGGGAAATCATAAAGTAAACCTGTGTGTGGTTGGCAAATTTGCTAAACCAAAGTGCTTTAAAGGCATAACTAACCTTCTGTAGATTATCATGCACAGAGAAACAGTTGGGTGGATGCAGAAATTTTTACTAAGTGGTTTTATTATTTGTTGGTCCTCAGTGTTAAAGAAAATTTATTTTAAAAAAAAATAGGAATACTGGAGAATAGGCAAGTTCTGTTGCTCCTGGATAACTGTCATGTACATACTCCTGCGGAAAGGCTAGTTAATAGCAAGATTTTTGTATGTTATTTTCTAGCTAACAACACAAGTCTGATCCAACCCACGGGTCAGGGAGTAATACAGAATGTAAAAATGTTTTACAGCATGACTTCATGCAAAATCTTACTAATTTTGACAGAAAAATTTTGGACTTTCAGAAAAAGTATCTCGAAGATGCTATCTATACTCTCAGTTGGGCTTGAGAGTCAATGAGAAGTAAAACTTTATGAAAATGTTAGAAAAACTTGTGGCCAGTTGTGAGGTCTATGGAATCCTGCTCCTCCACCGTTGACTTGGAGGGGTTTCCAGTCATAGCACAGCTGCCAGTCACAGAGTTGATGATGAAATCTGAGTTAGTTGACTGTGCTAATGACAAAATGGATTTATTTGTCTTGAGATGAACTTGATGAATGGCTTTCTGTGCATGAAGCTATACTGGTAACACATATACTTAAATGGATCCTGACAGAGAACTACTACAATGTTTGAAACTATAATAGCTCTTGCAGAACAGCAATCCCTTGTCACTTCTCAGCATGTTATGCAGCTGCACATCATGCAAAACCTGACTTTGCATGAGAGGCATAGAGCCTCACAGCAAGCTGATATTCATTCATTTTTCAAGAAAGCTGCAGGCAAGTTTGCCAGTATCAGCATGACCTACTGATGTAGATCCAAAACCATCCACGTCCACATCTCCTGATGCTGTCCTAGCTACATCATTAGATCCTGACAATACCGATAAATTGTCTACCCAGTAAATTCTCTACCCGACTATAACAGTTTTGAGTATGTGTGTTTTTTCCTAAGTTATTTGAAGTTAAAAAAATTATGTTAGTGAAGTTTAGGTTTAAAAGTTTACTGACTGCCATTTGACTAAAATGCACACTGCATTCACAAAACTTTTCACAATAAAATTGTGTTACATTGAGTTTGTGTTTGTCTTCATTTGCTTTTAATTACTGTATTTCGGCATTAATATCAAGGCAATACAGAGTTTGTGAATAGCATGGGGTATAGTATTAATTAGGCCCATTTTTAATAGTAATTCTCAAGCAACAAGAAACTACATTTATCTGGCATCTACCAATCCCCATGGGTGCTGGTTAACTGAGAGTCTACTGTAGCAGATTTACTAGAGACAATAATTGAAAGATCATTAAAATCTTTCATGGTTATGTTTACACACTGATATTTTAAATTATATATAAATTTAAAAACAAGATTATATATACATGAAAGCTGGAATAGAAAATACTCTAGGGGCTAGAACTATGGGTGATACATTTTTTGTTATGTTTCCGTAGATTGAAATTCGCTGTGCATTACTTTGTTAATGAAAAAAGCATATACTATTAAAATAAATGAACTGTTTTTCAACATAGGTTTCAATGAAATTCGGTCCAAGCCATACAATGTTGATGTGTAGCCTCACTCTGTGGTGGCTGCCCCTTACAAATGTAGAGGCTTTGATCAGCTTTAACTATTCAGAACACTAAGTGAAAAGATCCTATCTGATTCCTATCTCTAAGGAAGAAATGCGGACTCATGCTAACCCAAATAGGCTGGGCCAGGGATGGCATAGACTGGGCAGTATTGGTGTCTACTATGACCTGGTAAAGAAGAGAAAATTGGCAGAAACCTACCTGTCAAGCTGTAGTTGGGGAGCAACGTGGATAAACTGTCAAAACAGTTCTGAGAAAAGAAGTTTTCATAAACCTTAATAAATTAAACCTTGGTTTTATTTTCCTTTTCCATAATTTTTCATCTTTTGTTTATGAAAATCCTAGAAAACAAGTCAATTGTTTTGAGAGGCTTATCAATACTTTTGTCACATGACTTGTAAAATTTTATTTCTAGCAACCCAAACATACCCTTTTTGACAAGTCTTATTCTGTGTGTTCTGGGAAACTTGGTGACCTAGGAAAAGGCTCACTGGTTACCAGCTGATTTAGGATTAGGATAGTAGTGGCAAGCCCAATCTTTTGCATTGTCCCTCAGTGATATTGTTATTAACTGAAATTTCTGTATAGAGTGGAGAAAGCCATAGATAGATGAGGATTAGAAACAATTCTCTAAGGTGCACTTGTTTTTCAAGCCATTGTCCTTGCCTAGAATGGCTACTCTGTCCTTCCATGTAAATTCTACTTGGTTCACAAGGACAATTTACTCAAAACGTATTTGTTGGAATAGCTACTTTGTGCCAGATAATGTTTCAGGCAATGGATAGACAATGATAAACAAGACAGAAAAGATTCTTGCTCTTGTGAATCTTATATTGTAAGAAAGATAACAAAAAGTAAACAACTGAATTTCAGACAAGAAGAGGATAATGAAGTGGGGAAGAGGTTTATTTCATCAGTCAAGAAAAGCTACACTGACGTCACATTTGAACAGAGGACTGAAAGAAGTGAGTGAAACATTTAGTCTAAAAAGAATGTTCCTAAGTAGAGTGTACCTAAGGCAGGACCTTGGTATAATTGTCAGCAAGATCCAGTTCCAGGCCTCCATTTTCAACCAGCAGTTCTGCTTTCCCCAGCTTGTCACGACCACACGTGCAATAGCACTTGTCTGTGTGATTCATTTGGCACCTATGTATGTTGTATAAACGCTAGTTGAAGAGATTGAGATGTTTGCTCTCCACTTAAGACTGAGTTTCTTCATGAGGGACCTTGTCCTATGCTGTCTGTTATACCCAAAACCCAAAATAGGACTCTTCAAGTAACAAACATTCAATAAACACTCACAATGATTATTTTCTGATACAATGATCTGTTCTGTTGTCATGCCTTCACGAACATATCAACCCTTAACTAAAGATAAAGTTGGATAGAGGGTAATGAGAGAATTTAAAAAATATATCCAATAAATATATGTTGGTTTTGAATTTCTTATTAGGTTTCCTTTGTAATGAACTGATGATGTTGTAAATATGTTCATCATTTATTAAAACAGTTCACTTTTAACTGAAATTACAAATAAAGTGCTTTACTTTTAATTGCTGAGGAATAGCTTTTGTCTTAGCCTGATAGAATTAAAAATCTTTCTTGGACTAATATAATGCAAACTTCCTAGCTGCAGTTTATAATTAACCTTTCCTTTTGTCATATAATAATACTCCAAGAGAGAAGTCAAAAGCCTATGACACTAGCTTTCTACACTGCTGCTATTTTCCCTGAGCTGAGATAGCACACTGACTGAGATTATTCACATGCAAAAGTGTGTAATGTGATATTGGAATCCTAATAGTGGTTGTAAAATTTCCGTTTAAGAAAATAGTAAAACCCTGGAGACATGTTCTAAATGAATACCAATATGATGTTAAAAATTGAAAAGGTGAAATGTCTGTACTTTGCCTTTTTAAAATTTTGATCAAATATGATCAACCTTAAAGTAAGAATACTGTTAATTTTGGCTTTCTTCTGAGTTAAAATAATGTCTCTTTATGATAAGACTGTTCTAAACTTTCACATTTACCCAAATAAACAACCTAGTAATTTTCAAGTAGTCAGTTTTTTTTGTTTGTTTGTTTTGCTTTTTTATTTTGTTTTTGTTTGTTTGTTTGTTTGTTTTAAAGGCAGTATGGTGTTATGGAGAGAGAACACTAATTTTGATGTCAGGAATCTAGATTAGAATCATGGCCCTACTGAATAGCTGTATGATCTTGGGCAAATCATTTTCTCAGTATTCTCATTTCCCAAAATGACATGACATCTTTCCTACACACCTTCAAAACTTTCAGTCTCTTAGATCATTGTCAGTTATTCAACCTTGCTAGATAGTATTAAGGATTATTAAAACTCATGTAGTTCAAGTGCATCAGTCAAATGTTATGGGGGTGTGATATTTCATGCAATAAATTTATTGCTCAAGATGCTGGGGTCTCATAAAATGAAGTAGGACTAATGGCTATATTCTCTCCTCCAGAGTAAAGATAAAAACATTTAAAAAATTTTACCTTCAAAAAGTAAATTCAAACAGGTTGAATGACTAATTGAGGGTTTGCTACTTTGGGAGAGAATAGTAATATATTCTCTTAACAATAATAACTTTGTTATTATTTTTCCACGTTTTACAGAAAAGGATTTGGTTGCGAAAAGTTAAGCAATTTGTTTATGATCACATAACATACCAGAAATGAAATTCAAATTCAAATCTAGATCTGCCTGAGAAAGTCACTTTTTATTACACCAATAGTTTTCAATCTTTAGTGTGCAAATGCAGATTCCCAGATAGTCTTCTGGAATACATATTTTTATAAACATACTGTGTCAATGGGATGTGGCCCAAGATCCATACTTATGAACAAGAGCCCCTTATCTCTGAGAACTGCCTACTCAAGAAGATCAGAAATCATATATCTTTCTAACAAATTATATTCACTTATTTTAATCTAGCTACAAAGCAGAGTAGTCCTCAGCTACCAGAGTCCTAGAATTCGAACCTAGAGGCTATGTGATATGGTATTATGGGAACATTTTATAAATGCCTAGGAAAATTTTAATCTGATAAAAAATAATCCTACCTTCCCTGAACAAACTATAAGATATAATTCATAATCCAGACTGGGACACTGATGAGGATGAAAGGGGCACTATTAAAAATTATGTGAAGACAACAGGCATTAATTGGAACCACCTCAAGAAAACCAAGACATAAGAGAAAAGTCAGTCAAACTTTTCTTACTATGTCCTACTACTAATATATATTTTTATACACTCAAAAAATACCATTCTTAGTCCAAAATAATCAGTAGGTTTATCATCTGTTTCATTTTCTTATTTTGAAGAATATTATTTAAAAAAAAAAAACCAAATAACTTTTTTGTGTGTGCACAAACTCAATTCAAAATGGGGATGCAGCTGTTAGGTACTGGAAAAGAGCACCAGCTAAGGAAGGAACTAAAGATCTGCATTCAAATCCCAGAATGCTACTCTACAGCTATGACCTCAAAGTATTTCCCACTTATTTGAACTAAGTTTCATCATCTGTAAAACAAGGATAATACCCACTTCTGTGTTATTAGTGGATCAAATGAAGAAACAAACACACTTGAAGTTGTCCCATAAAAGCTGGAAAATGTTACACACATGAACAGTAAATACAAAGGAAAACATCACAATACATATCCTTTAACAGCAGCAGCAATGATATTACTAGGTGCTCACACGTGTTTTTGATGTAAATATTGCCACTTCTCAGAGGGATGGTATTCTGGATCCCTCATACTCATAGGAATGACAGTGGTTGTTGTTTATAATAGAATGATCACTACAGTTGTCTTTATCATTAAATTATACCTCAAAAGAAAAAAAAAAAAACCATTACCTTCAGCATCGATAGAATTGGACGTGACTTTCAAGAGTACAGTACTACTACATTCTCCCTATATGTCAGCTATCACATTCAGTCCTCCAGCTCCATCCCTGAAGCCAAGGATAGCAGGTCAGCATCAATATGATCTTGCAGCATGAATTTATAGAGAAAGCATGTGACTGAGGGTGAGGACATGCAAGTATTAGGACTGTCTCAGGCGCTATTTAGCCACATGACCTTGAGCAAGATGTACTTATAAAATGAGGGGATAGACTAGAGGATCATTAAGAACCCTGCAAGCTCTGACAGTCTATGATTCCAAGACGTCCTTGGCATTTTACAAGTCTTATATAAGTTTTATAAACAGCTTTCTACTTGGATGTTTTCCTGTCCTTTCTCATAACAGAAGAAAATGTTTAAGCACAATTAAACAGAAATAGGCTTTGAAATAGAGATTTAATGTAGTTTCAGGATACATTTATACTGATATGAACACAGATAAAATAGGTGTTCAATTAAGAAACATTTATTCTTTCCCACATGAAAATGAAATTTCAATTTAAACATAAACTAAGAAACATTTGTTTTACAAGTTAATTTGCCATATGACCATAACTTTGAGCTGGTACACAAAAATACTTTATATTAAAGGCCCTCTAAGTTCTGAATTTTGCAATTCTGATACATTCTTGGCATTTTATGTGTCTAGATGACTGCCTTCATTTTTGGTTATTTCCTTCACATTTTCTCACTACAGAAGAAAACATTTAGCAAACAATTACAGAAATAGCAGTTTTGAAGAGAAATTTAAAGTAACATCAAGAGATTTACAGATAAACAGTTGCTAAGTCAGGAAACACTTATTCACAGTCTCAATTTCATTAATTACGGCAAAAAATCAAGTAGCATTTGTCTTACAAGGTAACTGAATTTTTTCATTTTGTAACTAGAGACAGGTATAACACTTATAGCATTTACACAATACTATTTTCAAAATAGGTTTTGACTTCTAAGAATGGAAGTTCTCAATAAGAAACTTTAGATATGCAACTTAGACCGGTGGGTATCCACTTTGTGACAAAGAAGCAAATACACACAAACAGTCCCCCATACTCTCTGGCATCAAAAAGTGAAATCAGAACTGAAGGTGGAAAAAAAATCCCTCCAAAGTATAAATGATTAAGGTCTAAAGAGTATGTTTACAAATTAACATAAGATCTCAATTATTCCACAGAGCAAGTGACTTAATTTGCACATTAACTCCTTTTCTTACTATTTCCTTATATCTGATTCTGGAATACTTATGCTACATCTATTGGGCAAGATATTGGGAGCACAAAGGAGGATCAGATGTGGTCCCAGTGGTGGACTGGTAAATGTTTAATAACCAGCTTCTAAAGGGAAGTGAAGCACTTAATTACAGCATTTACCCATTGCTATGGGATAAAATATTCCCACTATGGCGGATTCCAAGCTACCAACAATTTGATAACTAGCTCATAAAATTCCTGAAACTTTAACACTCTCTTACTAGCCATTATAAGCCAGTTCCAACATACCACTGTAATGGTCTGTATGATCCCTACCTTCCAGTAGCTCATAATCTCTTCATAGGTACATATTTTAGAGAACAGAAAAGAATGTGGAAGATAAGATATAAAATGTAAACTATTATATTTTCTGTAAGCAATTTTAAAAGTTAAAAGAAATACTAAAATCTACGGAATTTTCCTACTTGTTTACTGTACCACTTTTTTCTCTTGCTTAAATTTATTTCAGGAAATTAAAGTGTAGTATAATGGGGGGCAGTAAAGAATGAGTGGAATAAGAAGGAAAGACATCTTAAGGTATATGCTAATAATTACCAAGTTTATGCTGGAAAAAAATACCTATGAAGATAAGGGCAAATATGATGTAACCTTTAAAACTGTATCATATTTAAATCCTTTCAGTTTAGTTCAGTCCTAAAGATTTGTCCTGTCTTCTTTGGCTGCAGCTTTAACTCTTTTGCAAAATACAGAAGAATGTAATGCTTCACACCACTTACACAATAAGCTCATAACAAATGGCAGAACTAAATTATGGAGTCTGAAAACTTCCTTTGCATAGTCACCCCTTGTATCAGATTTTGGGCAAGTGCCGGCTGGGGTGACCAGGAAATTCTTCTGGTAGCAATACATGGAGCCTGCAGGTTGGGCATGTCCCCTGCTGTATTAACCAAGGTCTAATGCACTAAGGAGAAAAAGATTCATTTCAGTCTCTCAGATTTGCCTAGCAGAGGCAGCTAGCTATTAATCTATATGTCAGGATTGCCAACCAATGTCTACTGGTGAGTCTTAAAGCCTTATCTGGTGGATTGTCAAGCCAACTGCGACAATCATGGCACCGCCACCATGGCTTTGCTGAGTGACACAGTTGTTAGCAGAACACCTTTCAGCCAGTTTATTCTATTAGGATTCTTTCCCTAACCCTGATTTTCAGGCTAACTAGCAGCTCTTCTAACAAGGAGGTTGAGGAAACCTGCTATATTTTTTTCTCTAATTTATTAAAGATTGTTCTCATATATAATCCAGAAAACAGTCATAATTAAACATATAAAAGTCACTTAGACCTTGTGTCAAGTGCTTATGGTGCTCTGAAGTTAAAACCCCTAAATGGTGGACATACTTTTCATATTGCTCTTTCTTAGGTAATATGAGTATACTCTTTGGATATGTAGTACTCTTTGGATATAAACTATCTGTCAAATCACATGCTTGAATACTGACTCTCCAAAAACAAATCATTTTTACCTGTATGAATAACGAAGATCCAAGGTGAGATGAGAGAGGATTAAGAATGGGCACTACATTCAAAGCCCATTAAATCTAACGCTAAAAAGTAAGCTAAATGAATCAGCTGCTTTCTGGGTAAGGGGTAATGGCAAAGAATAAAACAATTTTTATGAAACACTTATTTTCTAAATGGATGGACTCTGAAAACTTCAGATGGGGAAGTTAGGTGGCTAAGTATCTACCCTGCAGATATGTTCATGTCAGAGCAAATGCAAAATGTATTTCTGTAGTATGTATCACATATCTTTGAAATGGTATTTTACAGATATAGCTTGAATGAGCTGGATATTTATTGTTCACTTTCCTAAGAAGCTTTTCTTATGTAACATTATCTTTTCTTGTGTCAAATTACACCTCTGCAACAGAAGACTTGGGTCATAAATTATACATTAAAAGCACTTGCACAGTAGCAACACCAGGAGTTAATCTATATAAATGCCAAGAATCAACAAAAGATATGACAGTCTCACATTTTTCTAACATCAAAACTTAGCTTGAGCATCTTCAAAAGCAAATACAGGAGCCTGGACAGACTAAGGTATGTCTTATTCATTATAATGGTAGGGGGCCATCATTAGGTGTGGACAAAGGACTATTCATAGCATGTCAAGGTGCAGTGGCAATGCCGCTAAACTGCCACTGAACTGCCATGTTAATCAACATTTCTCCGAGTTCTATTCAGGGAATTGCTTACTCTCTACCATTTAAATGCCATTGTTGTCTCCTTCTCCTGTAATGTGTATGGAGATCTGAGTAAGTATAATGCAATCCATGGCTAGGTGTGGGGAAAGAGGTCTAAATATTTCTGGGTGGTATCCAAAAGCCCAGCATTATATCCAGTGGAACTCATGACAGTGGTAGAAAATGATACATGCATATAATTTCCAAGTAAGGCAGTATGAATTTCACTTAGTTAATGGTAAAATATTAAAAATTTAAGTTTACCTGCGAATGGAATTTGTGAGCACAAGGCAAAACTGAGAGGTTTTCTGGAGAGAGATTCTCATGACAGATCACACAAGGTTCCTCTTCTTCTTCCTCATCATCCTACAGAAAATACACATAATGTGTATTCAGCTCATTTCTTTTTCCCAAATTTAAATGTATTTATAAAAAACAGTCTCAGTCTCACCAAATTACTGGCTCCTTCCCATGTGGCAGGATTTTGTGAACTGAGGGGCCTCCAGGCTAGTTTGGGAGGCTGGGCAGCATTGGACTGTGGTGGAGTATGACTGGGTGAAACACAACTAGCATTTGGCACTGATTTTCCTTGACTCTGAAAATAAGAATATTATACTTGTTATTATTATTTTGGGGGTAACTGTTCTAAAACAGGAAGAACTGATAGAATAGCTCAGAATGTGGTATAGTGAGAATTACTAGCAAAAGGGTAAAGGTCAATCAGATTCATGATAAATATTGAAACAAAGTGTTGGCAGTATTACTTACATACTTAGAACCAGATAAAGACAAAAATAACAATATATATTCTTTTAATTAAAATAAGTGTTTGCAGAAAATTTTTAAAAATGTCTTCTGTAGGATCATTCAGAGTAACCTAGAGTAAATTTCAAGAGGGTCAGTTCTACTCTAGAATGATTAGAAGGTAAGTACTTAAAAAAGACTTCCCCAGCCATGTGTTCAGTTGAAGTTGAATTATTTATTGTTAATAGATGATTTAATACAATTATAGGCTATTGATATTCCTGAACATGTTATAGAGATAATTAAGACAGTTAACTATTAGAGTTGAAGGCCTGAAGGGGTTCAAGTTAGAAAATGGATAAATACAACAAGACACTGCACTGAGAAGGGAAGGAGAGATATGGTCCCCCAAGGAAAAAAATATCACACCCCAGCATTGTGTTCCACAGTTGGGTGGGATCTCAAAGGTACAGAACTTTTCCTTGAGGAGTGAAGGATTCAAGTTCCACATTAGGTATCCCAACCCTTAGTTCTTATACAGGAGAGACGAACCCCCAAAACACCTGGCATTGAAAACCAACAGAGACTACAGAACTACAGTGAAAGAAATTCTGCTCTTATAGGGATCATGCACAGATTCACTGCAAACAGAAACCAGTGAGAAAACAGCAACTAGAAAAAGCACATAGACCACAAGTGAAAGGGACTCACTTTTGGATGCCCTACAGAAAGGCGGGAGGTAGCAGGGACTCTCCCAGGGTCTGAAACACTGATGACAGCCACTTTTGTGATCTAGTTCTATTGTGCTGATGCCAATATTAGTGGATGCCATTTTAGAATTTTCCCTCTGAGCTCCACACACCCCCACACCACAACTGGGCCATGCAGCCAGTCACATGGTGGTGGAAATCATAGCCCTGCCCATCCAGCACACCAGCAGCAACCACTACCTGCACAACAGAAGAGTGCATGCAGCCCACACAGGGAATAGCCCTGGAGCAGCGGGCTCTAATAGCCACCGGGGATTGCTCTGCTTGGTCCCATAGAACATAACCCACTTAAGGCACCTCTTCAAGACTGGAAGACATAGCATAGCTGATCTACCTAATATACAGTAACACACACAGAGAATTAGGCAAAATGAGGAGACAGAGGAATAGATTCCAAACCAGAGAACAAAATAAAACATCAGAAAAAGAATTAAATGAAATGGGGATAAGCAATCTATCCGATAAAAAAGTTCAAAGTAATTGTCATAAAGATGCTCACTGAACTTGAGAGAAAAATGAACAAACACAGTGAGAACTTCAACAAAGAGAGAAAATATAAGGAAGTTACCAATCAAAGGTAAAGAATAAAATAAATTGAAATGAAAAATACACAAAGGAATCAACAGTAGATTAGACGACATAGAACAGATCAGCTATCTAAAAGACAGTAGTGGAAATCATCCAAGCTGAACATCAAAAGAAAAAAGAATTTTAAAAAATGAGGACAGCTTAAGGAACCTCTGGGACAACATTAAGCATACTAACATTTGCAATATAAGGGTCCCAGAAGGAGAAGGGAGAAAGGAGCAGAAAATGTATTTGCAGAAATAATAGCTTAAAACTTCCCTAACTTGAAGAAGGAAACAGACATCCAGGTCCAAGAAGCACAGAGTCCCAAACAAGATAAACCGAAAGAGGTCCATACCAAGCCACATTATAATCAAAATGTCAAATATTAAAGATAAGTCTTAAAAACGGAAAGAGAAAAGCAACTAGGTACAAACAAGGGAACCTCCATAAGACTACCAGGTGATTTTCCAGCAGATACTTTGCAAATCAGAAGGGAATAAGTACAATATTTTCAAATTGCTGCAAGGAAAAACAAAACAAAAACCTACAACCTGGCAAGGTTATTATTCAGAAATAAAGAAGAGATAGAATTTCCCAGTTAAGCCAAAGCTAAAGGAGTTCATTACCACAAAACCGGCCTTACAAGAAATGCTGAAGAGACTTTTTTAAGCAAAAAAGGAAAAAGCCATAACTAGAAAGGAAAATCTATGCCTGAAACAAAATCTCACTGGTAAAAACAAACAATAAAGGTAGTGTATCAACCACTTATAAAGCTAGTATAATGGTTAAAAGACAAAAGTAGTAAAATAATCTATATCTACAACAATTAGTTAAGGGATACATAAAATAAAAATATGTAAAACATGATAGCAAATACATATAATATGAAGGGGGGCAGTAAAAATGTAGTGCTTTTTAGAATGTGTTCAAACATAAGTGGTCGTCAACTTAAAACAGACTGCTATACACATAGGTTGTTATATGTGAATGTCATGGTAACCACAAATCAAAACCCATAACAGACACACAAAAAATAAAGAAAAATGGATCCAAACACAACACTAAAGAAAGTCATCAAATCATTAGGGACAAGAGCAAGAGAAGAAGAAAGAGAAGAACTACAAAATCAAACATAAAACAATAAACAAAATGGCAATTAGTGAATACTTATCAGCAATTACTTTAAATGTAAATAGACAAAATGCTCCAATTAAAAGACACAGAATGGCTTTTATATATTTTATATATATATATATATATATATATATATATACATACATACATATATATATTTCTATACTGCCTGCAAGAGACTCATTTCACATCTAAAGACATATGCAAACTCTAAGTGAAGTAATGAAAAATTATATTCCATGGAAATGGAAACAAAAAGAAAACTGGTGTAGCAATACTTAGACAAAAGAGACTTTAAAACAAAGACTGTAACAAGAGATAAAGTTGGGCATTTATCTTAAATTTAGGAAAACTGAAATCATATCAAGCATCTTTTCCTGCTACAACAGTATGAAACTAAAAATCAATTACAAAAAGAAAACTAGAAAAAGCACAAACACATGGAGGTAAAAAAATGGGCTACTAAACAACCAATGGTTCAGTAAAGACATTAAAAAAAAAAAACACCACATTGAAACAAATGAAAATGGAAACAGAACGATCTAAAATCTATTGAATACAGCACATGCAGTCTTAAGAGGGAGGTTTGTAGTGATACAGGCTTACAAGAGGAACACCACCACCAAAAAATCTCAAACAAGCTAACTTCATAAAGGTACTAGAAAAAGAAGATCAAATGAAACCCACCGTTAGAAGAAGGAAGGAAATAATAAAAATCAGAGTGGAAATAAAAAAATAGCAACTAAAAAACAAAACAAAACAAAAGATTAATGAAACAAAAAAACTGGTTCTTTAAGTAGATAAGCAAAATTGATGAACCTTAGGCAGAATCATCAAAAAAGAGAGCGGGTTCAAATAAATAAAATTAGGAATTAAAGAAAAGTTACAACCAACACAAGAGAAATACAAAAGATCCTAAGAGGTAACTACAAACATTATATGCTAACAACCTAGAAAATGAATAAATTTCTAAAAAACAATCTTCGAAGACTAAATCAGGAAATAGAAATCTGAACAGACCATTTGCCAGTAAATGAAACTGAATTAATAAAAGAAACTTCCAACAAATAAAAGTCCAGGACTCGATGGCAACACTGGTTGAGCGCTACCAAATATTTGAAGAAAAGTTACTACCTATCCTTCTGAAACTTTATAATACCTATCAGAATGGCCTATCAAGAAGACAAAAAATAACAAATGTTAGAAAGGATATGGAGAAAAGGGAACCCCTCATACACTGTTGGTAGGAATGTTAATTGCTACAGCCACTATGGAAAACAGTATGAAGATTCTTCAAAAATAAAACAATAGAACTACCACATGACCCACCAATTCTACTTCTGGATATTTATTAGAAGAAAATTAAAACACTGATTTGAAAAGCGATTTGTACCCTTATGTTCACTGCAGCATTATTTACAACAGCCAACATATGGAAGCAACCTAAATGCCCACTGATAGATAAATGGATAAAGAATATATACACACTCACATACACCCACACACAGTGGAGTATTACTCAGCCATAAAAAAGAGTTAAATCTTGGCACTTGCCAACAGCATGGATGTACCTAGAGGGTATCGTGCTAAGTGAATTAAGTTGGACAGATAAAGACAAATGTTGTTATGATTTCACTTATATGTGTAATCTAAAAAGCAAAACAAACAAAATGAAACAGAAAGAGACTCCAGATACAGGGAACAAATTGATGGCTGCTGGGGACAAGTGTAGGGCGTGGGTAATAACCAAAATAGTTAAAGGGGATTAGAGGTACAAATTTCCAATTGTACAATAAATATGTTAAGGGGATGTAAGGTATACCATAGAATATATAGTCAGTTACACTGCAATAACTTTATCTGGTGACAGATTGTTACTAGACTTAATGTAGTGATCATTTCATAAGGTATTTAAATGCTGTCTGTACACCTGAAACTAATATACCATTATATGTCAAGTATATTCATAATAAAAATACAAGGCTTTTCACTTAAAATGTAGAGCAGAAGAAAAAACAACTTTGAATTCCAGAGTCTCACCTTTACATTTTTAACTATGTAGTACTAAAAGTCACCTTATACCACATGACAGTAAAGTATCTCCGCCCAAAAATGACCGCAATGATACTCATGTGCTTCTGCTACTGAGCACTTAAAGGGGCACCAGGAAAGCATTATAAAGGAGCAAAGAAAAATCACTGTGGGCAATAGATATAGCCCAGGGCTGTCGGGAAAGTAGCCATGTAATATGAAAAATAGAAGCATTTATGGCTGGATTGTTTTTCCCAACAGCTCTTGTATGTTCATTATCTTGACAGAAGTGACAATTTTATGGGTGTGTTCATATGTCAAAATTTATCATACTCTACACTTTAAATATGTGCAGTTTTCCATGTTTCAATTATACCTTAATAAAGATATATATATATAAAACAGCTAACTATTAAAGACAAGGGCAGAGAGATACACCTTTCTGTTTTTTACCTGAGATCTCTTGGGGTCAATAAACTGAGAAATCTTGTAAACAATTTCATCAAATGTAAGTCCAGATAAGGACTTCCCATGAGTATCCTTCAATTTCCGTAAGAAATCTGTAAGCTCCTTTCTGGAAGAAATAAAAGAAAGAATAGTGGTGATTGTCCTTACTGCCTTGAGGATGTGCTCTCCAAACAAGACATAAAATCCTATTGTATAATTGATATGTTATCATGTACATCTGACCCTTTAGATATTTAATATGAAAAAGTGATCACAGGTCATTCTGCATTTAATCTTAAAACAAAATTAAAAGTCCTAATGTTTTATTAATGATACTTAAAGTGTTCATGAGTGATAAAGTTTAGCATGTATTTTCTTTTTAAAAAGACATTTTTGACTCTTTTTGAAAGCTTACTGTGTGAAATTTACGTTTTAGCTACTTATGCACTGAACTCTTTATGTCACATCTCTCAATGCTCTTACCAAAACTAAATATTCCTCTTAAACTACGTGTTACTATCAGTCTCTCTCTCTCTTTTACCATCGTTAAGTTTTACTTTTGTAAAATTCAGAAACTGACAACAAAGATGAAGTAGAACAAAAAAAGCAAACATTAAAAGAGACATTAATTATGTGATAAAGAAGTCTAGTAATATTTTAATTGATATGTTTGTTCCTTTTCAATTCTCATGGTTCAGTGACCCAAAGCCTGCACATACATTTTTGGTACAATAGGGTAAAATAATGAAGTATTTTTCTTTCCCAAGTGAAGTATCATGTCATCGGCTTTATAAAACTACTTTTGGTTTACTATAATTAGTATAACATAGTAGTACAATTAGTATAACATACATATGTTATAAATACATATATATTTAAGACTGTATTAAAGTCCTATGATAATATTTATAAAACCACAATATATCCTGAAGCATAACAGTAGGTACATTAAATAAAACTATTGATCTTCAAATGAAAACACAGATGAAAACTAGAATTATTTCCTTGGGTAACAAGAATTATTCCTTGGATACAAGAGTAAAAATTAAAAGAAACTTCATTACTGGAGGAGTAGAGTTAAATGTATTTTTACTAAAGTCAGAACTGTGAAAAGCACAACAAAATTATGATTTCTTACATTTAACTATGTTCCCTAGTGAAAAAACTGTAAGGATGCTCAATAAAAGTAAGAAAAGAGGAAAGTAAAACTTGGTCATGTTTGGGCTTATATGGCATATAATCAACTTAAAATTTACTTTGGAAATAGGTTATTAAGATAATTATTGCAACTAGTGGCATTAAAATTGGATACATTTACAACTAGCTGCCCTTTCAGTAAATGAGCAAACCTAAATTTAATAATGTATTCTCTCATGACTTAAGACTAATAACTTCAGTGAAGAGGTTTAGCATTTATATTGAACACTATTCCCTTCTTGAAAAATTTCATTTTCTTACCAAGGTCATGATAAAATATCTGTACTTTTGTGTGTGTGTTATATTTTTCTGAAATGGAGCATTGCTGTAATCATGGCTATGGACTATAGAGTATGATCTGTACTCACCACTAAATATATTAATTATGGCTCTGAATTGTGGAGTATGATCTTTACTCACCACTAAGTATAAAATAAGGTACCTGGTCTGTTGTGGAAAGGCAGTTTTCAGCCTGTCAGTAATCCTTTCCCAATGCATCATGGGGGGATCACTTCCCAGACCTGCACTGGGAGACACAGCAGCCTCTCCCGCAGGTGCGGGCATAGTCCAGGCTACACCAGTCATCTGTAAGGAGCACATGAGATTCCATTATTAGGAAGTAGTAACATTCCAAGCCAACATAACATTTCTATACCTCAGAAAATGGGTAGAATGAAGAAAATAAATATTAACATACGTGTTCTTTTTAGAGTTTTTCTTGATTATCACAACAATATTTCTAATTGTTTATAATTATAACATCCTTACTGTAAAAATGGGACATACTAGCCACAGCAATTGCAAATGTGTACAGAAATACATATAGGGTGTTTATTTCTGTATTTTATAACACTGAAAACCTGAAAACAACCTTAAGTTTGTTAATAGGGTAATAAGTAAATATGGCATACTAATCAAGTCCTTAAAAATAGATCTATATGTCTGAACATGAGAGATTCGTGAAATATGTTTCATTTAAAAAGTCTGTGACATAATATTTATGGCATGACTTTGTTTAAAAATTTTTTAAAGTGTGTGTATAGGAAAACTTATAAAACAATCTGTAAATGGTGATTATTTCTTAGGATTCAATCACAGGGCAATTTTGCTTTCTGCTTTGTATATTTTTTATATACTTTGTATATATTTTATGTATTTCTATATTATTTGTTTTTTTATGATTAGCACATATTTCTTTCACAGTTAGAAAAATAATAAAGTTGAATTTTCAAAAATCTAAGTAAACATGAGAATACTATTAAATATCTGCCCAATGTCTCATGAATGTTACAAAGGTGTGAAAGTGGTAGTGACATCTCTGAGTGAAAATAGCAAAGTTTTCCCAATATTTTATGGTACTTCCTTATTAGACAATTAATATTCTAATTAATATCAATAAGTGAATATTTTTGAGTGTTAATCTAATTATTAGGATCATTATAAACATGGCATCTTTTACTTAAGACTCTACAGCAGTGATGTCCAACCTTTTGGCTTCACTGGGCCACATTGGAAGGACTGAATTGTCTGGGCTACACATAAAATACACTAACATTAATGATAGCTGATGAACTAAAAAGAGGTTGTTAAAAAAAAATCTCAAAATATTTTAAGAATTTATGTTGGGCCTCATTGAAAGCTGTCCTGGGCTGCAGGTTGGACATACCTGCCTCTCAGGTTATCTTCAAATATAAGGTTATTTATTACTCATGAAAACTAGCAACTATGAAGAGCCATTGGAATAACTCATACAAAGCCTAGAAGCAGCAGAATCCTGCCTGGAAACCTGGATTTGTGTCAGTATCAAGCTATTCCCTAGGAATCAAAGTAATCTTATTGGAAGGTTGAGGTACTTTAATGTTTTTAATAAAATTTTACCAGAATTCATTACAGTAGCAAACCATGTAAGCGACACTGTGAAATCATGGTGATAAAAAGATGTGGTACTCAAATTAACATGGTAAGGCCTATATACATATTTGTTGGCAGAGAGACAGCCTCTATAAAAATAAGCAGAATCCATTTGACTATAGGAGGGCTGTCCACAAAGTACCCAGCCATGTAATATGAAAAATAGAGGCATTTATAGCTGGATTTTTTCTGGACAGACTTTGTATACGAGTATTCAAAGGGAGACTATTAGCAATATATAGGTACAAAAGAAAATCTTGACTGAAATGTACTTATGAGAAAGTCAAGATTAGAGAATTCTTCATTAATTATATTTAACATGATATTCTAGAAAAATATTTTTCTTTTAATAAAAAAGTTTACCTTAATCAAGATTATAACTAATAATCCTATTCATTTTAAATTTCTCTATTGCTTCTTCAGGTTTAGATAAGGCTTCTCTAGCTATGTGTAGTTAGAAAGATTTATAATTTTACAGTACCAAATGTTCCAAAATGATGTTATTTATATTGTCTGTTTATAGCTAAATAACTGCCCTACTATACATACATGTATGTGTAAATAAATTTTTCCTTTAGCTTTGTGGCATAATTTAGTGTTTTGAGTTGGCTTCTTTGCTTTTTAACATACTCAACAATCATGCTAAATACAAATTATTAAAATACTAATCTACCCGTCATTATTGCCTGTTATAGGAGCAAATTGTAATTCTATGGACTGGCCACTATAAAAATTTATTTATTTTTTTTTTATCCAAAAACTAAGCTACTATAAGTTAATGAAATAATTAAATGATATATGTAACACCCTTAACACAGTGACTCACGTGGATATATTTATTCAATTATTATGCAGTTATCATCATCACCACTACCATCATCATCATTTATCAAATAAATGAACAGAGAGCAGACAGTCATTCATCCTGGAAGTTGACTGTAGTGATAAAAACTGGTTAATATCTATTCCAACAAGAAGGGCTCTGTACCAGGGGGGGTCTGGGTTGGCCAGGTACAGAGATGACTCCAGGGCAAACAGCAGGTATTTGAGGAACAGTGAGTACGGGTCTAAAAAATGATTCTTTCACAAGAGGTCTTCCCAAGAACTGCTGCATCTAAAGTAGAAAACATAAAAATTAAAAACAAGAAATCCATACACATATATTTTTATGGACAATGATCTAAAGTCATAGAGCAATGTTTGGGGAAAAGAGTGATTTGAAATCTAGTTACAAAGCACAACAGAAACAATGTTGTCATAAAATTAGTTAAATATATGGATACTTGAAAAGCAGAGGACAGTGAAATGTACTAATGAACACTGAGAGAGAAGAGAACAAGGTTCTATTCCCACTTTCTCTCTACCTAGCTGGGTAACCTTGGATACTAAATTACTAATCTATAAAATAAGAGCATCGGGTTAGGTTATCTTTAAGCTTCCCTTCCAATTGGAGTAATATTGAACTATGTAAAGGGGCTCCGTAGTAAGTATTATCCATGTTGATGAACAATATTGATACTCAGAAATTCCACTAAAGAACTTCAGTTGTCTATAGATAATAATTACTTTCACTATTAGGTATTAGAGGGAACTTGTATGACCTGAAGCAATTCTGACTTTATGTGTAGCTCCAAAGACAGTAGAAAGCTAAAACTGGGTGGGCCTGGGGGATAAATTTTCCTCTAGTGACTGGAGACATGCTTGTGTGTATTACTGACTACCCAGGGGGTTGTGAAGTTATCCCATCTTAGCTTCTGCCAATGGGATGGATACCTTATTGGCTGAACTACAGAAGAGGACAAATTTGTTGAGTATCTACTATGTGCTGGGTCTAGCACAGGCATAAAGCAGGAGTTTAACGATTTGTTGAATTAAAAAAAAAAGAACATAAATATAGCTCTCAAGTAATGATCTTAAAACCAATAGGTGAAAGGATAATGACGAACTTTATAATGGATAGATAAGGTTGACATTTGATTCTTAACATCACTAAAGAAGAGAGATTGTGTGCCTTCTGATGTGTATGTACATCATTACTTATAAAGAACTCTTGTCAAAATACTTAATCTGACTCTACCAACCCTCTAGCTCTAATGATCAGTTTATATAAGAAATAGTAGAACATGCACAATGACATAAGAAGGATGCAATCAGTTAAATCAGTGGGAAAACTGAAAAGGGTAAGTGAATTAGTTTTTCTTTGTTTTGTTTTTGTTTTGTTTTGTTTTTTTTGGTGGTTCCCTGGCTGGGAGTTGAACCCAGGTGGTGGCGTTGACAGGAATTAGTTTTTTGTCTGTTTGTTTTAATTTTTTTTTTTTTTTTTAGCTTTTTGGTATGTGGGTAGCTCCCTGACCGGGAATTGAAACCAGGCCGCAGCGCTGACAGGATCAGTGCTGAAGCCTTAAGCCACTACACCATCAGGGAACTCCCAGGAATTAGTTTTTTTTAACAAATAAATGACATGAATAAAGGGGAGAGGTTTGGGTAGCTGTTACAGATTTAAAGGAGAAAAATCAGCCAAATTCAAAATATTACTCTTGCTTAGATTGCTTTTTAAAAATAAGGGTCTTTAAATTTAAGGTAATTGTAACCAAATAGAGAATACTGTTGAGCCTTGGTAACAAAAAGATAATTTTGAGACAACTGGGGAAATCTGAATTTTAACTGAATATTAGCTATTAAAATTATTTATAATTCTCTTAGAAAAATAGTCTTGTGATTTTATCAACTAATAAGCGTCCTCACCTTTTAGGAATACATACTTAAGTACATATGGATAATATTGCAGGGTTTACTTTAAAATACTCCAGTGGGAAGGAAGAAAGGGATGATATGAAACAAGATTGACAAAATGTTGATAATGCTGAAATTGGTTCTTGGGCTCACAGAGGTTTATTACATTATCGTATTTTTATTTCATATTTCAAATTTTTCATAAGGCAAACTTTTTAAAGAATGAATGAATGGTGGGCACTGAGTTAACAGTACTGCTCTATTTGAGGACAACTATTACCTAACACTACTTTGAGGCTTAGATAGCCAGGGTACAAAACTCAAAATATAATATAATGGAACATATAAAAATACTGGGTTAAACTGGAAATAGTAACTGTTATTCTGGACTTCTAAGGTTAGACCACTATAGTAGGCTCTCAGCTAACCGAAACTCAAGCAACTGGCATCTCAAACAATTTTCGTGTCAGTTGCTTGAGAATTTTGCTGGTTGCTTGACAATGCCAGGTACATTTATCCAGCATCTACCAATTTCCATAGGTGCTGGTTAACTGACAGTCTACTTCATATATTTAAAACCTGGTTGCCATTCCTTACAGTACTAGAATTTCAGAGATAGACAGACTTTAGTAATCAGATCATCTAGTGTAATTTCCTGATTTATAAATGAGAAAACCAAAGCCCAGAACAGGTTATTTTCCAAAGATCAATACAGTTCTTCAGAGTTAGGACTTGAACCCAGATCTCTAGTGTATTTCTACTGCATAATACTACTTCAGTAAATAGCATATTCACACTTTCAGCATTTGTGCTCTCAAACTGTCCCTCTAATGCTCAGTGGTCACTGATGGCTGCACTTTCACACAACTATCAGCTCTGATTAAGCACAGCAGTGACTCTGTTAGGAAGCACAAAAGATAGATGCTAACAGAAGGATGCTTATGAATTCCATGGGGCCTAACTGCCAGTGGGTTTTTGCCTTGACCAAACCTGGATGGCTACAACAGATCTAAAACAGTATCTGAGGAATGAGGATGTAGAGGTCAAGGTTTGCCTACATTTGTCAGCTACAGACAGCATATACCAGTTTGGTGTCAGGAAACTCCAAAGAACAACTCTATATCTAGGCTCTCAGTCTCTGGAGCCATTTTATATTGCGAGTCATGGGAGAGTTTAACTACTCTAGAGGCAGCACTTTGAGCAGGGGAGGAAGGCACAGGGTTTCTAGAAATCCTATCAAGAATATGTGTTACTTCCTGTAGAACTATGGAGAATCTTTGGGATTTCTCCATCATGCACATAATACATTCCTTATCAAGGTATTATCAGAATAGTTGGGTATGAAGGTGTTCTAAGCCTAGAAGGATAATGTCCACAATACCATACTCCTATAAAAAAGTGCTAACCAAAAAGATAAAAAGCAACACTGTCATTCTAAACTCTGGATTCTGCATTTGAAAGACAGTAAAACTCCATATAATTTATATAATTTTTAAGTTCTTTGAGATAACAATTTTATAGTTATCCTACAGGCAGAAGTGCTGATGTCAAAAGTGATCTGACCCTAAACATCTCAAACTTTTCTTCTTTTTCTACCCCCAGATTTGTTATGATAATAAAAATTATCACCTAATAGTTCTTTCCTAAAAGGTACTTTGAAAAGCCATTATGAGTTAATTGGGTTAATGTACTACAATTCCCAAAAGAGTAACATAAACAGTATAGCATAGATATTAGTTTGCCGGATTAAGACTCATTGATCCTTAACAGCAAGCAGGGAAGGGGCATAAATGGAAACTGTCTTATGTTAAATACAAAATAGAAGATAAAATTTAAGGAAAGGAAAATCTAAAGTAGAAGTGGAGGGGTGAAGTTCAACCTGCTAGGGGTATTACGCTGAAGTGTTTCAGTCACGCAGGGGTAATGAGGGCACTGGGAATTCTGAGCATCCATCATTTCTCCCATGATGTATATGAAAGTGACAGGATGAATAAAAATACACTACCTTGACAGATATCAAAGCATCCCAAAAATCCAGTGATACACCCTATGTAAGTAGCCTCAGTTGAGCCAGCCAACTATTTAAATCAACTGGAGATGAAAATAGTAGGAACGGACATGATTACAAATGACATGCACATCATGTACCTATTCCATTTTGAACACACATTAAACTACATATTCAGTGTTACATAGCCCTTACTATTTAATCAAAAAGAAGTTGGTAATTTTTCAAAAATGGCATGTTTCTTACCAGTATCTCAGGACTGGGTGGCGGTGGAGGAAGTTGGATTGGAGGCAAGGTGCTCAAGGCAAACCCCTGTTTCACCTTGTTAATCTGTTCATTGTACTGTGTCTAGTACAAAGAGAGAAACAATATTTTAAAGCAAAATCAATTTCCATGAAATAGCACACAAAAATACTTGATGATGTTTTGAATAATACAGCATAGAATGGTGATTCCTAATCTATTATGTCAGAAATAACATAAAAACAATTTATGACATAAACACAATTCTATAGAACACTATCCCTGAATGTAAAAAGTTGTACTTTTAGAAGTACCTGTTGATTGACAAAATACAGAGACATAATTCACAGATCCTTGTGATCATTTTCTAGTGTTTCCATAATTTTCAGTCCCAAAATGGGAACCACTAGTATAAAATGAATAGAGTCTAAAGCTTCAAGAAGCTATAAATAATATACTGGCTGGTAAATATCGGAGAAAATATTTACTTGTAACAGAGTCAAACTACTTGCAAATGTTCATTTTAAAAAGTAGAGGGGAAATTTTAGGAAATATTTACATTCTGTTTATCTCAAAAGTTATACTTCTAGCTTTCTCCAGTTCCATATATACCTTTCTTTTATTTTCTTGAATTCTGTCAAAAGTAAGACTCCAGTCACTCAATCTTAACAACATGCTTTTCACATTTTTTTGGCATTGTCCTCATTTTGTTTTATCCTATTATTTTGCAAACAACATACAGAGCTGGAGAAGAAAGTCTTAAACAGCAAAACATTTACAAACTTGCACACAGAGGACATGTGTTTGAAAGAAAACAAGGATACAGAACAAGGAGCAGCTCTTTTGAGGCCAGAACTTTGAATAAACCCAATAGAAATGCTAAGCATCACTAAAGACTGAGTGAGAAAGAGTCAAGACCACTGATGAAAAAGCTAGACAAATAGATAATGTTTTGAAGCAGCTTTTCTTTTTCTTTTCTATTAATTACATTTATTTGGATGACATTGGTCAGCAAAACTACACAGGTTCCAGGTGTGCAGTTCTTTATCATCTACGTGTTGCATTGTGTTCTCACCACCCAGAGTCAGTTCCTTTTCCATTATCATATATTTGAATCCCCCTCCCTCCTTTCTCATCCCCTCCCTACTTTCCTTCTGACAACTAGGAAACTGTTGCCTGTGAGGCAGCTTTTCACAATTGAATGTCATTGTATTGTGAAATCACAAAACAATAAACATTATATATCAACTGTAAGATATAACTATAAAATAATCTTAAAACCAAATGGATAATATTCAGAGGTTTACCTCTTTAGATTACCTTTAGTATAGTCCTAATTCTATTAAACCAATAATTAAGAATTTATTATTTTGCATTATGGAATAATTACGTAAAAGGTTAAGATTGAAAACTAGTACAAGTTTGCTTGATCTTCCTTTAAATTCTGTGCATACCCAATCAAATCAAGTTAGACATTTATTTTGGAATTCTAGGAAAATTAGGTGTGATGCACAATTTCTGAGTTTACCACTTACTGTAGTAAGGACCTAAAAGATCACACGTATGAATACAGGATGCTATCTAAAACCAACTACATGGAAGCATTCATGTAGGCATAAACTTTAATAACAAAATAAAAAAAGTTGTTAAATTTCTCTAGCAATTTTTTTTAATATTAAATGTTTTCTTTAAGTATAAAACACCTACAACATTCAGTTAATTTACTCTAAATATACTTCACAACTTACCTTGAGGAATGCGATCTTGCTTCTGACATCCGTGACAATGGCATTCCAACTGTCTACTGCAGCCTTTAATTGAAGCGATTCTAGGTTGCTGGTGCAGACAAAGAGACACAAGAGAAAAAAATCTTTCTTTTTACACACTACTTGGGTTTCAAAAAAAATTTCATTATGTTCTCTAGCATATATGTAAATAACAATGTAAAACAACAAAATTACCCCGATCACTAACAATTCCTCAAACAGCCACAAAGTTGTATGGGAAGGTTTGTTATTAAAAATAAAAACAAGGCCTAGGAACATATGAGTTCTTTTTTTCAAGAGCAAAAATAACTTCTGCTTCAGAACACCAAGCTTTGTCCTATCTTAGTGATATGTTTTTTAGGGTAAATTACAAAACTTTTGCACAGGAATCCCTCCTCTGAAGTAGGAAGGCAGAGAAAGCCAAATAGGAAAAGCGCCTGGCCAGCCAATGCAGGAGCAGTCTCAAAGCTGTCCACTTATCTTGGAATCAGGTTTTGTAGTATCTTCACATTAACCCTGACATCACAAGGTCACAGCTGGCCTATCAGACTCTTTTGTAAATTAGAAAAATATACTCCATAGGAGAGGGCAAATAAGAAGGAAGTACCTCTTCTGTAAGAATGAATTAGAGGCTGCCTCTATGAAGTGTATAAATTGTGCAAACACAGCAGCTCTGCCAAACATATCCACCAAATGAATTAAGTATGAAGCATTTTGATGTGTTTAGGGTCTGAGATTCTACAGCAGAGATTTTAAGGCCTTTTAAAAGGCTCTGTGATAATATTCCCATTCCAGTATCACCCAGTACGATAGCTTTAAAAGAGCTGAACAAGTTTATCATTAAGATAATTTCACACAAAGAGGCTTGATAATATTCTAATGTATGGGGCTTTCTCCCTCTAGCAAGCAAGATAGACCAATCACAACAGTGCTTTATCAACCAGAATGCACATCAGTATATCCTGGGAATCTTGCTAAACCTCAGAAATTCTGATTCTTTAGAAATGAAGAATCAAGATCATTAAAATGATGAATCATAATCATTAAAATGATAATTATTAAAAAATAATAACACCTTGGCCCAAAGATTCTAATTTAATTAATTAAGTTTGAAGGTATACCCATAAAATTATAAATTTAAGGAGAATCTCATTCAACCTGCCCAACATTTGAAAATCATTCATTTATAGCACAGCAGAAACATGATTTTAGGTGTTAATACTAATCCCCTCCCCCCATCGTACTCCAAAGGTATTTAAAAATCAAGCATTAGAAGAGAAAACTTATAAAATTGTTTTTCACTTAGAATCCACCTTGGTTTGTAAATATCTGGTCTTTGTACATGTCTCTGACTTCTTTTAGTCTATTTCACTGCAGAGGAGGGAAAAATCCTGTCAGCAGCAATTGCTGCATTCAGTAGACGTCTCAATGCTTCAGCAGAAGGAACAAAGTAAAAATATCAAAGTGGCTAGATGACTTTGGAGATTTAAAAACACATGGGCTTCTTCACTTCAAAGACGATGATGTCATACATGTAAAACACCTCACAGATTATGTTCAACCTTGGAGCCACTTGTGAGTATCTCTGAGATTATGATGCATTAAGAGAGAAAGGTTACCTTGCTGCCATTTGAGTCACTCTGGCAAGCTGACTGAGGCATTCCTTTTCAGTCTGCTCTAGATGAAGCAAACCAAAATCTCTACGACACTGTAAGAAATACACCTACAGGTTTTTGAAAGAGAAAGAAGTTGAAGGGTCCTTATAAATGAATGCATTTGTTTCTCTATCATTTCAAGTAAATTTAAAGCTATTTTTCAATCTCTTCCAACAGTACCTGAGCTTCTTGACCATCCATGATACATTATAAAGGATTTTGACACAGTCATCTATCTGGCCCAAACCATCCTTGTCTCTCTCTGGCCTAGAGAAGTCATGAATACCTTCCATGAAAGAACATTTGAGTGAGAACAAGCTAAATGTTTTGGCCCTATTTCCAAAATGGCTCCTAGGCAGAAGAATGGCAAATGTCCCAGGACAGTAAGTTAGTTGTCATCTTTCACAACATTCCTTGGAGTTTTACCTTTCTAGGGTAAGATATAGTATGCAAAGCCTTCTTAATCTTTGATGGTGTTTCCATCAGCAAGAAGCTAAAAACAATAATGCAGAATTTCTTGTCAAATACAGTAATGTAGGATTTCTAGCAAGATTCAAAATAGTCATTCAAAATAGTCTTCCAATCAAAGAAATAGAGATCTAACAAAACTTTTATCTTCATTTTTGTTTTTAATACAAGCATAATAAATATTATGTATTTTTCATATTGTCTTTTTATTCAGTAAACTTTATATATCATTTAGTATGTTCAATCTGTTTTAAGAACTCATAAATATTAACTTATTTAATAAATAACATAGAAATTGGAAGACCTTCATACTACCATTCTCCAGAGGTGATCATGCTCAATAATTTGAGAGATTTTTCTAGTTTATTTTCTTTTCCTTGAACAGGTATTAATGTTTTAAATTGCTGTTGTAATATCTTTATTTGTATTATCATAGGATAACACAATTTTGCAATGCTTTTTACTTAGCTATATACCTTGGAAATCTTTTTATACGAACACAACTATTGATAATTGTACATCATTGTGTTCAAGAGTTGCATAGTTTTCCACTGTGTGAATAAACGATTGTTTATTTAATAAAGAAGTTTTCTGATTAATTCTGTAATTCTGATTTTTTCATTCCATGGTTACTGAGTTGGTAAACATTCTAGAAGATTAGTTCTCAAACTTGCACATACACTGGAACCATCTCAGAAACTGTAAAAAATGATACCTTGGGCCCAGAGATTCTAATTTAATTGATACTCGATAAAGCCTGGGTACTGAGTTAAGAACACTCAGAAGAAGTCCTGCTATTTGTTTGTTTACTAACTGATAAAGGGGTAGAAAATAATCAGAGCATAAATAATCAGAGCATACAGCACCAAGCAATCCCAATGGGCTGTGGAGGTCATCCTGTCCAGTGTCAAACCCACAGCAAGAATCCCTTCTGCACCACTATTGAAAATAGTTTATCAAACACTTGGACAGCATTAAGTGTTTGTAAAATTAATAATGAATGTAGAAACTTCCTGACTAAAAGCAGTGAAAAACAAAGGACAGAAACTTGAGTTCTTAAGGAAATCTGAGGGGATTTTGCAGGGGGAGGGACAGTGTTGGGGTTGTTAAACCTAGCACTCCCAACACTTTACTCTCCAGGGATTTTTGGTTCAAGTATCACTCACTGATTGGTGACCTTCAGATTTCTGAGTACTATGCTAAAGAACAGAGCTTACTATGATATGACAGTGGTAGGAAGGTTTGTAATGATTTTAATGCCAGCAACATCTCCAAAATCTTGAATCTTACTATATATCAAGTTTGGGTATCTACAAGTAAAAACTACACACACATATACAATCATATTTCTTTTGAGAGACCCTAGGTTAGACCCTAGTGGGGTTCTAAGCTAACTTAGAAGTAACTGGGTACAGAAGATAAGTTGTTTTTGATATTGGAGTATATGATCTACACGTAATGGAACATTTATTAACGGAGTAGCAAAGAAGGGAGATACAGCAGCAGTGAAATGTTAATTCTTCAAAGTCTGGCTTCAAGAGAATTTTCCCAAGATGTCTGCATTTGCTATACACACCGAAACAGACCAATTTTTTTTTAATTTTTTTTTTTGGCGGGTTAGTTCCCTGGCTGGGAATCGAACCCAGGCCACAGCATTGAAAGCACCGAAGCCTAGCCATGACACCACCAGGGAACTCCCCCTGCAGACCAATTGCTTGGAGTCATTCAGGGAAAAACAACTAAGATCATCAACATTGAAGTAATCGTGTACAAAATGCCAATGAGTCAAATAAGCATAAGGGTTGGAGCTGAATTTTACTGGCTTGTCCTAAGATATCTTATTTCTCTCTATTCAAAAGAGTCTTTTATCAATTCTTCATTATACAACTACACGGGTAAAACTCCCCTCTCCAACCCCATCTCTTTCTTTCTCTCTCTCTCTTTTTTTATTATTTTTATTTTTTTTTTACCTCAGCTGTTAAAGCTCTGTTACTTTCTGCATTCAGTTTTGTTAAGTATGTTTTAATTGTGGTTTCCAGATTATGCTTCTCCACTTCCCATTGAGATCTGAAATATATCATTAATGAGTTAGTTAACATGGCAGCAAGGACAGACTTTTCTACTACCTTATTCAGCAGGAAAAAAGATACAAACTATTCAATGAGTAGTTAATGATTTCCTGAAAAGTATACAGCTTATAAAAGAAAGGGAAAACATTACTTAAGCCTTAGTGTCATATAGAAGTTTAAAAGTTGTAAATATAGGGGATAATGATTTAAAACATGGCTCTGAAATCAAGTTGTCTGAGGATAAATCTGAGTTGTAAATTTATTAAATGTGAAATCTTGGGTAAGTTACTGAACTTCTCTGTACCTTGGTTTCTTCACATGTAAAAATGGGGAAAACTGTATTTACTTACCTCAAAGAGCATTGTGAAAATTAATGAATACATAAAGCACTTTGTTTGGCACTTATTAAGAGCTGAATAAATGTTATTATCATTATTAATAAATTTTAAATAAAGTTTCTACAAGTCTTTTCGTATTCTAACAATAGCAACTACAAAGGTTTATATTATCCCTGTCATAAAGCCAAGTGACTATTAAAATATTTTTCTGACTATCTCAGTATTTATATTCAACACCTTAGAATGAAAAAAAATTCTATAGCTGGAGAGGAAAGTAGATAATAATAGGAGATTACTTATGAAAGATATTATGGAAAATGGCTACCTGTGAGGTTTTTCTTTTTCTTATCTCATTTGAGCTTGAACCTCAGAACTCTAGCACATACAAACCAAATTATGTCTTTAATGGAAAGAATTAATTGGAAATATAGCATTGTAACAGGGAACTTTCACAAAAGTTGCTCTCAATGTTTCTTATTAGAAACATATGAATACTTGAATATCTGACAAACATTGATGACAACCTTTACAAAATCATATATTGTGAATATTATTCAGGCAATAGTGTTCTGAGGGGAAAAAAATCATAAAACATTCAAGGTTATATACTAACTCAACAAAGAGTATATTATCCCATTGACTATTTTGCAAACTTTACCTATAAGAAGAAGATAATTAAATAAACTGGACTTCATCAAATTGAAAACTTATGGGCTTCAAATGATATCATCAAGAAAGTGAAAAGCAACCCACAGAATGAGAGAAGATATTTGCAAATATCTAATAAGGGATTTGTATCCAGAACATATAAAGAACAATTACAACTCAACAATAAAAAAGACAAACAATTTAATTTTTAAAACGGCCAAAGGATGTGACTATAGACATTTCTCTAAGTAGATACACAAATGGCCAATAAGCACAGGAAAAGAAGTTATATAATTGACTCATCACTGTACTGTACACCTGAAACCATTATAATATTGTGAGTAAGATGTAATAAAAAAATAACTTGAGGAAAATAAAAAAATTTAAAAAGATGCTCTATATAATTAGTCATTAGGAAAATGCAAATGAAAATCATAACGATATACCACTTAACATTCACTACAATGAGTAAAATAAATACATAATTTAATAAGGATTGGTAAGGATGTAGAGAAATCAGAACTCTCATCTACTGCTGGTGAGACTGTAAAATGGGACAGTGACTTGGAAAACAGTTTGGCATTTCCTCAAAAAGTTAAACATATTAATAGAATTTACTGCACATCTTAGCAATTACATTCTTAGATGGGTACCCAAGAGAAGTGAAAACATATGTCCACACAAAAATATTTATACAAATGTTCAAACAGCATCATTCGTCTTAGCCAAAAATGAAAACAAACATCCTTAAACTGCTGAAAAGATAAACAAAATGTGGTATATCCATATAATGGAATGTTATTTATCCACAAAAAGGAATGAATACAAACACATGCTACAACATGGATGAACCTTGGAAACATTCTAAGTCAAAGAAGTTAATCACAAGAGACCACACATTATACGATTCTATTTATATGAAATGTCCAGACTAGGCAAATCCACAAAGACAAGAAATAGATTAGTGGTTGCCAGAAGCTTTGAGAAGAGGTAATGAGAAGTGATTTCTAGTGGATCCAATGTTTCTTTTTCAAGTGATAAAAATGCTCTGGAATTAGATAGTGGTGATGGTTGTATACCTCTGTGAATATACTGAAAACTAATAAAATATAAACTTCAACAGAATAAATGTTATGCTATATGAATTAGATCTCAAAATAGTTATAAAAAATTATAAAAAATAGTTATAAAAAATTACCTACAGGCAAATCTATGAGAACAAAACAGACAGTTTCATGAAGTGGTAACACCTAGTAGTATTGATTAGGGTAAAGAGGTAAGAACCCACTAAACTCTACTCCCTGACAGCAGTATGTTGTACGACTGTAACATGGCTGATTTAATCTCTCTCAGCAGTTTTCTAGGGCCAGAGCTAAGGTGAACATATGTCCCATTTGCCTAGGCCACTTGTAGTTTATACATGTTGTCCCAGTGCAATTATTAATACTGCTGAATTTCAGGCTCAACATGCCACAGTTTGGATGACAAATTACACTGTTACCCTAGCCAGAATATGCAGAGTGGAATACATTGTTTCAGAGAGAGTGCCCCCAACCAAAGCAACAGCCATTTGTACCTTTTCATGGAAAGTTGCTCTTTAAGGTTCTTGATTTCATTATCTTTAGCATTGCTCTGACGCTGTAATCTAAGCAAAGAAGAAAGAAATTCATAACGTGTTAGAAATGATTGGTTATTAATACAGGCAGAACAGCTCTACTTATAGATGAGGAAGGATTAAGTATGTCCATTTGGGGCCACAAATCTTGAGCCTGAAAGTATCTGGGCTCCATTATCTAGCCCTTCTGAAATTCATCTTATTTCTGAGGTCAGATTTACTAACTTCTCAAAGAAAGAACTAAGTTCTACCTAAGCTGTAAATTAGAAAGCAAAAGAGAAGAGTTATCTCACACTCCCAGTTCAATGACTTGGAAAGGTCTTTATACTTTAGTTTACCCACTAGAAAACAGATGGGAGTTTCTGCTGTTCTAGGTATATGGTGGGATTGAGAACTTAAATCTCCTTAAAGAGATATATTACATCAAGTCATACAAACTATCAAAGACTTAGGGCCTGAAAGAAATCAGATCTTAAATATAAAGTATGAGACTGTACAAATAAGAATTGTAATGAAAACTATAAATTGAAACTATAAATTGAAACTGGGGAATCACTCATATGTCCTAATCATTGGAAGATTGGGTTAACATTTTTTTATTAAATCAGAAAACATAACCCATGATTAACTTAAAAATTAATAGGCAAAAAGCTATTAAGAAAAAGTTTCCAGTATATTCAGACACTTGTAATACTTAGGAGTTTGGTTAATATAAATTACTGGAATGGTAAAGCCTTAAAACAAAGCCTTTAAATGTTGGTTGGATTGGTCACTACTAGATTTCAGACTACTCACTCACTCCAAGTTTTTGGAAACGTTAAGACATTCTGCTGGGCTGAAAACGCAATGAGAGAAACCAGGTCTCTTTTTATTTAAAAAAGTAAACAGTAAGAAATATCAGCTTTGCTATAGCAGTATATAGGAGTATGTAGAGAGAGTTGGAAAGTGATAAGATTTCTAAGACTGACTTCATCCTTCCCTTTGTATACTTCTATTACTTCAATATTTTACCCAGCTCTAGTTTAGAGTGGATGGTAAGAGTTGACAGAGCTGGTGGGGAATTCAGAAGACCTGGATTCTTAAATAAAAGACGATAAGGTGGGCATATTTCTTTTTTTCTTTTTTTTTTTTTTTTTTTTGCTTTTTGGTATGTGGGTAGCTCCCTGACTGGGAATCGAACCCAGGCCGCAGCGCTGACAGCGCCAACACCGAAGCCTTAAGCCACTACACCATCAGGGAACTCCCTGGGCATATTTCTTATCATCCAGGTTGGTAGCAACCAGCTACATTATGTTCATGTAGTCATAACTTCTCAGTTCTATTTTTCTTATGAGTAACATGATAGGGTAGGATTAGATTTTCTTTTCTAAAAGATCTGAAGTTCCCAAGCTTCCTCTGGCTGGCTATTAAGATTATTATATGGCTTTTATTGACAGCCGTTTCTGAACATTTATTAAGAGCTTATTGTAATTTGTACAAAAAGTGTAACTTTTATATAAATCGTCTTTGTTAAACTACAAGCACTATCAACAAATATTTACCAAACATTTACTATGGGACAAGCATTGAATTAGACCAAAGCAAAAAGGTGTCTTTTTTTTTCTTCCTACTAAACATCATATTCTAAGATAAAAGTCAACATTTTATAATTAAAGAATATTTATATTTTTTTATTACATACCCTTGGGGCATGAGCAAGTGAGTTAAACAAAGAAAGGCTGAAAAGCTTATAGGAGAACACACACAGTGCTTATGCAAAATTTTTTCTCTGTCTACATGCCCTCTGTCTTTTCTCCCATCTCATCCTACCTAGCTAGGTTAAATAATATGTCTTCAGTGAAGTTCTTCCTTATCACAACAATCAACAGTACTCTTTTCATCCTACAAAACCCATTTGACAGTTATGTGCTTTTTTTCATGAATTACGTGCTTTTTAAAAAGTTAAACTTTTTGAGATAATCATAAATTCACATGCAGGTATAAAAATGATACAGACAGATCCCATGTACCCTTCCCCCACCTTCCCCCAATGGTAATATTCTGAAAAAAGATAATATAATAACCAGGATGTTGACAAGATACTGTATAGTTTTATCACCACAGGATTCTTCATTTTTCCCTTTTATAGCCACAGCCACTTCCCTTCAACTCCTATCTCCTCCTCATAACCTTGGGACCACTAACTTATTTTTCATTTTTATCATTTTGTTATTTTTGAAATTATATAACATTTCAAGAATGTTATATAAGTGAAATCACACAGTAAATAAGCTTTAGACATTGAGTTATTTCACTAAGCATAATGTTCTGATGTCTGCAGGGTACGTAGAGATATCACTGTTTCATTCCTGATGGTGGTATTTGTGTCTATTTTTTTTTTTTTGGCAGTGTTGCAAGAAGTTTGTCAATTTTATTGACCTTTTCAAAGAAATAGCCTTGTTTCATAGATTTTTCTCTATTGTTTTTATTTCCAATTTCATTATTTTTAATCTTTATTATTTTCTTCTGCTTGTTTTGGGTTATTTTACTTCTCTTTTTCTGTGCTTTTGAGGTGGGAGCTTACATTATTCAACTGAGACTTTCCCCCTTTTCTAATGTGTTAGTTCTCCCCAGAATTGTGTTAGCTGTTTCCCACAAATTTTGATATATTATATTTTCATGTTAATTCAGTTCAATGTATTTTTATTTTCCGTGAGTCCCCTTCTTTGACTTAGGGATTAATTAAGTGTTGTACAGTTTCCAAGAATTTGGAGATTTTCCTATTTCTTAGCATTACCATTTTTTAGTTTGATTCCATTATGATCTGAGTATATGCTTTACATAATTTTGATTCTTTTACACTTGTTGAGGTTTGTTTTATGACCCAGGATATGATCTATTTTGGTATATTTCCTGTGGTACTTGAAAGCATATGGATTCTGCTGTTATCTGGTGGGGTGTTCTATAAATATCGATGAGATCCTGTTGGCTGATGGTATTATACAGGTCTTCTATACCCTTGCTGATTTTCCGTCTAGGAGTTCTATAAATTGCTGAGAGTAGAGTGTTGTGGTCACCAACTAAAATTGTAGATCTTTCTATTTCAGTTCCATCACGTTTTGTTCTATGTATCTTGAGGTTCTGTTGTTTTACATACACCTTTGCTTTGGTACATACACATATTCTTATGTCTTCCTGGTATATTGATCTTTTTATCATTAGTAACATCCTCTTTGTCTCCAGTAGTTTTCTTTGTTCTGAAGTTCATTTTATCTGACATTAACAGAGCAATTCCTGCTTTTTTTGATTAGTGTTCGCATGGCACATCTTTTACCATCCTTTTACTTTGAACCTACCTATGTTATTAAAACTGAAGTGAGTTTCTTGTAAATAGCATGTTATTGGATCACATTTTTGTTTTGTTTTTAAAATCTATTTTGCTAGTCTGTGTCTTTTAATTGGCATATTTAGACCATTTACATTTAAGGTAATTACTGATATGTTGGCAATTAGGTCTGCCATTTTATTTTTTGTTTTCTGTTTCCTGTTTCTTTTTTCTTACCTTTCTATGGGTTAGCTGAAAATTTTTTAGGATTCCATGTTGACTCTGTGCAGTTTTTAGTTGTTGTAGTAGGTATTATGTAATAGTATACACACATAGCCTACAGCTATTGATCATTTCCTACTTCAAGCGAAGTGTAGAAGGGCTGATTCACTGATTCACGCTGCTTTGTAGCTGTAAGGTAGGGAGAGGCAGGAACTCCTGGTTGGGCCCCTCTGGTACGAACTGGAGAGACGGAAGAAAATGGAATGCCAACTAGCCCCAATGCATGGAGACTCAGCTCCCCATAAGGACAGTAGGGAAGAAACCTAGCACTGACTAGTCCTGCCGCAGATCAGTTTGTTAAATCGCAGTGATGCTGGGTAGAGGTAGAAGCCTAGCTTGCAGCTGGACAACACTGATGCTATCCTAGCAGAGGAATTGGAGACCCACCTGCTTCCTCCTGGTGGACAACGGGAAGATTAGCTGCCTGCTCAGTACTGCTACCCTAGCAGAGAAATCTGATTTCTGCCATCTGCCTTTGTCAGCACATACTACCTGCTTCTAAGGGTTGGTTGTGGGGCTACTGGTGTTTGGCTGGAGTAGGTGTGTAGTGCTAAGAAGGCTTTCTGTCGTTTTATCTAACTTTGACAAGAGAAAACAGGTTTTTCATGGAGGTTTTTTTTTTTCCCCTCAGACCTATTGGCAGTTTCAGGTTGGAAGTTTCTGTAGTGCCCTGTCCAGGATATATGGGAGGCAATAAGGAAAATCACTGCCATGTCATTCTTCAAATCCCAAGGTATCTAGACAGTGTGCTTTCTTCTTTCACCTCTCAGAGTCTTCCTATGTTTGTTTGTTGTATTAGGTCTAGGATGTTTTTGTTGTAATAAGGGGAACTTGCAAGTATAGAGCAACTATAGGAAGTCGCTCTGTTATATGTAATTTTAATCCTCTCATGTTAATCTATACTCTCCATTAGCTTACAGTCAATGTCTATCACATCTTGGACCCTTCTACATGTACCTTACATAATTCTTCTCACACAGTGAGTGCTTAACAAATGTTTGGTGAATGTTCAACACTGGTATTCACTGTATCAAGGCATATGCATCACCTAAAGTGCTCTGTTTTAGTCTTAAGCATACAAAGGTGCCTCAGTTAAAGTTGAGGAGGGATATTCTTGAAAGTGAAGGAGAGAGGAACCTTATATGCATGATGGACAGAATTACTTTTCTAATCTCTGATATTCTGCAACATATTTCTGGGACAGTCACGACCTTCCAGGCTAAAAGACAAAGCTTTGAATCCTTCTTAAGTGACTATAGCAACCTTAGCTTGCCCAAGCTATATTAGGTCCTCAGCTTGTTCTAACCTTGAAGGATCTAAGCCTAGCAGAGACAAGCCTGAAAGTGTTTGCAACTGATACTGTGTTGCCAGAGGAACGGCATTCAGCTCTTTCTCAAAACCCCTTTAGATTGGGTGATATGATATAAGGGAGAAAATTTAAGGCCTACATCTCTGTCAAATATTTCTCCAATTTTACACATAGTATTTTTGACTCCTTACTCTAAGGTATTTCCTATAACTTCTCTACTCTCCCTATTAGCTCTGTAGGAACTGCAGAGAATTTCAGATTAGACTTCATGGACAACTGGTATCTTGTGGTACTACTGTTCATTAAAATAATGTGTTACAAATTGTATCTTCCTATTTCAACTGACACTTACTGGAGACAGTGATTAGTAGAAAAATGAAGCAGGACACTGTTTTTCCCTATTAAGCCAAAAATTTGCCTTAGGCATTTAATTCTTAAGGTTGTAAGAGAAATGAAATTGGTAAGGGTGATAAGAGTCTCTAGGAATTTGGTTTACTTTCAATCTCTTGAGCTTAGAACACAGATACTCTGAGAGACCAACATAAAAAAGCATGCAAATGATTCCACAGTATTTGAAAAACATATTCATCATACGCTATAAAGAAACAGACAATCATTGGACACATTTTCACAAATTAAGAGTCATGATCTGAAAGTTAATTATCTTTCTCACGTAATTTTATTATCTTCACACTTGTTCAGCTAATACATGAAAAGCTTTATATATAAAGTGAGCAGTTGCTTATTTCTCAATTCAGCTAGAAAGGCAAATACAGTTAGCTTTTAAGCAAATGCAGTCCTATGGTTGGCAGTTCCTAATGTGCAGCCACAGTGCCACCTAGTGGCTACAAAGGAATTATCTTAAAAAGACTATTATGGCACAAACCTAGAATTTCCTGTTAACAGATTTGTACTTACTTGGAAACCTTATTGATTCCAAAAGTCACTTGTTGGTTAAGAGATGCGATAATTTTGTCTCTCTTTTTAATCTCCATTTGGTTTTCTTGCCAGCGAAAAGTCACTGTTTTCAACTGTCTTTTGAAATCCTGCTCAATGAAAAATATTTTAGTTAATTGTGTTCAAGTCCCCAATAATTGAAAGAAAAAAATGAGTTCTTTATAAAAAGAAAACCCCATTAAGTTTAATATTTGAACTACCTCTGAATTGCCTGTAGTGGCAAAAGTACTTACCTCACACTGATAGTGCAATTTATAAAGCTGCTGTTGTCGAGCAAGCTTTTCCTTCTCAGTTTCTCCATATTCTGCTGTTACCTTATTGGTTGAGCCCTATTGAACAAATGGAATATGCATGCTTTATTTTCCTCTTTAAAAAAAAGACAGTATTTTAGTTATTTAAAGGGGATTTAAAGTGACCATTTACCTTCTATTTATGCATTATAAGTCTCAATGCAAATATCATTTCTGATTAGATAAACCCAACCTCTCCCTAATTACAGCTTTCACTAAATAATGTCATAGTTACTTGTCTATTGATGTTACTATTGGATAACATTACTTGAATGATTACCATTTTTAAGCATTTTTTTCGTAATGCTTTTACTGTTAAAAGAATCATATAAAGTAGGGACCATATCATAGCATATATAGCTCTTGGGACAAAGATGGCACTTGCCAAATGTTTTTTTGAATAAATAAATGAATAAGTATTTTTCAAAAGGTGTATGACATTTTGATTCTATTTTCAAGTTTTCACAGTTCTCATGGCTTTTAAATGAAAATCAAAGCCCTGCATTTAAACCTTAGTGTAACATCCAAAGCTTAGGATGTCATTTCAGTTAAAATATATTACCTTTGGAAAGGAGAAAAAGAAGGTATGACAATTATATGAATATTGTACTATCAGCCAAGGAATCATTTGTGCTTACTGTATCCTGAGAACAATCAACATTCCTACGTACTATATATTGTTATATTTACACTATGGAACAGGTTATCATAAAATCACTTCAGTATAGAATTCTCATGGGTAGATAAATCAAGTGGTTTTGAAAAATAATAATAATAATAAACAGAACTCTTTTATATGCTTTGCCTGATTAAGTGCTCTGTAGGGAACTTAAATCATGCTTACATGCACCTTCACTTATACAGGGCTGTCTGGAAAGAATCCAGTCACGTAATATGAAAAACAGAAGCATTTATAGCTAGATTTTTTTCCAGACAGCCTTCGTATATAGATATATCATGTTCAGCAGTGACTACTACCAGGAAAAGAACCAAAGAAAAAAAATGCTGTACACTGATATTTTTTGTAGTTGTTTTATGGTAACAACCAGGTTTAATGAAAAAAATCAAAGCAATGAAAGTAGCTTTGTTTTACAAAACTATTTTTCTCATGAAATTTAATCCAATGAGACTATGCCAGACCTCCCCACACCCCTACCTGAGGTATGTGAAAACTTTTTGCAAGGAATACATTTGTAATCAATTCTGCCCGAAAGTTAAAGCCAGGAAATAGTTCAAGGGCTAAAGCGAAAAGTTTCTAACTCCTAAAGTTCTTTTTCCTCTTCCATCCTTCTGTTCCTCCCTTCCTGTTTTTTCTTTCTCCTCACAAATACAGAATGAACTACTAGGCTAACATGCTGATCCAAGAGTCATGGGGAAAACAAAAGTTAATTATTTCTGGAAGTAGGAAGGCAGGGTTGTACCGTACCCTCTTCAATCAGGCTTACCTGCTCTATCATGTCTAGAATATGCAATTCATCCAGGCTATAGCACTTGTCTTCAGATGCAGAATCTTCTTGAATATCACTTGCATCATCTTTCATAAACTTACTGACTGGGTATAGAATTGCTTGCTTTTTCTTCAACTGCTCTTCTTTTTCCACCATATTTGGGCTACAGTGGTGACATAATCAAGGTGATCTTTTATAAAGCTTTTCATCTAAGCCATTGTTTCCCAAAGTAATACTGCATTGGTCTAATGAGATGCTCAGAATCAGAAGGGTTCAGGGTCAAAGAAAGTCTAGATAGCATTCACACTGTGTATTTCTCTTGAAGATTCACAATGAATTTTAGCATATTTGAAATAGCACTCAATCTAAGTACCTATTTTGTGCATCCTAGAGCTTTCAAGAATTATGAGAACACAAAGTTCATTTTTCAATTTGTAACTACAGTAGATGGTCAGTTAACCCACCCATGCTGGATAAATGTAATTGTTTCTTTGATTTTTTTTTATTGCCATTTGCTTCGGAGTGCTAGTTGCTTGAGTTCCGGTTAACAGACAATCTACTGTTTTAACATCAATTACTTTAGAAAATATTGACAAGCATTCCACATCTGCTATATTACTTTATCACAAAATTCTCAGCAGGTAGGTGGTTTAATCAATTTCAGCACTTAGGTGCAATGTACATTTAAATAAAGGGCTGCAAATAGCAGCAAAGTAGATTCAGAAATGGATGTTTCCTTCCTAACAGGACCTTTGAAAGACTGTAGTGATAAGACGGATTTCAGCAACTAAGAACCACTGCAAAAAGAATGAAATATTACATGTACAATGGCAATGAACTCATTTTTATACCTATGTATAAAACGTAAATGCATGTTACTATCCTTTCAGTTGATATACTATTTAGTAGCTATAAATTTCACTCCTAATCTCATTGAATGGTAACAAAAACTAATACTTTTACTTATAACATCATACAAATGACTTGATTTTATTAGTAAATAGAAAGGAAAAAGGTAACTCTAGGATGCATTATTGCTTCTTTTAGGCCATTAAGACCTAGAAAAATTGGTAAGTTGTAAAACACTATAAAACAGTCATTAGGTATCACTGAGGTATTCTAGAATGACTCAAATATTTTGGAAAGTTCAATAAAATCAGCTGCTTGTGTATAGCACTGGTTCTCAAACAAAATTAACTTTCTAAATTACCTGAAGAGCTTTCAAAAAGTTACAGATGAATTTGTATTTTTGAAAAGCTCCAGAAGGTTATTCCTAAAATTCTAAACTATGATAATAGCATTGTGATAATATATGAAAACGTTCATATTACTAAGAGATGCAAACTGATATATGTAGAGGTAAAATTACATAATATTTGAGCTGAATATATGGTGATGGAAAGAGAATTCACACTACATGGTGAACTTACTATACAACAAGTTGAGAATGCACTGCAGAATTGTACACCTGGAACCTATGTAATTCCTTCTAACAAATGTCACCCCAATAAGTCTAACAATAAAATAATAATAATAATAACAATAATAATAATAGTAAAAAATTTTTTAAATGTGAAAAAAAGAAACAAAAAATATTTGGAATTAAAATTATATAATATTTTATTCTGCAATAAAGAGTACAATACTAACAGAAGAATAAAGCAAATATGGAAGAATAGCAACAACTGTTGAATAAGGGTGAGAGATATAATGTAGTTATTTTATTCTCTTTCCTTTTGCATAGATTTGAAAATTCTCATTTAAAAACAAATCTCCCTGGATGATCTGATGATCAGTTTGGGTCTAAGTAGGCAAAATGAACAAAACAATTGATGACATTGTTTTATTCTTTGGTAAGTTAGTTTTTTTATAGCATTTAGTCATAACCTGAAAAAACAAAAACAAAACAAGCAAGAACTGCTCTAGTGACTCAATTTGTTGATAGAGAAAATGGAAACCCATCTTGAATGATGAACTATTTATTTACTTATCAAGTGTATAACATCATTATCAATAAGAAAATATCAACGATAAGGGATGGCTTTAAAGTTAACAAATTATGTTCCTGTTACCATTTTAAAGACATTAATTTATGCCCTTCAGTGAGTTCTGTAAAGGTACGGATTTCAATTAACAAACTTTTCGTGGTCATAATGATCTCTTCATTGGACTTTCCCCCCTACTTTCTTCCTCTATTATGCTGTCATCAATCTAATGGTTGTAGAGTATAGCTCACAGTGATCTTTAGACATTAAAAAGTTTCCAGTAAAGATTCAAAATTCACAATTAAAATCTGGGATTAAAAAACAAAAAAAACAAATAAACATACAAAAAACCCCCACACAAACCCTTGCATTAAAACAAAACAAACCAAAACAAATCAAAATGAACTCTGTTGTAAAGGGATAATTGGAACAAACAATGATCTGTCCTTTAAGTCTTATTTAGTCTAAATTTGGCTACCCACAATCTAGACTATATTTTAAAAGATTTCATGCTGGACCCAAATTAGCCCTCAAATAAAGCAGTTATTATTGGATGATTCTTGAGTACCCTTAAAGAAAAATGAAGAAAAATTCTAATCTACTAAAATAGGTTATCCTTATTGTCACTTTCTGTATAAAGGTGACAATTTGTTATGATAAGTAACTAAAATGTCCTTTCTTCTCTTAATGAGAATACTCCCCATGGTAAGGCTGTGCTATGTTGGCAAAGTACACTTTCAAAGTATTAATTAAAATTTAAAAACTAAATAAACTAATACTTACACTTGCTCTTCTTTTGATTCCTTATTCTGAAAAACAGCATCAAAAATTAGTAACCTACATCAACTATGTCAAAACAGCATAGTGATCTGACTGCATTTAGATCAGTGTTTCTCAAACTTTTTTGACCACAACTATAATAAGAAATACATTTTACATCATGATGCAAATGCACTTCATTTGTATCTTTATACAGGAGTATAATACTGAAATATAAGTTCCATAAAATACACCTTACCCACATTATGCATGTTATGCACTGCATGTCCATGCCCCCACTCCGTGTTCATTCATTAAAACCCTAACCCCCAATGTGATGGTAATTAAGATAGGACCCCTGGGAAGTAATTAGGTTTAGATGATGTGGAGTCCTCATAATGGAATTAGCACCCTTAAACAAAGAGACCAGAGAGCTAGCTCTCTCTTTCTCTCTCCACCACATGATGATAGAACAAGAAGGTAGCCATCTGCAAACTAAGAAGAGGGCCCTCACCAGACACCGAATCTGCTGGCACCTTGATCTTGGACTTCCCAGCCTCCAGAACTGTGAAAAATAAATGTTTGTTGTTTAAGTCACCCAGTCTATTGTAGTTTGTTAGAGCACTCTGGTTAAGACAGTGGGTGACGAACTCTAGAAATTTTTTATTCCTACTAATTCTATTTCCTTTTAAAAAATGGTAGTTGTAACCCACTACACTGATTTTTTTTTTTTACACTGATTTTATAATCTACTACTGAGTAACAAAACACAACTTGAAAATCATTGATTCAGATACTGGGAGTGAGTACTGGGGCTGTTTGTACCATTAGCATACCTTGGGACAGGATATATGGAATTCTCATTTATGGAATCCTATCCTAAGTATAAAAGTTCTTGATAATTTACATGTAAGGAGAAAGCAGATTTATATATATCAAAACTCATAAAAAAATGTTAGGGAAATCACAATTGGGAAGAAATGTTAAAAAGCCTTAAATTATATGTTCATTAAAACAAGGGGAGGGGGTGGGAGAGAAGGGGGGGAAGCTAAATATAAGGTGATGGAACGAGAAGTCACATTAGGTGGTGAACTTATTATACAACAAGCTGACAATGCACTGTAGAATGGTATGCCTGAAACCTATGTAATCCTTGCTAACAGATGTCACCCCAATAAGTCTAACAATAAAAATGAATTAAAAAAATATAAAACTAAAAGGCAACATATTAAATAAAGGTATTATCAATGACACAACACATATTAAATTGAGTGTTAATTATTCATATATTACCTTTCCAATAAGAGTACTAATTTCTCTTAACGTAAGTTAACAGTATTAATTCCTACAAGAAACTTCAGGGTCTCCTTCCCCACAGATTCCATTATACATTACAAATTTGTTTTGCTTTATTGTTTGTATACTATGAGGATTTTTGCGTTTCAGTATCTGATCAATGTCCAGTGCCAGTTCGAGCCTACAACTTAGAACTATGAACTCCTGCCTTGGTTCCAGTGTATTTGAATAACTGAGTTGAAAAGGTTGTTCATAATGAACACACCTAATATAGTTGATTATTTCTGAAACTCCTTTGTAGCTCTTCCCGTGATAACTTTACGCCAATGCACATTCAGTCTGTCTTACAACACACACCTCAGCAACTTGCCTTTAGAGAGGACATCTAATTTGAAGGGATCAATTTATTTCCTTCCTGTTTCTTTTTATCTCCAAGCTTCCTCACAAAGCCTTCTATTCTGCCATCTGCTTTACTTCCCTTTTCTATTCCTAACCCTCAATTCATCTGGGTTGGGGTGGGAATAGGAGTAAGAGTAAGAGTAATTAACGTACTCATTATAAGAGGGTAATAATATATGAGTAATCAATACCCTAATTAACCCCCAAGAGTTACTTACAATTTGAATAATTAGAAGCTAAATACTAAATTCCTAACTGAAAAAAGGGAGTATAAAGAGTAGTTACAAAGTCTTTATATGCACTAGTTAGAAGTTATGTATTGTCCCATCCATTTGTTATACAAATATTATTTTTCTGTCAAATTCTTCCAGAGTCCTTGAGAGGTATTTTTAGGACTTTGACTATATTTAGGAAGAGATGTTGCAAAACAAATGATTAACAGAGGGGCTTTGTTATCACTCTATTAAAACAAGTAAATCTCTATATGCTATTAAAGAATTTTTTCACAAGGAGAACTCTTGATTAGAGAGTTCGATTGATGTATGTCTGGTTACTTACACTACAAATAGACAATTCTTTGCACATAAAATAACAGTAGTTAAGTATGTGAACAGTATTATTCTCCATGAAATGGTCATATGCAAAACTCTTAGCATTTTTTAGGTCCCAAACTTTAAAATTTAGATAAAATATGTAAAATATAAGACCCCCCTTCTACTATCCAAATTTTATCTTGATAAAATTATCTTATATTCAAATCATCTCAATTTCTTTTAATAAAATAAACTGGAAAAAACTTAGGATGTTAAAAACTTCCTAAACAGTTGCTTACATTTAATAACAAATTCTTAATATTACTAGTGTATGAATTTCTGAGTGATGTTTACATTTATTTCCAGTTGTGTTTATTCCCTGTTTAATTTCAGTTTGAAAATAAAGTCTAAATTAAAAAAAATGAAGCCAAAAAAAAAAAAAAAAAAGATTCGCCTTTCCTTTGTAATTTTCCAAGCAATTAAAAAACTTCTTGCTAAAACAGGGCTACAGATAGTAACTTGTTCATTTCGCAGCTGGCAGACAACATGAAGAGTCATGAAAGAAACTTTTTTGCATTTGCACAATTTTTGCATATTACAACATTGCTGGCAGTCTTAGACATAAAGAAAATCAAGATGTTTTAAGCTTTTAAAAAAAATGCTTCTGAACATATCAATAGAAATATGATGAGAAGCTGTTTTTAAAACACTGAGTATGCATTTTTAAAATGAGAGTGGTATGTAGAAATTAATGGAATTTTCAAGTGACTAATTCTGTTTCTTTATCTGTACATTTAAATGTATAAATTTATGATTTAGGAAGTAAAGTAGTCACAATGTAAATTTAAGTCATTCAGGATCTAACACACACAGACTTCTCTATAATCATATATTCAATAAGCTATAGACATTTTTTAAGTCATTTGTGCTATACGTCTACTTGAACTAATTTGAAGTTCTAACAGTGAATCTTATTTTACACCTAAGTGTTCATAATCCGACATCTCTATTATTATGCTAACATAGTCTCTTACCTTCTTACTCTTAGTCTTTTTCTTTTTCTTTGGTTTACTCTTAACCTGATAGATAGGTAAGAAATAAAGCATTTATTTAATATGCAATTCAAACTGCACAATGGGTTATCTTGCAAAATGCATTTCCTCTAGCCACTGAAACCATTTATCTTCTAATGTCATAGATTATATTTTCTTTCAAGACTGAAATTTTTTCATTTAAATTTTTATATTAATCCCAGTCTTCTGCTCTTAAAAAAATCACTGAAGTATAAAGGAACAACATAAAGCATTAATGAGTTGACCACTGGAAAAAAGCTCACAAATCTTCACTTGTACATGTGTATGCACGAGTAAAATGGAGGAAGGCACTTCTAAAAAATCAACATGTTCGGGTTCATAAGATGAAAAAAGTAAGTCTAAGAAGAATTCAGTGATTATATAATAACTGTTACCACTTATCTGTAAAGAAATAAAGAGATTCCATCCAGGATGATTTAAATTCTACCTCTGTGCAAATGGTATCAAAATATTTCTGTTTTTTTCTTCCATTCTTATTCCTTTTATTCCCCACTATGCTATCTTCTACTTTCTCTTAACCTCCTACATCCACTCCCATCAATCAGAATAAATAAACAAGTTTAAAGGTCTAACACAGTGCCTGGCACATAATAAATGTTCAATAAATGTTGGCAAAATAAAGGGTTAAGGCAAGAAAGATTATGGAAGCAAGCAGTGGGGAAAGAACCATTCCACTTCAAGCTTTGTATGAACATTGTAATAAAAATAAACTAAGAATGTCTGGGATCCTTTAAGAATAGCACATGCCACAATCTAAAGGCCCTGATTAAATTCTTCCAATTTAATTATTAATGAAAGCTTATACTTCCTGGAGATCTTTAATAGATTCTGTTGAAGATTCACTGGGTATCGATGCCCCATCTTTATTCATTTCTGCTAACTGTATTTCAGGGTTTGATTTCACATTTATATTGTACTCCATGAGAGGGGGACTTAGTTCTTCTTCCTCATTCTGTAATTCTTCTATATCAATACCTAAATATTGAAGACAAAACACTCAAAATCTGATACATGCAATTTTAGCCTCTTATCACTTTTAAAAATATATTTACCCCCAAAACACCATTCCAGAAATAGAAATAGAAGACACCTTACTATGTTCAATTACTAGATGAAAATGAAATGTCATTTATCAATGACAAATAACAAGTATATATACTAGCCTGGAAACAATCAGTATGAACCCAAAAGTTAAGATAATTTACTGTTATCTTAAGAAAACTCAACATATTAGATATTCTAGAACTAAATACTAAGTTTCTGAGTATCCTAACATTGACCCTATTAATACTGCAACTAGAATTATTTTAGGCAGAAATCTAAAACATATCTAAGAGAAAGGTCTATTTTTTCCACTATTTTCTTTTTTTTTTTTTTCCCATAACCAAAGGTTTTGAAAGGGTATCAGCCCCTTGTTATATGTCTTATTCTTTGATACCACACTCCTTGATTTAGCCCTAGAAATTGAATCTAAAAACCTGTGAATTTCTGACTGGCCCAAACAAAATCCACAGTTATTAAGTATAATTTTACTCCAAACAAAACCCATGGGGTTGTTTTCTTAAACAAATTTTAATTAAACAGTATGAATTACATAAAAAACAATACACAAAAATGGAAATTTAAATTAGCAACTCACCACCCAGCAAAAAAGTATATAGCTAACCAAATAAAAGCTACATAAGCATAAATGAGCAGGTGGAACAAGCAGGTAATGTCTTGCTGAAGTGTCCTGTGTGCCAAAAAGTTAAAATACTATGCTTGGGTAAACCCTGGGGCACATGCACTGAGACCAAGGCAGAGTAAAAGGGCTCATACTAGATTCAGCGGACCAGCAGTAATTTGACCACATGATTTTCCAAACTTATAACAATCACAATTTATCTTATAGCTTATCTGACTGAGTAAGATTCCTATAGGGATCTCTTAGCTATCCCAAACTGAAAGATCACTTAGGCATTTTGTTTCTAACATACTTACGTTGGCTGCCGGTTATTGACTGCAGAGCAATTCCTATGATACATAAAAAAACACTTAGATGTGCAATTCTAAATGCAACCAACAAATGTCTGGTATTAAAATAAGCCAAAGATGTCTACACTGCATTACATAATTTTATAACTAACTGTAAAAATAATCAACTTCATTCATAAATACTGCATAAATAGGGATGATCTTTAGATTTTAGGTTATAAAGGTTATAAACCCATGATTAGAGAAAGAAAATAAACAGTTTTTTGACAGTTCTTAACAGATAATGCCTAGACTATAAACATTTCAAACCAAGCAGCAAATTCTTATGATATACAAAGTCTACTAAGGTCATGAAGTATTTAATAGCCAATTACGAACTTCATTGAAAGTTTGGGCCTTTTTTAGAAATATGAATTATCTTGATCAGCACTCCCTCCTTGCCCAGTAATAATATATCAGGCTAGAGAGATTGAATGGTGAAGAAAAAAAGACAACTTCATAGAGATTTAGTGGGGACAATGGATATTAACCAAATAATCAGATACACATATGAAAACTTCAATGTTAATAACTACTAGGCAAGAGATATAAGATACTAGAAAAGCCTCTATTCAAGGGACTTGACCAATAGGCTCTTCAGACTACCTAAGTGAGAAATGCTTGAAATTCCTTGAATTTACTTAGCACTTTCCAAAATATTACTTCTATTTTCATAAGTTATTTAAAATTTCAATAGAGAGAATAGAAGTAATTTATAAGTCCAGGGTCCTTGTCTGACTTTCTTACTTTATCAAACTTGACATTCTCTTCTTTTATGCTCAGAGAAAACTCTTAAAGGTTAAGCAGGAAACACAGTGGTATCCCAGAGACTTAATAAAATGAATGGAATATGGGCCTAGCAATCATCTCTGAAGAAAATATAGACTATTTCAGCAATTACTAGAAACTTGGAAGTTGAACATTTAAATAGCATCAGTGTGGTCATTAGTTGCTTACTAGGTAGTACAACTAATAAACTGGGATCAGAAAAATTCACCCAGAATGGAATAAGAGTTTCAGTAATGTTGACATGCCTTGAACTCCACTTTCTACAATGACAGCTGAGAACGTGGGAGTGGAGGTACGAAGTCTTTTCCATGTCAATACAGTGCCTGGGAATGGCCACTGCTGACCTTACATACTTGCTAATTTTTTAATTATCCGTGGCCACTGGTGAGGTGTCAAACTTTTAAACGTCAAGATTCTGCTAGAAAGAAAGAGGAACATACACTTATGGTTTCTAAAAGGGTATCCTTGAAAGACACAGTGTCAGTATTTCATGGTTTAAGATATCCTTAATTTTGTAGAAGTGATAAAACTCCTCTACTTAGAAATATTCAACAATTCCTTTCTGAAAATACAAATTTCTCAACATGGTAAGAGAAATCTTCTTGAATGTATTCTATGAATGCCCCCCTACTTTAATCTCTTTATGATCTACTACTTTTTAGCTCCCTACATTTTATTTTTATGTTTCTATACCTTTGTTCCTATTTCCTTCTGAAACATTCTTCTCCATCTTTTTCACTTGGCTAAATTTTACATGTGATTTAGGAATTCCTTAAATATTATATTCTCCAGAAACTTTTTGGATTTTCCCAAGCTAAGATTTGTCATGGTATTTTAGAACATCTCTAGCACTATAATTTCTATTAGCTTCTTCATGAGTCTCCCAAGAAAGTGAGCTCACTGAATCTTCTCCTCGTAACTCTGTGTCTGGCACAAGGCAGACAGTGAAGGTTTACTGGCTTAAATAAATAATTATTTTGTACCTTGTTGATAGCAGGATAACATCCTCTGGATGATTTCTGGTACTGGTATGCCTAGGTAGATAGACAGCTGATGGTAATCAAGGGAGATATTCTCAATGGGATTCTCCTTTACTTTATCAATATCCTCTTGCTTCATCCCAAGGCGTAGAAGAGTATCTGAAACTTTTTTCCAAATTGAATTGAATTGTGATTCAGTGAGACCATTCATCAAAATCTCACTAAGAAGGATATCCCTGTATTTGCACAGCCTCAGGATGTCAGCAGACTTAGAGAGATCTGAAGATGGTGGTTCCATATTCCAGCCTTTTTTGGGTGCAGGGAATACATTCAAATGTTTTATGAGAGCTAATAGGAGGTATAAGTCAAACTGTTTGGACTGTGGTAGTTCCTTGTTTGGGGGATAAAGCAGATGCCACGCTCCACCCAAAGGGTGATTGGTCCAAAGATGGTTGTAGTAGGGTTCCAGAACATTCTTGTGAATAAGAAGCTCTTTTCTCAAAAGAGTGGGTGGCAGAGCCTCATCAAATATTTGCCGGACAATGTCAGTACCAGAAATAATAATTATATGAAGCAGATGATAGAAATAATTATAATCAAGTTTGAAGACAGGCATTTCATCTGAAAATGAATTTTAAGAAGTCAAAACACTCCACATTAATGCTCTTATTCTATGTGGTCATATTACATCCTAAGCTCCTCTAGACAGGGACTATCCCAAAAGAATAACGTAAAGTGCTTTTGTCACAGCCAGTGTTCAATAAGCATGCTGCTATCTGTCTAGCTTTCAAAAAACACAAACAAAAACAATATGTTCATAAGCAAAAGTCATCACAAAGACTAATCACCACAGAAGCCTTTCAACCATCCAGGGTTTTGTTCAAGTAAATGAGCTTTGGCAACCAAATGGCATAAAAGTTTTAAGCCTTCAACTGGGAAGCCTGTCAAGAACGGTGACTGCCAGTGTTTAATTATAGTTTACTTAGGCAATTATATTTAATCTTAATCAACACATTCTGTGATGAAAATGTTTTAGATTTGCAGTGTCTACTAGCCACTAAACACTGGAAATGCTGTGTGTCTCACAAAGGAGCTGCATGTGAAATTTTATCTAATTTTAATTAATTTAAATTTAAATAGCCACATATTGCTAGTGCCTACCACATCAGAAACATAGAACTGTATCAAGAAACATAAAGGAACCTAATGCCTCGCTGCACCAAGTATAGCTGTGCACCAGCAGCACTGCCCACATGGGAGCCTGTAAGAAAAGGAGATTCTCAGGCCCTACCCCGAAGCTACTGAATTAGCACCTACATTTTCACAAAATCACCAGATGATTTAAATATATGTCAAAAGTTTGAGACACACTTATCTAATGAACCTCATGTTCTTACCCTCTCAAAAAATACATTAATGATTAAGTGGCCATTTCATCAATGAAACAGAATAAAGCATGAGATCGAACTGTTGGTATTGTTCGGGCTTAGCAGCACTTTGAGAGGAGGAAAATAGACTAAGATGTCTTAGATAGTACTGAGAATGTGGTATATGAAGGCATGTTTGTTGTTTGAATATAAAAATGTGTGTTTATAAAAAAATATAGCATTATTATTTTATCCCCCATGATTCTGTGTTTCAAGAGAATTTTAAATTGATATTCTTGCTTAATATACTTGACATACACTGTGGAGGCAAGCAAGATTATAAAGCAAATGACCCAGGGAGTTTTCTCTGGGTTGCCAAATAAGAAACTGGCTGAGATCAGTGACATCCATTCCCTATAGCAAGTAGGACTGTCGCCAAACTATTCTAGCATGGCACCAGAAGACCTTAAGGGCATTCACTAGCATACTCCTAAACAGTTGGTACCTGTGTTTAGACCATTTTGCCTTGAACCCTAAATGTTCATTTCTCCTATTTTGCTCTATTAACAGGGAATACAACAAGGGAGAAGGGGATGGTAGGGAATATCTGCTCTAGCCCAAACTGTGAAGTCACAGCTATACAATAGACTTAGCAAGCTTCTCTACATGATGGCAAGGTAATATGAAGTCCATACATCTGCTGATCTTTTTGTCCATGAATTCTAGCCTATACCAAGTGATGCTTGCTAGTATAAAGCCCAGTCAGTGAATGACAAACACAAACACATGGTTGTTAATGGCATGATACTTTGTCAAGTAAAAAGTTTTAACATACGTTTACTCTGAGACATAAATATAAAATAATACCTTTTGAACTAAATTTTAAACTGATCTTCGGTCTATCATTATCAGTTATTTTCAGAGACATCAACTTCTTATAACTGCAAGTGGAAAAAAAATTGTTATAGTCAATACCAAAGTTAGGCAAGATTTCTGGTGTCAGCATGGCTAAGTAAGTGTGCATTTTCTTCTCCTCCTACCCCCAGAAATAATTTAAAAGCAAAAGAGAAAAATGAATGAACAAACAATAACCACCAACCATGACAATTCCACCTTGTCATTTTCACTGGAATTAAGAAGCAAGTAGAATTGCTAGATTTCCTACTCTCCCAACCCCCAAATAATAATAATAATAATAAACAACTAGCTTATTTGCAAGTAGAAAAATAGAAATCTCTGCATTGGGGGAAAAAAAATCCCAGCCAAATTGGAAATTCTCCCATGCCTCGCCACTACAGAATCTTCTTACCAATAGCTATTCCAGGAAAATTCAATTTATTTAATGACAAGTGATTTAAATGAGAGAGAGAAAAAACTGGCATAATATCATACAAATAATTAGAAAAGACTGAGGAAAAAAGTAGGAAAATTTATTTAATATACTAAATACTACATAATTGTCATTAGACAGATGAAAAAAATTGCCCCTTAGACTTGAAATAAACTCTCCCACAGAAAACAAAAGAAAACAAAAACTTGGACAACAACACTAGAATATAAATTTAACGAAGACATTTTTTTTGGTGATCGTTGTTTTAACTGATTTTATCTCCTGTGTCACCATAATACTGTCAACATCAGAAACATTCTAAACTCTAACAATATAAAGTATTAGCAAGGATACTGAATAAAGGAATTCTATACTGTTGTTGGGAGTGAAAAATGGCAAAACCCTGTGGAAAGAAGTTCAGCAAAATCTAGTACAGGTGAAGACATGCATAGATGGCCTAGCAATTCTACTCCTACATATATATTCTGAAAAATTTTCTGCACATATACCCTTGGAGATGTGCACAGGGATGTTCATCATAGCACTGTTACAGCCTAAATTTAGAAATAACCCATATATTAATATCTACCAATGGTAGAATAATTAAAGTAGTATAACCATATAATAAAATTATAGCAATAATATATTAATATTGAATCACACAATGTATTGTTAAAAAATGTAAGTTTTTAAATGTATATAAAGTTCAAAATAAAAAAATGAAACTACACTTACAAGTAATATATTATGGGATTTACAATATATGTATAAGTAAAAAATGAAAGCAATAACACAAAAGATAAGAGAAAATGAAGTATATTATTATAAGGTCTGTATACTGTACATGATATATTATATATTTGAAAATAGATTAGTTCAGGTTAAAAATATGCATCATAAGCCCTACAGTAATCACTATTAAAAAGAAAAACAGAATATTAAAAACAAAGAACTGATCAGGAATACTGAAAACAATGAGGAAAATGGTAGATTTAAATCTAATTATATCAATGATTACTGTAAATTTATATAGAATAAACACCCCAATTAAAAAACAGGCATTGTCAAGTTGAATATAAAAACAGCAAGACCTATACAGTCTATAATAAACTCTGCATATACAAAGATGTATATTGATAAAGTAAATGAATGCAAAAGGATATACCGTGCCAATACTAATCAAAAGAAAACTATAATAGCTATATGAATATCAGAGAAAAGAAGCTTAAAACAGGAATATTATCAGGAATAAAAAAGGCAGTTACATAAGGGTAAATAAGTCAAATCATCATGAAAAAAGATAATAATCTTAAATATCTATGTAGAATCTAGTAAAGGAGTTTCAAAATACACATAGACAACAAAGATAAGATATTGATATGAAACTTGAACACTTCCCTAAAGCGACTGATAGAGTGAACAGATAATCAGTATTGATATAGAATACTGGAAAAAAAAACCCCTAAAAAACCAGCTCGTTGAATGTATAGAGTATATCACTAAACAAAAACAGAATACAGATTCTTTTCAAGTGCACATGAGACTTACATAGAAATAAACACTATTAGGGGTCATAAAACAAATCTCCACAAATTTTAAGACTGTAATGCTAGAAAACATGTTGTGACCAAAGGGAATTAAAATAGAATTGAATATATAGAAAGATAGGTGAAATATCCCTAAATATTTTGCAATTAACACACACACAAAATCTGAAGACAATTTAAATGGAAAAATTTATAAACAACCTACATATCAAAAAGAATGAAGAACACAGCAAAAGAAGTCCTTGAAGGGAAATCAATTAGTTAAGAAAAAAGGTCTCAAATCAATCATAAAATGTTAACCTTGAAGAAATAGAAATGAGAGCAAAGTAAACCCAAAGCAAGCAGAAGCAAGCATATAATGAACGTAACAACAGAAATCAAAGAAGTAAAAAAAGAAACATTAGAAAAAATTAATGAAAAAAAAAAAGATTCCTTTTGTTACCAAAAAGTAACAAAATTGTTAAACCTCTAGTAAGAATGAACAAGAAAAAATGAAAATAGACACAAATTACCCAATTCAGGAAAGAAAAAGGTGACATAACTAAAGAATCTGCAGGTGTTAAAAGGATCATATGGGATATTATGAATAACTTTATGTCAAAAAATATAACTTGGACGAAACTGACAAATTATTTGAACAATACAAACTATTAAAGCTCAAGAAAAAATAGATAATCTTAATAGCCATATATATTTTAAAGAAATTTAATTAGTACTTACAAAAACCCACCACAAAAATTCTAGTTCCAGACGGCTTCTCTGGTGAATGTTTAAAACATTTATATAAAAGATAGTACCAATTCTCAGTAACTCTCTGATATAAAAGGTGTGGAAACATTTTCAAACTCATTTTAGGGTACAAACTTGTATCCAATGTACAGCATGGTGACTATAATTATAGTAAAGTAATGTACACTTGAAAGTAGCTAAGAAATTAAATCTTAAAAATTCTCAACATACAAACATATAAACTATGTGAGATAATTAATGTAATAACTAACCTTATTATGGTAATCTTTTCAAAATATATACATGTATACTCATATCATATTGTATACCTTAAATTTATACAGTTATATGTCAGTTATATGAAATAAAGCTAGAAAAAGAAAACAGCTGCTAGAGAGAAAAAAAAATAGATTATGACTGTTATTTACACCAGGAAAGCAAGATTGGTTCAACATTTGAAAATAAGTTAATGTAATTCAGCCTATTAACAGGTTAAAGAAGAACACTGATTATTATCTTTATGCATGCAGAAAATCATTAATTCAATTCCATTCATAATAAAAAATTTTAAGAAAAGTAGGATGAGAAAACAATTTCTTCAATCTGAAAAGAGGTAGCTATAAAACATCTATAGTTAACAAAATGGTGAAAAACGAAGGCTCTTCCTAAGATCTGGAAAAGGCAAACAAGCCTGCTTTCACCACTTGTATTTAACATTTTACCACAGGACCTAGTCAGTTCAGTAAGAAAAATAAAGCCCATAAAGCTTGGAAACAAAGCAATAAAGTTGTCTTTATCTATGGATGACATGATCATCTCAATTCCTTTAAGATGTAATCATCCCCAAATTTATCTATAGACTCAACACAATCCCAATAAAAATCCCAGGAAGAAGTTTAGGGATATTGATAAGGTGTTTCTAAAATTTATTATGGAACAGCAAAGGAACTAGAACAGAAAAAAAACAGTTTAAAAAAAAAAAGAAGAAAGTTGAACTTCCCCACCTAATTTCAAAATATAATACAAAGCTATTGCAATAAAAAAAAGTGTGGTCTTGATGAATACACAGATATTATCGATGAATGGAACAGAAAAATGAGTTCAGAAATAGATGGCATATACACACACACACACACACACACACACACACACACACATATTCATGTGATTTTCACAAAGGTATCGAGGTATTTCAAGAGGGAAAGGATTATCTTTTCAACAGACATCTGGATATCCATATGGGACAGAATGAATCTTGACCCTTGTGTTACACCATATGCAAAAATTAAACCAAGTAGATTAGAAATTTAAATGTAAAACCTAAAACTATAAAAAGTGTAAGAGAAAAGACAGAAAAAAACCTTTGTGAATTTTGAGTTGAATAAATTTTCTCAAATAGAATACAAAGTATGAAGCATTAAATAACTAACTGATAGACTTCATCAAAATTAATAATTTCTGCTTTTTGAAAGATATATTTTAGAAAATAAAAAGACAAGCCACAGACTGGGGTAAAATATTTTTTAAATACATATTAGGTAAAGAATTTGTATCCAGAATACATAAAGACACCTTGCAACTCAAAAATAAGACAAATAATCCAATGAAAAAAATGGGCAAAAGATTTAAATAGATAATTTACCAAAGAATATATACAGGTAGCACTTAAATACATGAGAAGATATTCAACTACATTAGTCATGAGGCAAGTACAAATTAAAACCATAATAAGATTCCATTACAAATTTATTAAATTGCTGAAGTTTTTTAAATTGGTAATACTAAGTGCTGGTGTAGATGCAGAGAAACTGTAATTCTCCTATATTGCTGGCAAGAAAGATAAAATGGACTGCTACTTTGAAAACATTTGGCAGTTTCTTATAACATTAAATATATACCATATGACTCAGCAATCCTGCCCCTAAGAATTTACCCAAGAGAAATGAAAGTATATGGTTCACAAAGATTAATAAGTGACTATTTATAGCAGCTTTATTCATAATAGCCAAAAAAACAGAAACAACTCAACTGTTGAATGAATAAATAAGTTGGAAGAAATCTATGTAACGGAAGACCACTCAGCAACAAACAAAAATGAACTACAGATACGTGCAATAACATGGAAGGATCGCAAAGGCATTATGCTAAGTGAAAAGAAATCCAGATACAAAAGGCTTTCCTACTATGTGACAATCAGGGAAAAGCATCAATATTTTTTCAGGATTATTAGGACAAAAATCCTATCAGTGGTTACCAGGGTTTAGAGGTTTGGGGGAGGGAAATGTCTCCAAAAAAGATTTTGAGGGAACCTTTTGGGATCATGGAAAAACTCTGCATATTGATCATTGTAGTAGTTACCCAACTATACACAAAGAAATTCATTTAAATGCATATTTTTAGAGTAAATTTTAGTATATACAAGTATAAACTACAACTTAAAAAATATGACCATAAAAAACATCAGCATTTAAAATTGCAGGTATAATTTGTACATTTATAAAGAACAGTAAGAAAATGGTTCCTGTGAAGGTCAGGGTAACAGTTACCCAGGGAGAAGAGAAGCTGGGGGAGAGTGCTGGCCAAAATTCTATTTGTTGACTTGGGTGAGGCCAGAAGGGTTTGCTTTATAATCATTTGTTAAATTCTGTATTTATATTTGTGAGCTTTTGTTTATGTATGTGAGTATTTTAATAACAATAAATCATTTCAAATATTTGTTATTCTTTCATAAACCCCCATGAAGTAGCTCTTCCACTTTTGGTAATATGATCCAGTTATGAAATGAGTCTCCCACAGAAAACAAATGCTATAAAACTTAGGAAAATTAGGAAATCAACTCCCTGAAAGAACTGGAGTGTGAAAGGAACACACAAACTCTGATGGACGCAAGTACACACTTAGGAGATTGTATATGTTTGTAAGTTCACCAATATTAGAGCTTTTAGCCTGAGGCTTAGGATAGCCTGGTAGAAAACAAAGATCTCCTTGGCTGAAGGAACCAGAAAATTGAAGTCAGGGATCCATGACTTCTGAATACAGTGGGAGAATTCCAAAAGGGAAAGAGTCAGAGAAGAGATCCCTTAATCCTTTCTAGCCAAATCTCTGCCTGACTGCTAAATCACACATGTGTAGAATAGACAGATTCAAAGCAGCTCAGCTAAAGGCAAAAGATCTGAATTGAGACTGGAACCACCATCCAAGAAAAAGAGTTCACAGTTCATATTCAACCAAGTTAACTGCCAGTCAAAACAAAACAAAAGTTATATACACCCACTGCAAAATAATGGAATCAGAACCTCTACATCTGTCCTGTATTTATGGTGTGCATGCTATATGTCAGGAATTATGCTACTGGGATTACAGTAGTAAGCAAGATAAAGTTCTTGCCCTCATGGGAGCTAGTTAAATGAAGAAGATAACAAAGAAAGTGTAATAAAACTTAGCAAATGTTTTAGTAGCAGAAATAGAGGGAATATGTCATAGAAACATCTAATCTAATATAAGTTGGGCTTTCTAGAAGCTTTAATCACACAAAGCCAAAGGAGTAGAGTCTAGGCAGGGCCAGGGGATAAAAATAGATGTCACAATCAAGAACTAAAAGAAACCAAGTATAGTTGGTGCATATACAGTAAGAAAAGAATGATGACATGACACAAGTGAGGTTAGCAAGGACCAAAGTGACTAAAGATCCAATCTAAGGAGTCTAAACTTAATTAGCAGCAATGAGAAGCCTCTGAAAGATTTTTTAAGCAGAAAGTGATATATTCCAATTTTTACTTTAGAAAAGTGCTCTTGGTAACTGTGTAAATAACAGACTGAAGAAGGGTTAAGGTTAGGGACAGAAAGAGCAGTTTAGAAGCTGTTTCAGAATTCCAAGTGAGAAACAGTAACTTCATTTACTTTAATGAAAGTGCTGACACAGAAGTAAAGAGGCATTTTACAGTATATTTAAAAAGTCGAATTGATTGGGCTTAAAAAAAATGTTACAGAGCAGTATTAGGAAGAAAGATTGTAAGTCCAGTTGTAGGCATGCTGAACAACAGAGCTTTTTGAAAAATAAATGTGGAGGTATGCAGGTAAAGAGATCTAGATTTTAGGAGTGAAATCTCTGCTAAAGATTTGGGTTTCATTAGCTCATAAGGGAAAACTAATGCCTTAGATATCGATGCAATGTCCCTGATAGATTGAAAAAAGGTAGACATTTACATTTTAAACAGGAGAGAATCAATGGTTTAGGAAAACTTTTTATATTGAAATTTCCAATTTCAATAGCAACAATCTATAACTCTATGAAATTCCCAGCTCATGCATATATTTCCTCTGCAATAAAGTTTTCTCATCTAAACAACAGGACTATTCTAATTGTCAGACAAACTTAGAGGCCTGACTGAGTTTTAAAAGCTAGGAGAAAGTTTTTATATCATAACAACCTAATTTAAATATAATAATGTTTGTTTTTTGGGAAAACATTATTTTCATACTTAAAGAAAAAGTATTAACATAATATCTCCTTTCCTGATTTAGAATTTAAAGGTTATAAAATAGGAAGAGAGAAAAGGGGACAAATGCCAATTAAATACAATTTTTCACACAATACTACCTTTAGCCTTAATGATGTTGCAACAAATGACAAAAACACAGAAGAAGCAACTGAAAAATATATACATGCTCAGAAAAAAAGTAGAATATTTTATTTCAAGCTTACCTTGCTCCTAAATTTTCAATGGTTATATATTCATCCTTTCTCACAACTTCAAACTGCAAGTGATGGAAAAAAATAGCCCTAAAGCAGTTCAATTTTCAAAATTCTGTAATTTTACTTTTTAGCCTTAATGTGTGTAAAAACATAATGAGAATGAAGCTAAAGCAAACACAAAATGAATGAAGTAGAAGTAACAAGGTGAGTCATAAACAATCCTAATCAAACAACAAACTTGAGTTGATCTTAAAAAGCAGTTGTACTTTTCATCACTATAGGATTTAAATGTCAAATCTGAAATACAAAAAGACTGGAACTAAAAATAAAAAAAATATATATATACACACACACACACTTCTATTCATAAATTTGGTCTATTTAATTATAAAATAAAAATTCAACACGTTATTTCATTAATTTAAAAAAATAAAATGATACTATTTGAGTGTATTTTATGTAACAGGTCCTAAATGTGATTTCCAGATATTTTCATAGGATGCTTACTGACTAAAAGAGATTCAGAAAGTATAAAAGTATTTTTAACTTTTGGTGGCACAGAATTAGATAATCATTCTTGGTTCATGACTGATTTTTCACATTGGTAGAGCTATCACCTGCTTTATCTGCTTCTCTCTCTCTCTCTCTCTCTCTCTCTCTCTCTCTCTCTGTGTGTGTGTGTGTGTGTGTGTGTGTGTGTGTGTGTGTGTGTCTGTCTTTATTTTTTAAGTTTCCTTATTCTTAAGGACCATTTAAATACTTTGGAGAAATCAAAGCAATAGAAAGATCAGAAAGTTTAATCACAATCAAGGAGAATTAGGCTACAATACTATTATTCTAGTAGTATTCTAATACTATTATACTATGATCCTCAAATGTGTTTGAAGTAAAAGATACCATTCCAGGGTAATAAAATAAAAAACAAACAAACAAAAATAATAAAAAAGACACTCACCAAGATTTTAACAAGTCCAGGTACATCACATTGTAGCATCCTGACCATGTCACCTGTACAGCCTTCCTTCAAACATTTTTTCCCACTAAAACTCTAAAGTTATCAATAGAAAAAACAATAAATCATCATAACAATACAAACAATAAAAATAGGAAAAAATTACTGATGTACAAATCTGATTATAGTTAAATAAAGTTAAAAGCAGATGTTATTAGATGGTAAAATATGTGAATAAACATTTGAGAGTTAGCTGTTCAAAGAAAGTCCATCTCATGCACCAATGAATTCCCAATTTAAAATGCATGATCACGCTTTTCTTTCTCATCATTTCTACTTCAAAATCTCCACGTAGCTATGTTACAGCCTAAGATGTAGTAGCTGTCCATAGGGAAAGCATCTTCAAGTAAAATGTTCTACTTAAGTTAAGTATAAAAAGGAATACTGAATTTCTGTCAGATACATGAGGATTTCAGGGAAAAAGAAAGAATAAAAATGTTGAGTCCTTTCTCTGTTTCTGACCTTATTTCCTCTTGTTAAATTAGTTTTCTTTTACTTCTCTTTTTAAAGTTGAGCAATATTGATTGCCCTAACAATCCAAGAAAGTAAAAAGTATACACTGCTTAAACGAATAAATGATGCAGCTTCGTACAATGATTTTTATGGTGTAAAACAATGCAAGTTCATCTGCTTTATCTGTTAATCCTCATAACAACATTGTGAAGGAGATACTACTATCCCCACTTTATAGCTTAAAAAATTAGTCTCTGAGCAGTTAAATTACTAGCCTAATGTAAAAAACAAAACAAAAAACCAAAAACAAACAAACAAACAAAAACAACTAGTATGTGGCTTAACTTTGACTTGAACCTAGATCTCCCAACTCCATATACAATGTTCTACTCTACCACAATTGCTTATTAGGGTTTTCTGTTTGCACAATATAAACTCTAGAGAACCAAACACTCTAGATCCAAACACTCTAGACCCAACTTATGGTCATTAACTCATCAAAGAGTAATTAATAAAGAACTGGGCTTTAGATTTTAACATTAATTTTAGTAGCAAATAATTCAATTTAGTAGTAAAACATTAGGAAATTATAAATTACAAATAGATTTTTGAAGACTATAAAATTTGTCTTTGCTCTCTATCCTTAAAATAGAAACTATTCTTAAAATTATATAGAATTGTCATTTCTATTTGTTTATCAAACAATTTTAATCTTGGTGTGAATATATGCAAGTATATTTCTATTTGTTTTATTTTTAAATTTTTGTAAGAATTTATTCAAGTCAAACTGACAACATACGTCAGGAAGCAAGTTCTCAAATGCTCCTAGAGAATAACAGTTTTGCAGCTTCTTTTATGCATTTGAAATTAAAGCCAATGATTCTATTCTTAAGAGTATAAACTTCTATAGAAATGGGAACAAGTTGATAGAAATAAGCAAAGCAACTAGTGGAGTATCCCCTACAAAGATCTGTTCAATAAACAGTGATAATTAACAAGGAATATTGAGGGGGAAAGCATCAAAGACTATAGAAAAAGAAAAATAGAGGGAGGAAAATAGAGGAGGAAGGATGTGAACAGAGGAAATGAAGGGCAAAGAGGAAAGGAGTAAAAAGAGTAAAGGAAAGAAAATGCTCTAGTAAAATTTTGAAGGTAATAAAAACAAAATACCTGATCATTTTCACCAGGATATTTTAAATTCTTGAACATTTTCCAACAAATTTTATGGAAATAAACACAGCAGCTTTTACTGCACATTAACTGAAAAAATCCCTGGAACAGAATCAAAGTAAGCTGTTGACATGGAAACAGGAATTCACGACAATAGACAAAATACCACCTTAAGTCACTTTTAATTTTACAAGTTTCTTGTCCTTCCCAGACTGCCCTCTGAGGGAACTACAGCTCTACTTCCTTTAAATAGGTAGACTGCTTGAATGAAAAAACTCTACATTTTGGGGCCAGGACTTCCTGCTGCTACACAGTGTCCATATGACTGGAACCCTAGTGTCTCCCTGGGAAACCATAACCATTGTCACCATATCACCTAAACCTAGATTGAAAGTGCCCCACCCTAAACACTGTACTTCACTAGGCCCAATTCTCCAATTCCTGATTTACCCTAATAAATGTATCTTGGCTTTTTCCTCTGCCCCACCTACCCTATTTTCTGTAGACATCATGCCTTTTTTTCTTTAAATTTTCCCATTGTAATAGCCATTTTTTTTCTTTCAAGAATCCAGATATAAAATGTATTCTTTCAGTCTTCCCGAGTTTTCCTTTTTATAAAAACAAAAAGTCACATAAAAACCTTTGCCACTATCATTCCCACAGATGGATGTTTTTTAGGCAGCCGTCTCCCCTCCCCCACATACAACTACATGCTTCACTATGAGATGTCCATGCCTTACAACCGAGATTTACATTATCTTCCAGACGTAGTAGATTTACACTGATAATCACACCTCATCCCCTCTTGTGATTTCCCACAGTCTTATTCTGATAGATCTGGTGAAAACTATTAATAGATTTGAAGTAATAGATTTCTTCAAATCAAAGCTAGTTATGTTTTTTCTCCCCAAGGCCCATAGAAGAGATAATGATTACTTACTTAGTAACATAATTCTTGAGGAGTGACAACTTTTCCTCTTAGTAAAATGCATTTAAATAAATAAATATAAAATAAGATTTCTAACTATAAAGAATATTTTAGATAATTTCCAATGTATGATGCAGGGATATTAATTATAACTTCAGAGACATGTGAATATTACAAAAACTTTAGCAATATCAATTCAATCATTTATTGACTCACAGGATATAAATAATTCTAGCTCACTATGATTCAAAGTTCTCAGAGATACTTAACTTTGCAACTGCATTACACTATAATTAAACTAAGTACTCTTTTAAACACTATTTTGATGCATGATAATATAATGATTTTTATTTAAGTTTAATTTTATAATTACATTTTTAAAACTACTCAGTTAATTGATCATTCTAGTACCTTATAATTGGTGTTCTTTAAAATGTCAGCTTCACAAGATCGCTCACAATCTAGATAACTGCATATGGTTTGCTTCATTATATTATTTTCGGTTGTCTTGATAAAATTATTAAGAAGATCCTAGATTTTAAAAATAAAAATAAATATCATGAATTAGTAATAATAATTCATTAGTCACAACATTTCCAATATTTTAAGTAATATACCATTTAATACCACTTTTTGAAGGCACTGTGGTTTTCAAGGAAACAGTAATAGAACATTGTATTTCCCTCATTCAGAGTAAACAATATATAGGAAGGCCCTAAAACAGAAATACTGGATTTTTATTGAATATAAACATGGAGAAAGGGAAAAAGTCTATGTTTAAAGTTATACCTCATTTTACCATCTTAATTTAAAGCATAACAACTGGCGTGTTTCATCAAGAATTACTTGTTCTGGTATCTATCTACAGAGACACAAAAAAATCACTAAGAGCCCAGAAGAGTCTGCTAGAATTGGCCAGCAGATACCATGTTGGCAGGGGGCAACTGTAGTGTGAAATATGCCACTGCCTGTCATAATGAGCAGAAGTAGGAAACTAAAATATGTTTCCAAAGTTTAGAGTTATAACTTGGGATGCAATTTCCTGAATTTTAAAATGCTGATTAAATGTAAGTGAAACACATTATCAAGTCTAACTCAAACAGATCCTCAGATCAGGTCCTTAATACTTGTTCCTTAGAGAGGCAGTACTGAGAGATTTCAAATAGTATTATTTCTAAAATACTGAAGGTATACAATATGATAAATAAACTTCTATGGACTATTTCACGAATCTACTCCTAGTCACCATTCATAACATTCTTTCAATGGCATTCAGAATTTTAAATTGGTCAAATATCAAGATAATAGAGAAAGAAAGGAGAAGCATTCAAGGACCTATCAGTATGAAGGTAGTATAGCCTTTCAGGATAACAAATGGCCAAGTGGAGAAGCCAAAAACAAAAGAATAGGATTCAGTGTATATTTAACCATTGCAGTTTCATAGATCTCAAACTTAGTATTATAGTTCAATATTGATCTCTTGATTCTCCTACCAAACCTGTTCCTTGTCCCTTATTCCTCATCTCCTGCCCTGGTTCTTTGGCATTCATTCAGTCAACAAATATTATACTGAGTAACTGTTATGAGCTAGGGTGTTAAGGATGTTAAGAGATATTAAGGATACACCAGTGAACTTACCAGGCTAATAGAACTCATGAGACTTCCATCAATCTCATCTACCATTATCTATTCAGCTTCAAGCCAAAAATCTTGAAGTCATCCATTGCATAATGGATTCTACCACTCTATACATGCAATAAATCAGTAAATACTATTGAGTTTTCTTCCAAAATATATTGCAAAATTTTCCATTTCTATCTCCAATGCTACCACTCTGTGTCTTACCTAGGCAGATTGCTGACTTTTAACAGCTAATTAGTGCTCCTCTTCCCTGACTACTCTGCTCCAAAGCACTACAAAGAAGCAAATGATTATGTCAAAACCCTTCAATGGCTTCACACTGTACCTAATACAAAATCAGAACCCTTAGTAAGAACTGACTGCAAGGTCCTGTAGAACCTGCAGAATCTAAACCCCGTATACCTAGCCACCTCTGATCCATCTCTTTAAATTCACCATTAGCCTCACTCATTATAACATTCACATGATTTTATTTTTTTCAGTTCTTCAAACTTATTCTTCAAGGCCTAAAAGGGCCTTTTTATATTCTATTCCATTTACCTAGAATGCTCTTCCTCCTAGTGTTTACAGAGCTAGTTCCACTCTCAATCGTCTGATTCCAACTTAAATATCCTCCCAGAGAGGATTTTTCCTAACCACTATACACATAGACACAGGTCCTATCTTTTCCTACCAGGGTGAGTTCATTTAAGGAGACACATGAGGACAGAAGCATTTTGTGCAGAGCAAGCCTCTAGTGATATTCACCTGAAATTCCTCAGTGTCAGACCAGCCCTCTGTGTTCCCTAGAAAAAAGCAATTGTAATGTCTGGGAAGTAGGACCTTTGGTGGGCTGACAGGCTCAGGCACCAATCACAACAGGTTAAGAACATACTGGCCTAGAGCCAGAGCAGGATCATGGAAGCAATTTTGCTCTGTTAGACATTAAACCTTTAGTTACAGAATTTTAAAGACATATGGGGTGAAGAAGTTTGGTGGACAGTCCAAGGCAGCTGGAATGGTGGCTGGGTACTCAAGAAACTACTTATGGAAGCAACTATTTTCTTCCATGAAAATATAAAAATATTTTAACATTATAATAGCACAGGTGTGTACTGGCTGAATATCAGCCCTATGCAGAAAGATAAAGCTGAGAAAATCTAGAAAGTAGAACAAAAATATGAAAAATAAAAAAAGGAAAACAATAAGAAAATTAGTGATTCAGTCCATGATGTCAAGCATCTGAGTAATAAACATTTCAGAAAGAAAAGAGAAATGAAATAATCAAATAAATAAATCAAGAAAATGTCCTGGAACCAAAAAACATTAAGTTCAGAATACCAAAGATACCAAGAATAGCTTAAAAACTCCCAGGGGGGAAAAAAGATAAAATAAAACAGGTTACAACTAAAAGACTGCAAATCAAATGACACCAGATTTCTCAGAAGTATTACTGGGAGCCAAAAGATAATAGAAACACACTTTTAAAAATAAGAGAAAATGATTTTCAACCTACAATTCTATGCTCAAGCAAGACATAAATAAAGTATATATAAAGGATAACTTATTTTGAGATTTGAAACATCTTAAAAAATGTACCCCGCAAGCAAGCACCGTTTTCTAGGAAGCTGCTACAAGGAAGTAAACCTAGAACAAAGACAACATGAGATCCAAGAAACAAGATTCTACACAGGGGAGAGGTGAAAGATATTCCCAGGAATAAAAGGACACCCTAAGACCAATTAAATGAAAATTTATAGCGATTAGTAGGACAGGGGAAGAAAAATGTGTGTGTGTGTGGTGAAGGGGATGTATAAGAGAACTACTAAACCCTCACCTTCTACAATGAAAAGTAAAAAAAAAAATAGATTTTTAAAACAGTGGTATGTCTTTTCAAAAAATATAGGTAAATATCAAAGAAAAATGCCTACAGAGTAGGAAAAAGTTGCCTTTACTTAGAACCTATAATACAATTAAAGTGATGGAATACAAACTGTTAATTTTTAAGACTTTTAATATTATTTGACAAACTGCATATATGTATTACTTTGCATAAAATATAAATTCACTAAAAATGTTTGGATAAGGAAAAAAAAGATTTTGAAAGGAGAAGGAAAAAGAGAAAAACAACCAAGATGGAATAAGGAGTGCTTTAAGTAAGTACAACAGTCCAATATTTTTTTAAATGTATAAAATTATTACTTTATTAAGTCATATGGTTATCTTGACAAATGCCAAAAATTGTCTGCTTATTCCATTGATTACTGAGATAAGCATATTAAAATAATCCACTTTGATTGGGAGTTTTCTATTTCTCCTTTCAATTCTATTAGTTTTCGTTTCATCTATTTTGAGGTTATATTATTAGGTATACTCAAATTTTGAGTTGGTATAGCTTCCTAGAAAAATGAATTTTGTATTTTTATGAAACATTCCTCTTTATTTTGAGGAATGTACTGGCCTTAAAGTCAGCTAAAATGCAAGGATCCAGAAAGGTTTAAAGTAAAAGTTTAGAAAGAGATACGTCATTCAAACACTAACCGAGAGACCCAGTGTAGCTAATTTTCATATTAAACAATTAAAATGTGACCAATATGACTTGTCAAATGGATAAGAATTACTCAAAATGTAAAGAATACCCAGAAGGTGTAAAAAAATGGAAATTCTCATATTCTGTCCTAAGAATATAAACTGGCACAAACTTTCTGAGAGGAAAAATGGAGATATATATCAACAACTTTGCAAGCGTATGAACACTTGCTTCATAATTTCACATTTAGAAACTTATGCTAAGGGAATGATGTAAGAAATACACATAGTCACTTTACATAATAGTGAAAAACTGTAATGTTTAGGATAAACTAAATGCCAATAGCTGAGTGTGTGTCTGGAAAGACATAAATAAAATACTAACGATGGTTTCTCCATTCAAAGAAACATGGACAAATTTTAATTTTATCTTTGAGCATTGTTATATTTTTCAAGTTTCCTGAAGTAAGCATTTAGTACTTTTAAAATTTAAATCAACGACAAAATTATGGTAAATACAATTGGAAAAAAAGAAGTTAACTATTACATTTAGCTCTAGCCATGTGAAGTATTGGACTAGCAGTAATTTCGTTCTTTGGAAATGCTAACATAGTCATCTCCCTTCTACTTGTTGAATCACACTCACAGTCTACATTAGATAATGGAATCAAAGTTGTTTCTTTAAATATAAAACACTAATTACTAATTAAAGAATGTGCTTGCTATAAAATATTAATCACACAGTTAACATAAACTACTTTATTGAAGATTATTCTGATTAGTCACGTATGAAATGTTATTCTTAAAGAATTTCTTACTTTAAAAGTTGTAGGTAAATCTTCATCTTCTATAGGATCTATGTCAAACCAATGGTCATCATCTGTATCTTCAATTTCTTGTAGGCTTTTATGAAATTCTAGCAGTCCTCCATTATATCTGCAAGGCATTTTAAATAAGGTTAGTGTGAATGTGACTACGTAACTAGATAGTTTACAAATAAGGCAAGAAATAACCCACTTTTTTTTTTTTTGTGATAAGTAGGGTGGTGATAACCTCTGGCATGCTGTAGAAATACAAATACTAGGACTCTCACCTGTGGTAGATTGGGATGAAATACAGGTGGAAGGGGAGACAATAGATTATGTAGTAGCTCAAGCTTGAACAGTATGGGGGTCATGGTAATTAAAGGGACTGTAGAGTTGGTTGGCTTTTGTTTACTGTCTTGGAAGCCTTGAAGAAAGAGAATGACAGGCACAGGTCAGCCAACTACTGACTTAGGACTCAATGTGAAAGTCAGAAGCCTCTATGGCAGCATTTAAAGAGACCCTTATCTTCTGTAGCCATAAAGATAATCTATATTAAAAAAAAATCAGGCCCAGATTTACAAGCAAACTGTAAAAGAGACTGAATGCACAACTAGATAAAACCATTACTATCAACTCAGAATACTCTGTGAAAGCTAAAAGGCCTCTATATAAAGAATCCTCACCAACTCTAAGCATAAGGACAAACTATGCTGAAAATGAGGCCCAGTATGTAATCATAAAGGTAGGACAACAGCAAAGACAAAAAGCATAGGCTCAACAGGACTATTATGTGAAAACCAGGGCTCTTTAAGAAACAAGTAGATTCTGAGATCTGGAATGGGAAAATTTAGGTGAATATGCTTAGAAACAATGAATCCCCAAATTCCCCTGAACCAACTAGTGGCAAAGACCTCTTCTTGCTAGCGGAGAGCAGCCTCCCTTTAATTAGGGATGATTCAAAAATGTGTCAAAAGATGATGCCCTTCCTTCTCAAGATCCTCCCTTATCTCCACTCTGCCTACAGTCCAATAAACCTAGGATCAAGTAAAAGCAAAGCCCAAAAGAAAAAACAGAGCCCCTGCCCAGGAAGAAAAAGCTTATTCACTAAGTATTACAGAACTTGACTGGTATGTACTGGCAGGTACATGGATGGGAGTGGATCTTAACGAGAAGACAAATATACAACCGAGTAGGGAAATGTACAAGGGCTATCCGGAAAAAAAATTAGCCATAAGTGCTTCTATTTTTCATATACATAGCTGGATACTTTCCAGCAGCCCTTGATATTGACATAAGACAACTCTACAATGATTCAAGATTTAATTTTCTAGTAAGGACACCTGAAGCCAGTGCAAACATACTGCTAAAAAGTTTATTTGAAGCTTAGATAGATGGCCTATAGTAACTGAGGTGGAAATGCTGGAAATTTCTTGGCAGAATATCAAAAAAAGGCTCAGGGAGGTGAGGATGTTAGAAGAGACTTAGTACTACATTAAATCACAGAACCCACCACTAGACAATGTTCCCTGGAAAGACCTGAAGGACACTCCATCCATGAATGCAGTAAGAAATAGTGAGAAAGGCATCAGTGTCTTTGAGCAGCTTGGTGGTGGTAGTTTCTTTAGGTCAGGGATGAAAGTAAATGATGCCATGTGACTGAGCTTTCAAGTGTCAATGGTCAATGATCTGGAAAATGGATTCTCTTTCCAATGCCCATAAGTAAAGACAATAAAGAGTAGTTCACATATCTAAGGGAAGATGTGAGCAGTCCACATTCTTTTTTTTTTTTAATTCACTTTTATTGTTAGACTTATTGGGGTGACATCTGTTAGCAAGGATTACATAGGTTTTAGGCATATAATTCTACAGTGCATTGTCAACTTGATGTATAGTAAGTTCACCACCTAATGTGACTTCTCTTTCCATCACCTTATATTTAGCTTCCATTTTGTCTCAGAGCTACGTAACTTCTCTCCACAATATAGACTAAAGAAGAGTTTTACCATCTTGACATTTTGCAAAACATTACACTAAGTGGATACCCTAGTAAAAAGCAAGCATGCCAAAGGATGGAAGATAAACTAAAGAATCAGGGAAATGGAGTTCCCTGGTGGTGTAGTGGCTTAAGGCTTCGTCGCTGGCACTGTCAGCGCTGCGGCCTAAGTTCAATTCCTGGCCAGGGAATTATCCACATCCAAAAAAAAAAAAAAGAATCAGGGAAATATCATATAGTGATGCTTTTAGGGATCCAATGGTTGGGCCAAGCAATAATACTCATAAAAATTTACGTAAGTGAACTTTCCCTAATTCACTCTTCAGACTTCAGCCAAACATTATTTCCTTAGGGAGACTTCTGATTCCCAGAACCAGACTGGGGCTTCAATAAAGACTTTTATTGTTCATTGTGTTTTCCTTCATAGCTCTTGATCACATTTCATAATTAATTATAACTGATTATTTGATTAATGTCTAGAATACTATCAGTTACAAGAGATTGTGTCCTAAAATCTAGCACAGTCTCTAGAATAGGATAAATACTTAGCAAAGAAAATAAAAGAATGATGTTACAAATGACTAAGGATCTCCATATAGGGAATGAACAGATAGCCAGTCCAGATAGATTCCCTGTATAATTTCATTAAATATATAATACTTAATACTTTCAAAACTCAGCATTTGGGCCCTTTTGATGCTTTATATGTTTATTAATACTTTAAACATCTATTCCAAGGAGTATTAATATTCACAACTACGACCATCATTTATTTTTTAAGGATAACATTTTTATAAATAAGAAAAAAAAAAGATAAAGCTCAGCAACATTAAGTTTTCTTGGGTCACAGATTAGTAGGTGGTAGAAAATGTATTTAATCTACTATACTGCCCCTTATTGTCACGGTCTGATCAGTTTGATACTTAATATTCTCAAGTACATTAACAAAATTATTATCTATAAAAATAGGCAAGGAGAAAAAAAATCAGTCCACCTCAAATGTTATTATCCCTGGCATACTGTACAAACTTTATTTCCATTTCACAAGGTAGAAAGTTGACAGGCAAGATCTACCCATTCATTAAAATCCTTACCTCTTCTGAGCACATCGAAGCAAACCACGTCCAAAATAAACTAACGTCATAAAATTTTCACAAATTTCATTTTCTTGGATCACCATCTTCATCACCAGAAATTTATTCTCAGCTTCTGTACAATCCTGTAGTAATAGAAAACTACATGTGGTTGATGTAAAAGGCATTTTTTTTCCTTTTACAATAAATAATTATTTCGCAAACAGAGAAGTTAGGACAACTTTAACACCGATCTGGGCATTTGGTCATTTATTCACATCTCTAATCCTAGCATCTCTCTATGAGATCACATAAATAATATACTCAGTGTTTAAAATATTTATTTACAAAAGAACTTAAGATATTCTTTGACCAATGTTTCAAAGTGAACATTAAAACAACAACAATTTTTGTTTCTTAAACTGACAAATATTACTTACTAGCCAAAATAAGGGCTTTTCTGATGACTACATGAGCATCTTTAAAATTCTTTCTAATTTTTCTAATTGGAGCACAAATCTTCCTCATTTTTCGAACAGAAAATAAGTGACTTCTTGACCACACATACAGTCTCTTTTAGAGAAATATCATCATAAACAACATAGGTTTGGAAGTCAAGATCAGGATCACTTCTAATAAATGCTTCAGTAATCATTAAACAGACATAATAGCTCAGTCTCCCTGGGGAAAAAATGTTGCAAGACCTGTTTAAAAATATTCTCTAACACATCACATTACATAAAATTATTTAAAATGCAAATGTTTTCAGTTTGGTGCTTACAAATTCTATTTCACCTAATTTACAAGTCATATTTATGTATTAATTTATAAAACCAAGTAAAGAGTATAGATACGAATATAGAGAAAAGTAAAAGAAATACCATGGTTGCAAAAAGTATTAAAAATCATTAGATAAGAGAATGTTAAACTCAAAAGGACCCTTAGAAATCACCTAGTTAATTCCCAGATTTTTACATTTTGCACCTCACTTTACTAGACAAAGAATTTGAAGTAAAACTCCTATTTTAAAAAAGGGGTAAGATTAAGACTAGAATGATTAAGCTATACTAGAAAATGGATTAAAATGTATAAGCGAAAGATGCTAAGCAATGACCTGTTTTATATATATGTTAGCATTTAAAAGATAAATAAAATAACTAAAGTTGTAAGTTAAAATTACATTTCCCCTATCAATAGTTTTAGTTTCACAATATAGTCTCTGGCAATAATTACTATATATTATAAATGTGTGAGAGAAAAGTCACTGAATGGTTTCAATTTTTTAAAGAATTTCAAAAATCAACATTTTAAGTTTAAAATGAGGTTGGTATATGTGAAAAGATTTACAAGTATAATGGGTAAATAACACATGCTACATACCTCTTTCTTGCCTCTTTCAGTGAGTGCTACTCCATACAAAAATAGTAGTGTCAAATAATAACCAATATTAATCTGATGTGCCTAAAAAGATAAAATATATTTTAATTGGTTATTTAGACTAAGCTACCTTTCAGTTTAGCAAGCTTAGTTAAATATCCTAGGCCTATTTAATGATTATTAATAGTAAAAATTTTCATTAATTATCAATCATCAAATAATAACTATAGAGAATGCATTTAGATGCAGTTCATAATATGACCCACAAGAGGATAGTCAATAATTCTGAAATAAAAGAGTCTGAGTAAAGAAAATGAAAGCAAATGCCATCAAGATTTGTTAAACCTTTTAAAAAATTCTCTCTTTCTCTCTCAATTTTATATTTCAAGTATCAAAACACTTTAGATAATAATAAAATGAAAACTAGATAATAATAAAATGAAAACCCAAGTATCTACCATCTAGCTAAAAGAATACAGTGATCTCTTAAATCAAAGTCTTTTATTGTCCATGTGTGGGTTTTGTTATAACACTATAAACATAAAGATTACTTCCTCAATGAAAAATTAAACACTTGGATATTTAAAAATGGTCTACGCCAAATTACAGAGATGGAGAAAAAAAATCAGAGATTAGGCAGAGTGAGGAGGGAAAGGGGTGCTTGTGACTACAAAGGGGTATCATAAAGAGAGATATATGTGGTGATGGGATAATTCTTTTATCTTGATTATAGTAGTGGTTACACAAATACTTGTGATAAAATGCCATAGAACTAATCATACCTGTACATAAAAACATTAGCATAGCTAGCCTGAGACTGCTACCTTAGAAAGCCCTGCTTACAAGACTTAACCTTCTATGAGTATCTGGGAACTTGGATTTCAGAAGTGTTCCCACTGTTCTCTTAACAGACAAGAGTGGCTCACCGTGTCTAAACTATTTGTGTTAACCATGTGATTTATGCTAAACACCTGGAGTTTCACTGGGCATCTGGAATTTTGATACATGCTAGTCAGAGGGTGCCTACATGACCAACCACCAATAAAAAAAACTTGGGCACTGAGTCTCTAATGAGCTCCCTTGGGCAGAACCATCATACGTACAGATGTTGATACATTTTTGTTGCCCCTCTTTGAACTCTATCCAGAACTCCTTTAGGGTGGTATATACCTCCTCTTAGAACCCTAGTCCTCAGAGTCCTAAATAAAAATGATTTTTCTACCTGCTTGTATATCATTATAGCATGGGACTTGGTGTCTTATGCTACCTTTTTGGTGACTAGGTAGTCCTTTCTTAAAGATAACCATTCAATTCATTGCCTACATGGGTGCCAAACTTAGTTTACCTTACTGATTCAAATTATTCAAAGACTGATTTTTCCTTTCATTCTCTTGCACTATTGGTTCTAATTTTTGATGCAAGTTTTATTTTTTTCTCAGATTTTTCTATTTATTTTAAATATCATTTGACCTTGAACATGTAATTATATCTTGTCAATTTTATCTCACATGATTATTCAATAACAGATAATAGCAGTAGCAATTTTTACAAATATAGAAATATCAAAACAAAGAGGTGCTGATTAATAATTAGGGGAAAAGAAAGAAGTAGTGTTTGAAGTCTATGACTCTCCATTTCTAATTGGGAAACCCCTTTTTTTATTAGTTCAAGTTTCTCTTTATTTAAGGTGAATAATTTTATGATAAGGAAGGGGGACTAGAAGAGGCTCATTAGAGAGAGGCAGTCATGAGAAAGTATAAGATAAATGAAAATCAATTTACATGTAACTTACTCTAGAGGTAAAAGAAAAATACAAGTTGGCCTACACCTTAAAGTACGCACGCATTAGCTGTTCTCTCATTAAAAAGTTGTTGTTCCAGTCTATTATTCAAACTTCCAAAAAACAAAAAAACAAAAACACTTACAGTACAATTAGTAGCCTGAATGTTCCTAAGTGCTGCTTCCAGTTGTGTTATCAAGAAATGTAAAGTCAAAACAGGAACAATTTCCTCCCCATTCTGGCTGTTGGTAGTAACTTCTCTCTGCAGAAAATTATTCAGTTGAAAATGTCCTCAGGTTAGAACAAATATCTATATATATTTTATAATAAAATAATACATGTTCACTGTAAAAAATTTGGAGAAAAGGAATGAAGTTGTTTTTTCAAAAAATCCACAAGACCCAGATACAACCGTCCTCATATTTGTTTTTAAGTGGTCTGACAAATCTTTGTAACTGTGTCCTCAAAGCACTAGAAAGCATTTCTATGCTTGCCACAGTGTTGGCAAGCATCCATTCAGAGGATATCCTCCTTCAAAGGTAAATGGTAATTCCACTGCATTCTCATACTTCCTATTCTCTAGCTATTCTCTAAACTAAAACCTCCCTTCCAGCTCTGAATCTGTGGCAAGCAGGAATGCTGGCTTTAAATACCAACACCAAGGTAAGCCATCTGTGCTACAATTTGATTGGAACCAAGTTAGTATGATTTATTATGTGTCATAGTTTTGTTATTTATCTAAATGAAAGGAAGGACAATGCCTTGTACCCACAAGTGCATGGCTTAAATTATATTATTTGTTTAATGATGTGTTATCTATGTGGAAAGTTCAATCTACACTTTCTTAACTTGGTTTACAGAATATATACTTTTCCTGTTTTCCTCCTAGCTAACTAGAGGCTTTATTTCAGCACTCCCCTAGCACCCAATTCAATGAACCTCTTCTTCATCAACACACATTTCCCTAGATAAAGTAATCCACTGTCATGTTTTTAAACAATGTCTACATACTAATTTCCAAATTTGTATTTCCAGCTCATACCTATCACCTGAATTCCACACTCACATATCTAACCATTTATACTCAACAATATCTCCTGAATTTGAAACATGATACTGAACTTCTATCTCTGCTAGGCAGTTCAGGTAGTTCCAGATCAGTCCTCTCAATGAGAACAACTAAAAAGCTGGACAAGATATAAAAACTATTTCTTGAAAGCAATGGAAAGCTACCAAGGCACTGAAAATCTCTGGGGCCAACATGCAAGTGAGAAGAAAGGCCCAGAGATGTGAGATGACTTTTAGAGTCACTTTTCTCCTCAAGACAACAGCAGTAGTCAGTTGTGGCTGAGACACTGAAATTCTAAGTAAAGCTTTGAACTTGCAAAGCTAGGGGAAAAACAGGCAGTGCATGACCTATCAAGAAAGAGGTGCCCTGGTAAACACCTCATTCTTTTGGCTAGGACCCTAAAAAAATAGACCCTGAAAGTGTCTAGTTTTATTCCAATTGGAAGCAGACTCTCACACAAAAATTTGAATGCAGGTAGTTTATTAGGGTTGTTAAAAAAATAATGGTAGGGGAGTAGAGAAGTAATTCAGGGAAGGGAAAGAAGGCTTTAATAGGTGTATTATTAAAGTTACTGACAGTGGGAGACTGCAGTTAATACAAAAGGGAAGCTTAAAAACAATAAAAAAATACAAATCTCAGTATTAACCAACTCAAGTAGAAAAAGAACTGTGATGTTTATCTAACCACCACCAAGGCTTATTGGTTCTGGGGTGAGAAGGGAGTATTAATTCCTTGGGACTTCAGAACTGCCACAAGAAATACAGCCTTCCGCAGTTCCAGGAAAAAAAAGGCCTGAGGCATAGGGATGTAGATATTAAAAACTGGAAATTGATACTAAAACTACAGAGACCAAAGGGTATATACTGACAGTATATGCTACAAAGGGTAAACCATAAATAGACCCTTCTGCAGAGAATAGCAGTAGAGCTTGACATCATCTCAGCCCCTAGTTGAATTAAGTGATCTGCCAGAAAAACACAAATTTAAGTATTACTAAGAAAGATTTTGACCAGTTTTTCTAGTACTTCTTAAAGGAAGGATGTTCTAAACCAATCCAGGCAGCCACTGCAAGTAGCAGAATTCTCTATTATCCTTTCGATGACTGTGGAATTTGTATTAATGTTTTCATGTTCATTCATGATTTGGTTATTTTTATCTTTGTTTTCTTTGAAAATTCTTACCAGACATCGATTTTACTGGTATTTTCAAAAAACCAAGCGTGGGCTTTATTTACCTTCTCTATTTTTTATTTTATTCTATTTCACTAGTTTTAGGTATATTTATTACTTCCATTTTTAGACTTTGTTTTTAATTTGCTGTTCTTCCATTAACCTACTGAACTTTGTTTAGATAATTAGTAAGTAGTCAGACTTGCTTCTTTTTCAAATATATGCATTTCAAGCTTTAAATTCCATGAAGCACAGCTTTTACCTAATAACACAAGCTCTGATATAAATTTTTTATTCACTTCACAAATATATCTAATTTCCATTATGATTTTGTGTTTAACCCATGGGTTACCTAGATTAGAGGTATATATAGGGTCCAGCAGAAGTTAACTCCTTTTTAAGTAGTTAAAATATTGTTATGTGACAGAATTACATGCTTATAATTTTGTAATAAAAGATTTGTATAGGTTACCAGCTCATAAGAAAGGGTGTTCTACCTGACTTTGTATTTTAACTTAGGAATAATAGCTTTTTAGTTTATCTTTCTGTTACTGATTTCTAAATTAATTGTACAATATTTAGAGAACAAGCTCTGTATGTTTTCATTGTTTGATATTTGAGACTTACTTTGTGACCTAGCATATAGTCAATTTTGCAAATTTCTGTGTGCTTAAAAAGAATATATCTTCTGCCACCAGTAGGTGCAGTGTGTGTGTGTGTGTGTGTGTGTGTGTGTGTATCAATTAAATCAAGTTTGCTATAGCTGTACTACTTTTGTGTTCATGTTCTCTCAGTTATTCAAAAAATTATATTAAATTCTCCCACTGAAATTGTTGATTTTCCCTTTAGTATTATCAATTTCTGTCATCATACATAAAAGTGCTGTATGTATTTAGGTCTATTTTTGGAATTTCTACTCTATTTTCTAGATAAATCTATAGAGTTAAGATCTTTTAGTTGTTGGAACTCTCTAGTAAGTTTTAATATCTAAGTGAGCAAATTTCAAGTCCTTCTCCACTACACTTTTCTTTCATAATTTTCTTGGTTATTCTTCCTTTTATTTCCCATTTAAATTTTAGAATTAATGTTCAGTAATAAAAAAAAAATCCTTTTGCAGGGTTCCCTGGTGCTGTTATGGCTAAGCTTCGATGCTCTCAACACCACGGGCTGGGTTCAATTCCCAGCCAGGGAACTACCCCCCAACAAAAAAATCCTTTTGTAATGTTTATTGCATTACATGATATTTGTACATTTTCATTTTTTAAAAAAATGACAGCTTTATTATATTTTACCTTCCTGCATGTATTGCTTTCCACTCAGGTCTTTTTTTTTTCTTACCTTTAACAGAGTTCTTGAGATTTTTTTTAACATAAAATATTTACTTCTAAACTTAATGTGTAAAAAATCAGTATGTGTGGGTACTTGCTATAAAATGCACATTCCTATACATACCCCTAGGGATTTTGGTTCTTTAGGACTAGTAAGGGATTCAGATAGTCTCATATCAGTAGCTTAGGAAAAACTTTGAGAAATATTAATTTATATCTTCTTACTTTTCTGTTGCAATTGTAAGTACTTTTCTCTCATTTATACCTTCTATTTGGCTATTGTTTAAATATATAATACTATTTCTATTTCCTATCATTGTTTCTGAGTGACTTTCAAAAGATAAAAGGGGAATAAGTAGGCAATGGTGAAGCAGGAAAATGCCTGTCTCCTTCCATGACCACATTAAAATTGTATCTAAATTATGGAAAACTCAATGTGGAGAACCACCTGAAGACTAGCTAAACATTAGTCCTATAACACAGGAAATAAAGAAGCCGCCATATCAAAACTGGTAGGCAGGATGGAGATAGAAAATGGGCTGGTCCCACACCCACACGTGGTAGCTGAGAATCAAGATGCATCACCTGGCTGCGGAGGCTCCACCCTAAGAAGGGGTCCCAGCCCAAACCCAGGTTCCTGATCCTGGAGCAGGCTGTGAAAATCAGCAGGGATTCCACATGTCCGGATGAAAAGAAGGGCTACTAGAATCCCAGGCATCATTTTAAAGGGCCTGCACACAGACTCACTCACTCACAGGCACTCACCCTGGACTAAGGCAAGGGATGGTGGCTTAGTAGGCACCAAAGACATACAGGGAAAGACTGAATTGTGTGCCCTCAGGGCAAGGACTGGAGGGACAGTCACCATCATTCCTGTGTTGAGTCTTCCTCCTGTGCAGCTAGTGGGCTGACATCATCTTTCCTATGTTGAGCCCTCCCCGCACACTGCCAGGTATGACTCTGGAATGACTTAGTGAAATCCACTTGCTCCATCCTGGTGATTCCCTGAGACCCCACCCAATGGAACTTGCACACCGCTGGAGGCACTTTCGGCAGTGGATAGACAGCCCAACCCACTGATCACAAGAAGCTCTTTTAGCAGTAAAGAGCTGGCCTCAGCTCATGTGCTGAAGGCACTTTTGATAAAGGGCAGCCAGCTCCAGAACTACCCACTTCAGTCTTTCATGGACAACTCAAAAAGTCTGCAGGCCCCAGGTGGGTGGTAACTGGCCTCAGTGTGGTCTGAGCCTTAGAATGAGTGGGCTCAGGCTCAGCACTGGTGCCAAACCTGAATTTGTATCACCCTGGTGTAAACCAGTTGCAACCCATGACTCCCTGACACCCCGACTCACATACTGCAAGATGCTCTTTCAGTAGCTGAGCATAACAGGCAGCAAGCAGGCAGTGGCAGGCCTTGGGGTGTCCTGGGCCTTTTGCTGAGCTGCTCCATTCCCAGTATTAATTACAGCCAGCCTCGGTTCAAATCATGGCCTCTCCCACATGCCTCTAGATCCAGCACATGAAATGACCAAGCATGGATCGCTTTGTATAATAGCTTCTATCAGGTAGTCTGGGGCAAGTAACAGGCAGTGGCTAACCTTGGCCTGCAATGAAGACCCAAGAAGCAACACAAATGGATAGAGTTAAAAAGAAAAAAAAAAAAAAAAAAAAAAAAAAAAAAAAAAAAAAAAAAAAAAAAAAAAAAAAAAAAAAAAAAAAAAAAAAAAAAAAAAAAAAAAAAAAAAAAAAAAAAAAAAAAAAAAAAAAAAAAAAAAAAAAAAAAAAAAAAAAAAAAAAAAAAAAGCAAAAAACAACAATAAAAAACACTAGTTACAAGGCAACTATAGGACCTTAGTAAAAACTTAAATGAAAAGATAGGAAACATAAAATGCCATAGAAACCAAAAAAAAGAACCAATTAGAAATGAAAAATACAATAACTGAAATGAAGAATACACTAGAAATAATCAACAAATTAGATGAAGCAGAGGATCAAAACAGTGATTTGAAAGGCAAGGTAGCAGAAATACCCCGTTAAAACAGCAAAAAGAAAAAAAAGTTTTAATTAGGATACTGAAGGGATTTCTGGGACAGCATTAAGCATCATAGGAGTACCAGAAGGAGAAGTGAGAGAGAGAGCAAAAAATTGAAAACCTGTTTGAAAAAATAATGAAGAAAAACTTCCCTAACCTGGCAAAGAAAATAAACATGTTAAGTCCACAAGGTGCAGAGAATCCCAAACAACATGAACCCAAACAGGCCTACACAAAGATGCATCATAATTAAAAGGCCAAAGGTTAAAGACAAAGAAAGAATCTTAAAAACAGCAACTGAAAGGCAGCTAGTAACTTACAAGAGAGCTCCCACACAACTGACAGCTGATTTCTCAACAGAAACTTTGCAAGCCACAAGGAATGGACATGAAATTTTCAAGGTGCTACAAAGCAAGGACTTAACAATCAAGACTATTCTGCCTAGCAAGGCTAAAACTGAAGGAGAGATAAAGAGCTTCCAACACAAGAAAAAGTTGAAGAAGTTCATCACTACCAAACCAGTATTACAAGAAATATTAAAAGAGCTTCTTTAAAAAGAAAAAAGGAACATAAATGTGAATAATAAAATGGCAAAAATCCTGGACCAAATGGCTTCACAGGTGAATTTTACCAAACATTCAAAGAAGAATTAACATATAATTTTGTAAAACTACTCCAAAAAATTTAAGAGAAGGAAGGCGCCCAAGCTCCTTCTACAAGGCCAACATTACCCTGATTCCAAAACCAAATAAAGACATTAAAAAAAAAAAGAAAAATTGTAGGTCAACATCTCTGATAAACATAAATGCAAAAATATTCAAAATATTAGCAAACTGAATTCAGCAATACATTTAAAAAAAAATCATACATCATGATTAAGTGGGATGATTCCTGGGATGCAAGGTTGGTTCAGTATCTGTAAATCAATTAATTTAATACACCATATAAACAAAATGAAAGGTGAAAGTCATATGATCATATCAACAGGTGCAGAAAAAGCATTTTATAAAATCCAGCATCCATTTATGATAAAAACTCTCACCAAAGTGACAATAGAGGGAACATATCTCACTATAATAAAGTCTCTATATCACAAACCCACAGTTAACATCATACTCAGCAGTCAGAAGCTAAATGCATTTTCTTTAAGATCAGGAACAAGACACAGATGTTCACTGTCATTACTTTTATGCAACATAGTATTGGGAGTCCTAGCCACAGCACCTGGACATTGGCTGACAAGTTTTACTGTTTTAAACAGGACCAAAAACAACAGTACTGTCCCATTTCAAATGTATGTATGGTCAGCCTACTCTAAATTTAATGTGTCCGTAGGCTGAGCAAACATACTGCTGGAAACAGAACAGTACTGCTGTTCTGTTCCATTTAAAATGGTACACCTGGTCAACCTAGTTAGACAAGAAAAATAAATAATAGGCATCTCAATTGGAAAGGAGGAAGTTAAACTGTCATTATTTGCAGTTGACATGACACTATATACAAAGAACCCTAAAGAGTCCACCAAACACTATTAGAATTAATAAATGAATTTAGTAAAATAGCAGAATAAAAATTAATATTCAGGAACTGGTTGCATTTTTATTCAATAACGAACTCTCAGAAAGAGAAATTAAGAAAACAATCCCATTTACAATTGTATCCCCCCTCCAAAAAAAAAAAAAAATACCTAGGAAAAATTTAACCAAGGAGATAAAAGGCTGATACTCAAAAAATTTTAAGATGTTGAAGAAAGAAATTAAAGGAGATACAAATAAATAAAAGCATATACCATGCTCAAGTTTAGGAAGAATTAACATTGTTAAAATGTCCATATTACCCAAATAATTGATAGATTCAAAGCAATCTATCAAAATAACCATGAAATTTTCCTAGAACTAAAATAATCCTAAAATTCATATAGAACTACAAAAGACCCTAATAGCCACAGTAATCTTGAGAAAGAAGAACAAAGTTATAGATATCACACTACCTGATATCAAACTACACTACAAGGCTATACTAATCAAACTGCATGATACTCACATAAGAACAGACACATAGATCAAAATAACAAAATAGAGATCCTAGAAATAAACTCACATCTATTTAATCTATAACAAAGGAAGAAAGATTATATAATGGGATAAAAAAGTTTACTGAATAAATGATGAGAAAATTGGACAGATAAATGCAAAAAGAATTAAACTGGACTACCTTCTTACACCATATATAAGAATAAACTAAAAATGGATTAAAACTTAAGATCTGAAACCATAAAACTCCTAGAAGAAAACAGGCAGTCAATTCTCTGACATTGCTCTTAGTAGTATTTTTTCTGATGTATTTCCCTAGGCAAGGGAAACAAAAGAAAAATGAACAAATGAGACTATATGAAAATAAAATTTTTTACACAGCAAAGAAATCCAACAAAGTGAAAAGACAACCTACTTAATGGGAGAAAATATTCAACAATAATATATCGGATCAGGGGTTAATATCCAAAATTTATAAAGAACTCATGAAACTAAACACCAAAAAATTAAACACTCCAATTATAAAGTGGTTAGAGGACCTGAATAGTCATTTGTTCAAAAAAGGACCTACACATGGCCAACAGACATATGAAAAGATGCTCAATGTCACTAACCATCAGAAAAATGTAAATTAAAACCATAACGAGATATCACCTTACACATGTCAGAATGGCTATCGTCAGTAAATAAAAAAAATGAATATTGATGCACATGTGGAGAAAGGGGAACCCTCTTGCCCTGCTGGTAGGATTGCAAATTAGTACAGTAATAAGACAAAATGGTTTGAAGTTTCTTCAAAAATTAAAAATAGAACCACCTTATGACCCACGAAATTCCACTTCTGGGTATTTATCCAAAGAAATACAAAACACTAATTTGAAAAGCTATGTGTACCATTATGTTTACTGTAGCACTATTTACAATAGCCAAGAAAGGAAGCAACCTAAGTACTCATCAGACAGACAATTGGATAAAGAAAAGGTGGTAGATACATACAATAAAATATTACTCACCCATAAAAAGAAAGAAACCTTACCATTTGCAACAACACAGATGGACCTAAAGTGTATTATGCAAATGAAATAAGTTACAGAAAGACAAATACCATATGATCTCACTTATATGTGGAATCTAAAGAACAAAATAGACTAACACACAAAAATAGAAAGACTCACACATACTCATAGATACAGAGAACAAACTGATGGTTGCCAGATGGCAGGGGGCTTGGGGAGCCAGGTAAAAAAGGTGAAGGAATTAGAAATACAAATTGGTAGTTACAAAATAGTTATGGGCATGTAAAGTACAACATAGGGAATATAGTCAATCATATAGTAAATAATTGGGTATAATGACAGGCATGTACTAGATTAATCAGGGGGATCACTTCGTACATTATATAAATGTCTAACCACTATGTTATACACCTAAAATAATATTGAATGTCAAGTGTAATTGAAAAAGATAAGAGGAAAATAGTAGCATTATTCTATCAATTTCAAACCAGAACTCATACTGTGATAAATCATCTCAGTTAAGGTTATAAATAACTATATGAAGACCTCAAATACTTTCAGTTTGAATTTTTAATCATGATAGTATTAATTTGTTTCACAGAAAAGGCAAATGTGGACTTTTCAAGACACCATGGTGTTTTGCACCCTACCCCCCCAATTAACTCCACAAAGGAAAGAGTAGATCATTTTCTTTAAGTTTGGAAAACTGCATTAATTTAAAAACTGATCCCCATCTTGTGCTGAAAGTTTCACAAATTATCTAGAAAAACAATTTCCAAAATGAAAGCTATAATATATTCTCTAGAATATTTATTTCACTCAAAAGTCCAAAAGTTTTGGATATTGTTTTTCTTTATCTTACATTTTTGAAAAATCTGTCAACATTTTATAAATATTGAAAACTGAAAACAGTCCTCTCTCCTGGAATGGCATACTTTGGGTTATTAGTAGAATCAGAATAAATACTACACTTTTAACAGCTTACAAATTATTATACTAACCCACATTCTTATCATTATTCTTGAAAGTCTAACACCAACTCTATTTATTTAATTAATAAAAGTCTATAATCAAGGCTGACATCCACCCCTTCACAAGAAGTAAGATGGAAATTTCATGAAGTTAACTGCACTGTTGTGGTGGAAAAAAAAGAAAAGAGTTACTATGAAAAAGTAAGAGATGTATATGTATTGATCTCTGCCCCTAGTTCCTGCTAATATTTGGTCTTTGATCCTTGTTCCTGACAGAGCTCCTAAATCCCTTGGCACTTCCTGGATGATAGGAATGTCTTTGGTTATAATGAAGTGACCCTTGGTGGGCTCCTGCATGGGGGCTAGTCACCAGAAAGACCAAGCCATGATTAAAGGCTTGGAACTTTCAGCCCTATCCCCTATTCTCCATAGAGGGGAATGGGGCTAGAAATTTAATTAACAGTTGATCATGCCTCCATAATTCAGCTTCCATAAAATTCCTAAAAGTAAGAGATCAGAGAGCTTCCAGGTTAATGAACACGTCCTACATGCCAAGAGGGTATAGTACATCCCAACTCCACGGGACAGAAGTTCCTGCACTCAGGACCCTTTCAGACCTTGATTTCATTGTTCATTTGTATCCTTTATCATATACTTTATTATGCAATAAAATGAAATATGTAAGTGTTTCTGTGAGTTCTGTGAGCTGTTCTAGCAAATCACTGCATTCACAAGGGGGTTGTGGGAACCCCAATTTATAGCCTGTCAGTGAGAAATACTGAGGATAACCTAGAACTGGTATTGACAGCTGAAGTGGAGGCAGTCTTGTAGCACTGTGCCCTTAACTTGTGGGATCTAATGCTAATTTAAGGTAAATGATGTCAGGATTGAATTGATTGGTAGGACACCCAGCTAGTCTTGGAGAATTGAGCGGTGTGGGAATAAATCCAACCATTTAGTGTTAGAAGTGTTGTGAGAATGATAAAGGTGTGAGAGTATAGAAATATAATGTGTTTTCCTAGAGAGTTACCTACAGAGAGCTGCACTTATGTCCAAAGAACAAATTATGATCTTACCTGCATAGTTTGGAAAGAAAAATCTTCTTGTAAGAACTTCTTAACAAGAGGAACTACACCTTTTGGTAGAGCATTAATTGCATTCAATACCTTTTTCACCTCTAATAGTAGGTTAACAGGAACAAGATTAGTAGGTGTGTCCTTTTCCTGTTTGTCCTAGAAGGCATTATTAAAAAATTAGTTATATTTGGCTAATATTAAAATTATCCATTTTATACTTTAATAAAATCTTTCTTCTTTATTGAAAAAAAAAGAGAACAAAGTGCCTTTACATTCTATATGTAGATCACTGTGAGAGATTACAGAAAACCCAATTATTAATAAGACATTCTCTCTACTTTCAAGAAACTTACAACATAGCAGGAAGTTTAAGACCAAAACTAAAGAGCTTTAATACAGGGAATGCCATTATAAATTCATTTAAAAGTTATAAACAAAGTACAGATTCAAAGATGGGAATAATTATACCTTTTTTTGTAGAGTAGAGGGATGGGAAACATGAAATATTTAAATAAATATAAGTTAGGCCTTAAAAAATGGTTGCTCTTAAGAAATACACCACACATAATAATGAAGTGATGGTTCATTTAAGGCATAAAATATGTTAAGTATAAAATAGTACATAGATTATTCTATATAATGACATGAAAACTATTTCTAAGAATGTTTTTTACATTAGTTGTGAGAAACGGGTAGACAACAGAAATGGGTAACAGTTCTGCAATAAGTGGATGATGGACTTCCTTTAAATTTTAACCTGATACCACAGTTCCTACACCCTGTTGAAACTTTGGGAATTTAAGTATGTTGCTGCTGACATCTGAGTATCGTAACAGCTTCTTACTACAGAGGTCATATAGAGCTTGAGTCACTGAAAATACTCCGGAATGGGGTGACTCAGACTGTGTAACTAGGAACCAATAAAGTCCATTGCAAGACTATCTTCTTACTCTCACTTTTTGGGTTTGAGTCTTAAATTAAGATTCATCCACCCATAACAATACCCAACAAATATACCTTACATTTTGTAGTACTTCATTATATAAAAATTATATCCAAAACTGTAGGAAAATGGTAAAAGTTTGCTATATCTCAGTGAAGGGTATCTAAGTGATTGTATTATTCTTTCAACTTTCCTATACATTTGAAAATTCTCAAAAAGTTAAAAAGAAAAAGAACTTTGATAAAGTAAAGACAAGCCTTTATAAAGAATGACTACTGTTGGTGGTGCATGTATTTCAAACTAAAGGTCAATTCTGCAGTCAAAATTCACCACAGAATCATCTACCTTAATTACCAAATTGAACACAAGTAAGATTACAGCATGAATAATTTTTTTCAACGGTAAATACTGTAAGCCTCATGCTTGCTAAATATATCTTATAAATACAATTTTAAATTTTTAAAGTTAATTGTCAAAATATTTGATGCTCAATCTACTTTTGGAAAGTTGATTTAGCACCTAAATCAAATTCAGGTCAAAGTTTCCACCTTCCTTGCCTTCTGGTTTCCCAAACCTGAATCTAGAAACATCTTTTCTGGATCTAATCCCTGGGTTCAACTGTACATGCTTATGTACATTTACACATACTGGTTATCTCTGCAACATTTTTTAATGGTGATAACCACATGCAAGTAAATATTATGGCTATTTTATGTTTATATATTTTTTTTTCTAAGTTCCTGGATAATCTTTATAAACTCTATTAACAAGTGGATATCAATCATTATATAAAACTACATGGAAGGTAAAAATTGCATGAACAAGAACCTAACAAATGAATATCTGTGCAACCAGCCTTCATTAAATATAAATACCTTCAATCTACCATAAACTATATTATCATTGACAATAAAAGCTTATATTAATACATAATTTCATTCACTGAAAACTAACTTCTATTCACTGGAAGTTCTAACAGTAAACATGATAAAAACAGGAAAGAGAATTAACTTTAGAGGCAACTCTGTGAAATGCCTTACTAAATGAAATTTTCTGTGTGTTTTTTCTTTGTATGTATATCATTTTCATTTTGTTTGAATTTTGCTTTTAAAAGACAACAGATTTCTTAAAACCAAGTATTGGGGTGTTTCAGGGCAAGTCAATTCAGTTATTTATTAATCTTAACTTATAGTGAGGATCATTGCATAGAATGATAATATTGAGACACAGGTACCAATTGTCAAAGAAAGATTTAATTATCATTTTCCAGTTAAGATGGCAGAGTAGGTAAACACTGAACTTATGTCCTTTCATGATCACATCAAAATTATTACTAAACTAACAAAACAACCATCATTGAGAATCACCTGAAGTCTAGCTAAACCAAAGTTCTAAAACTAAGGACTACAGAAGAAGCTACACTGTGAATGGTAGGAGGAGCAAAGACTTGGAACCAGCTGGTCCCACTTGCGTGTTACCATTAAAAATCGGGAGGAATATCTTGCCTGAGGAGGTCTCCTCTGGAGGAATGAGGGGTCCCAGCTCCACACGAGGTTCCCCAGCCCAAGGTTCAAGTGCCAGGAAGAAATGTCCCCATAATTTCTGGCTGTGAAAACCAGCAAAGATTGCGGCTGGGTGAGACCAAGGGCAGCTAGATTCCCAAGTATTTCTCTTAAGGGACCACACACAGACTTATTTGCTGATGGACTTACTTCTCTGACATTTAGCACTGGGGCAGAAGCTCAAAAGGCACCAAGGACATACAGGGAAGAAATGAGTTGTCTGGATTCAGGGCAAGGGCTGGAAGGTCAGCATTCTCCCAGACAGAAGTGATAGCAGAATCCATAGTTTCTTTGTTGAGTCTCTCCCACTTTCGGTGTGCAGATGCAGGTGGCCACAATATCTGAGACTCCATCAACTTAGTTAACACTTGTTTACCTTGCCTTGGTGATTCCCTGAGATCCCATCCCACCCAACTTTCAGGCACACTCAAACTACTTCCAGTGGTTTTTCCATACAAATGGCCTATGTTGGCTCATGCCGCAGACTTTCCTAACATCTCTCAAAGGTTCACAAAACTCAAACAAGTGTCATCTGGTTTTGGCATGTCCCATATTTCTTGCTGAGCAGCCTCAAGCTTGGCTCTAGCAGCAGCCAGGCTCATCTGCAGCTTGACTTCCAGAAGTACATCTAAGCCCAATGAGGGTGGTGGCTATTTGTGGATTGCTTTGTGACTCATGCCAGGTGGCCCTGGGCAGGAAAAAGGCTATAGCTGAACTTGGCCTATGGCTGGGGCCCTCCTAGGAGGCCACAGGGCTGGCATGCCTGGTATCCAGCTTCAGACAGAGCCGGAGCATCACTCAGCTGCCTTTAAAGACAATGTGCCCAAAGAGCAAACTGAATAGGTGCCAGAGCCCTGCTAAAGCAAATCCTGCTCCATAGGGTCAGCTCCTGCACAACAGCTCCTCCACGGTAGTCATGGCCAAACCTTACAACAATTAGCCCTAGGATCAATCATACCTGCTTATGTGCACATAGCAACCAAGGCTAAGCCACAACAGGAGGACACACACAACACACACAAGGGACACACCTGGAGTGCCCAGCTCAAATGATCAGGGAGGGTGTGCCACTGGGCCCCATAGTACATTTATTACATAAAGTCATTCTACTAAGATTAGGAGACATAGCAGCCTTACCTAAAACATAGAAACAAACACAGAGAGGCAGCCAAGATGGGGAGAAAAAGAAACATGTCCCAAATTAGAAAACAAAACAAAGCTCCAGAAAAAAAGAATTAAACAAAATGGAGACAAGCAATCTACCAGACGCAGAGTTTCATACACTGGTTATAAGGATGGTCAATGATCTCAGGAAGAACTTCAGCAAAGTGAGAGAAAACATAAAAATGAAGATAGAAAACATGTAAAAGAACCTGTCAGAAATAAAGAATACAATAATTGAAAACAAAAAATACATTAGAGGGAACTAACAGTAGATTAGATGAAGCAGAGGACCAAATCAGCTATTTAAAAGATAAGGTAGCAGAAAACACCCAATCAGGACAGCTTAAAAAAAAAAAATGAGGACAATCTGTAGGACCCCGGCACAACACTAAGCATATCAATATTGGCATACACTGGTACCAGAAGGAGCTGACAGAGAACAAGGAATTGAAAACCTATTTGAAAAAATAATGACAATGTGAAACTTAAAGAAGAAATTAATTGAAAAAACAAAACAGAAACAGACTCATGGATGCAGAGAACAAACTGATAGTTGCCGGGGGTAGGCGTGTTGGGGAGTTGGGTGAAAAAGGTGATGGAATGAAGAAAGACAAATCAGTCATTACAGAACAGTCACAGGGATGTCCAAGAAGCACAGAGTTCCAAATAAGATGAACCCAAAAAGTCCCATACCAAAACACATCATAATTAAAAAGCCAAAGGTTAAAGACAAAGAAAGATCACAAAAGCAGCAAGAGAAAAGCAGTTAGTTACCTTCAAGGAAGCTCCCATAAGACTATCAGCTGATTTTTCAACAACTTTGTAGGCCAGAAGAGACTGGCACAAAATATTCCAGGTGATGAAAAACAAGGACCTACAACCAATATTACTCTAACCAGCAAAACTATCATTTAGAATTGAAGGACGGAAAAAGAGCTTCCTAAACAAGAAAAAGCTAAAGGAGTTCATCATCACCAAACCAGTATTACAAGGAACCTTAGAGGGACTTCGTTAAGATGAAAAATAAATAAATGAATAAAAAATATGAATAATAAAATGGCAATAACTACCTATCGATCAACAATTAGTTTCAATGTAAATGGATTAAATGCTCCAGTCAAAATATAGGGTGGCTGAATAAGTAAGAAAACAAGACCTTTACACATGCTGCCTACCTGAGACTCACTTCAGATCAAAAGACTAGTACAGATTGAAAGTAAAGGGATTGGCAAAAGGTATTTCATGAAAATGGAAACAAACAAACAAAAAATTGGGGCAGCAATACTTAGACCAGACAAATAAGACTTTAAAACAAAGGCTATAATAAGAAAAAAAGAAGGACCCAGTAAGCCCAATTCTGGGTATTTACCTGAAAAAACCCAAAATTCTACTTAGAGGGGATATGTGCATCCATATGTTCATTGCAGCATTATTTACAATAGCCAGGATGTGGAGGCACCTGGGAGTCCACTGATGAATGAATGGATAGAGTAGGTGGTACATATGAGTAGATATAATGGAATATTGCTTGTCCCTGGAAGGGAATGAGTTCTTGCCATCCGCAGCAGCTTGGATGGACCTGGAGGGTACTGTGCTGAGTGGAGTATGTCAAACAGAGAAATGTGATTTTGCTTATATGTGAAATCTGAAGAACAAAATAAATAAAACAGAAACAAACTTATATATACAGAAAACATTTTGATGGTTGTTAGATGTGGGGGTTGGGGGTAAGTAAAAACCGGGAAGGCATTAAGAAGTACAAGAATGTTATTACAAAGCAGTCATGAGAATATACATACAGCATAAGAAATATAGTCAATAATATAGTATTAACTATGTATGGTGGCAGATAGGTACTAAATTCAGGGTGATAGATGGAAGGGAGTTGGGGAACAGGGTGAAAAAGATGAAATGGTTAAAAAGTACAAATTGGTAGATACAAAAATAGTCATGGGGATGTAAAGTAAAACATAGAGAATATAGTCAATAACATGGTAATAACCATGTATGATGCCAGGTGAGTACTAGTCGGCAGAATACTTCTTAAATTATATAAATGTCTAACCACTACATTGTACACCTGAAATTAATATAAAGTAAAACTAAATGTTGACAATAATTGAAAATTTTTTAAATGGGGGGAAAATGGTGAAGAGGAATAATAGATTCAAATTTCCAGGTATAAATCAAACAAGTCATGGGGATGCAATGCATAGCACAGGGAATATAGTAAATAATACCATGATAGTGTGGTACGGTGTCAGATGGTTGCTAGACTTATCATGGTGACCACTTCTTTAGGTACATAAATGTTGAATAACTATGGTGTATCCCTGAAACTACTATAATGTTGTATGTTAGCTACATTTTAATAAAAATCTTTTTTAAAAGCTTTAATTATTACTATAACTTTATTTATTCGGTATAAAAGTGAACTTACCCCAAAATTTTAAATAAATAATTAAACTGATTAGATTTAGCATTACATTCTCTACATAGTCATTATTAATTAATAGTTAATGAAAATTAAATTTTTTCTTACCAGTTGATTAGTTGATTTTTCTAGTTTATTCTCAATTTCCTCCTTAGTCTGTTCCTCCACAGGAGGTTCCCTATTTTAAATGAAAAAGAAAAGTGTATTCAAAGCATCTTCTTACAAAGAACATAATTAAATTTTAGTAGTAAAGAATCTAACAAGTAGATTTTTGCCTGAAAGTTTCAGAAGTGTAATCACTGTGTACCAAAGACCAATAACAGTGGTGGGTGCCATATTTCCTTGAATTTAGCCCAGTGAGACTAGGCTAACCATATGTACCAATTGAAACAGTATCATGGTTTTCTGTCCCATTTAAAATGGGACATCTGGTCAGCCTACTTTAGGGACACAAAAAAACTATGCCATGTCTTTACTGTATGATGGTAGAGAGATCAGAAAACTGATGTACTACAAAACTCTTCATCTTTAAATAAACAAGCAATAAACCAAAATAATGGGGGGAAATTAACTTTATAGCACTGTTTTAATGAAACGAAAAAAGGTTTTTGAAAAGACTAAGGTTTTGTTTGGTATGAAGACAATACAGGTTTGAAAACAATCTCTTACATATATCATTTTATTTTTTGTTTCAGGTTCCTGGACTTCCTATTGTCCAGTTTTCCAAAATATTTTTTAATTGAAGCAAAATATCATATTTAGAAATTATCTACTATTTTTGTAAAAAGAAATAATTTAACAAGTTTTGTTTTTGACACTGGCTTGAAATGTGAAGACACGTAGTGTTACATGCGTATGCGTGTGCGTGTGTGTGTGTGTGTGTGTGTGTGTACTCTAATTGGGCTGTGCAAGCTATTTTTACATTTAAAAAAAGAGTAAAGGCATGTTATTTGTGCCAGACCCTGTATTTCATGATCAGTCACTCCTTAATACAATAGTTCTCAGCCTCAGATGCATATTAAAATCACCTGTGAAGATTTTAAACCATGCAGATGCTCAAACCCTACTTCAGAGTTTCTTACTCAAGTGTGAGACGTAAGCTGATATATTTTCCATAGGTTCTGCAACAAATTTTGACATGTAATCCTCACTCTCCAACATTAAAATTGCTCTATTAAAGGTTACTAATGAAATCCTATTTGTTATTCCAACAGCTTTGTTTTAACTGTCATTCTATCTGGTCTTTCGGTATCATTCAACATTGTCCATCACATCTTCCAATTCTCCTTGAAAACCTCTGCATTTTTTGCTGCTGCTGGTTCTCCTCCTCGTACTCCCAGCTGTTCACTTCTCATTTTGTACCACTGGTATCCCTCTTCCTCTCATTCATTTTGTCACTTATTATTTAATACAGAACTGTATACATTAACACTATTAAACCATGCTTCTGGTATATAAGACCAGAGGGTATATGGACAGTCATATATAGTTTATACTATAGATAGGTAAATTGATGCCCAGAGGTTACATAACTTGTTTTAAGTTGTAAACCTAAATAAGGTTACATAACTTGTTTTAAGTTATACATCTAAAAAGTAGCAAAAGCTAAAATTACACACAAGACTAGTATTTTTCTTTTGCTATTCTATTATTTTTATCACCTTGTTCTTTGTTCTATTGCTGGGAGAAACTAAAGTTTTGCTATAACAATATATCCTAAAATGCACCCAGTACACCAGTAACATTCTGTTTTTAGCCCTCTGTTTTCTTACTATATTCTCTACTTAAATCAATCTCATTTATGCCCACGTATAAGCACTCATAAATAGGGATCAGGTCCTACTTATTTGTTACTTTACCTTCAAATATCTAGCCCAACATCTGACATAAAGTAGGCACTCAAATAATTACTGAATGAATGAATATAAAAAGAAATAAGTGAGCAAACTTCTATCAACTCAAATAGCACACCATTTTAATGATCCCCAAATGTGTATCTCCAGCCTTAATTGCTGATTCTACAGCTACATATTTCCAACCACCTACTCTACAACCTCCACGAGGATATCTTAGTAGTACCTCAATCTTCTAGTGTCCAAAGCTGAACTCATTATTTGTCCTTTCTCATACACACATTAAACCTACCTCCTTTTGAGGTCCCCAATTTAGCTAATGGTACATATTTCCTTCTGGTCATTAGAAAACTTTGAGTCATCCCTACTTCTCTTTTGTCCCTTTTCTCATATTTCAGCAGTCACAGAATTCTGTTGATTTTAATTTTATAAATCCCTCCTTTCTTACTATTTCCTATTTCTACCAGTACAAGCCTTCATCAGCTTCTTCCTAAGCAATTATAAGCATCGTATCTTACCATCCCATTTCTTCCCACTATCAATAGAGGTAGTTTTTCCAAAATACAATGTAAAATTTCATTTTTCTTCTTAAAACATCAATGGCTCTGCACAAAATAAAGTAATACTCCTTAGCAAGACAGTCGACTCTCCCCAAGAATTTGTCTTAAGTATTTTTCTTGCTATTTCCTCAGCCAAATGACCTCCCATTAACTCTGCTTCTATACCCATCAAAATGCTTTTAATTCTTTAAAGTTCAGTTCAAATATCACCTTGTTGAAACCCATTCAACCCCAGTCAATAATTACAGGTTGTTTTTCTATATATAGCCACAACATCTCTAATATAACAATATGTATGCATTTTGCTTAAATGTAATCTTCCTACTACATTATAATTTTAAGTACACAAATTTTGTCTTACTCTTTATTCCCTAAGTATTATATCAAGGAGGTCAGTAAATGCTTGTAAAATAAATTAATAGATCACATTGCTTATTATATGAGATAGCTGAAGGTAGGAGGGAGATCTCCAACACTAACCTATTGTTTAGAATTATATGAGAGAGACACAGACAAGCTGAATTTGCCCTGATTGGAGGGAAGAGATGAACATTTGGCCAGGGCCAGCTAAACCACTTAGAATCTTCTGTTATACTTAGCTCACTTTCTATAAAATGAGAATAATAGCATCTACCCACAGAGTTATTGTGAGGTTTATATAAGTAAAAATTTGTAAAAAGCATTTAAAACAATGCCTGCCAAAAAGTAATTCTATGTAAGTGCTTGTTAAATGATAAATAAAACATCAATTTTGTTGAGAATGACCCAAGTGTGGCAAGCTGTTGTACATTTTTTAATTCTTAGTTCTTTAGTCAGGGTGTGGCCCTTAAAAGTTTTTTGCAGAATTAGATTTCACCCAGACTACAACTCCACTAACCAAAGTTGCTAAACTGTCTTGCAATATAAGGGTATCTCATTCACACTATCTTCCCAAGGTTACATGAAAAAGACAAATGTCACATTTTCTGAATTTAATAAATGCAGTTGGATTTCGTGGATCCATCTCTTACCTCACAAAAAGTTCTTCTGATAGAGAATCCATGAAGGACAATGTTCTTTTGCAAAAATCGTATTCCACACTTGCAGACTGACTTTTACTACTGCTGTTTAAAGCTGTAAGGAAAGTGATACTATTAATGGGAATATAGAAGGATTACATTCTTTTTCCCTACCATATAAGTAGTACATGATCATTGAAGAAAATTTTGAAGCTGCTACAAAAGAAAATAAGAATCACATAGTTTTTATCATCCAAACCTAAATCACTGCTTACCTCTTACTATACTTAATTTTTTCCAATTATAGGTGTATTTTACCAATTTGCGATCACATTGAATAGACAATGCTCTACACCACCTTTTTTTTACTGCTGAACACTACATCAAAAGCATCTTTTATGTTATTTTATACTTCCAATAATCATTCTCAATGGCTGTACAACAACTGGTTTGTTGTGGTTCCTTTGACCATTTTCTTATAGCTGGACATTTAAATTCTCATTGTTTTATTATAAATACTTAAAGAACTATTTTGATAGTTTAGATAATGTATTTTGATAAACTCTACTATCTCTAAAGCCTTCTCTGTATTTACAATTATTTCCTTATAATCAATTCTCAGAAGTAGAATTCCTAAGTCAAAAGACACAAATATTTTAAGCCTCTTGGTATATATTGCCAAATGGCTTCCCAAAAGGTTTATAGTAATTTAGTTCCCATAGAAGTATCAGAGTTTCTGTTTAAAACAACCTTGACAGCAGTAATTGCTCTATTTTTTTTAGTCTAAACACAACATTTAGCCACTTTTTCCGAATGTCATACGGTTATATATCTCCATAAAATAGGAGAAATGGGATATAAAAAAATGCATATTCTCTAATTCAAATATCTATGGATGTTGTGGATGCTTCCTGAAAGAAAGAATAAAAAATCCTGACGCAACACAAATGTAAGCAAAAAGGGGAATAGGCTATCATTAGCATAGTTATTTATTTATATACCTCTCTATATAACAATCCCAAAATCAACTCTTCTCAATTCAGTCCCACATGCTCTTTCCTTTACTGAGAGTTCAAGCCTTCATTGCCTTCCACAAGGCTGACTTCCCTTTCTGATCCCACTGTACATAAACCCAGGAATTGTTAGAGCAAATGTGTATGAAACCATTGTTCAGTGCTTAGGAGCAAAGAAAGAAATAAGGAAAAAGAAAAGAATGTGACAGCACTAGCATAAATAAAACAGACCTAGAGTGCCTTGGGCTTGCTGCCAAACACAAGACTGGGTAGTTACTCATTTGTTGATTCTGGACTGCTTATTTATCTCGGTTACCCGGAAGCCAGTTTCTCTAACAGCATATTTAATACACGCCCATAAATTAGGCAGAGTTTAAGGAGGCCCATTACTAAAAGGCAATTCAACATAGGTTATTCCCAAATCAAGAAAACATACCCCCCAAAATTATTTGTAAGTCACCTGTTAAGAATATAGGTTGTATTTACTCAAAGAAACATTGTTTAACATGACGTCAAGTCTCCCAAAAAGCCAAAACAAAAACAAAAACACAAAACAAAAAACAAAATGAAACAACAAATAGAGAGAAAGAATTGCAGGACCTCGTCTTGAGGTCCAAGTATCCTGTCATTAATGAGCCTACCCTGGAGGAGTCTACTTAGTTTCTGGTCTAAAGGTTAAAAGAAGTCTTTGAAGAATTACCTGCAAAACAATTGTTCCCAATTATAATACTACCTATATTCTGCATTTTACTCACACCAGCTCTAAGTTACAGAACATCTTGAGACAAAGGTAATTCTCCAACAGTTCAATGCTAGTTGATACTTCTTAATCAAAACAGAAATACAAAGATTTACACACATGCTTCTGTCTACCTAAATTTCCTCATTTGAGACACAGCTCTCTTAACACCTCTTAGTTTCTTGCCCATCCCTAACAAACACTTTTTGCTCTCAGTATTATAACAGCTATGCAGAATCTAGTTCTCCTAGGTAAATTATTTTAGTTTTATTCTTATTTTAAAAACTCAGGAAGCAAAATCACACGCCTATTTAAAATTGCATTCTGTTCAAACACCAACGAAAGATAAAACCTAAAGCTAACAATTAAGCAGAGAAGTTCAATAAACCTTGTTATTCTTTCATACTAAATTAGATCTTCATCTCTTCAATAAAGCAGTATAGAAAAGGACATGGCTTAGAGGATTTCAGATTTGTGATCAAACTGTTTTTCTTTTATGATTTCTATAACCTCCCTGGTTATACTAATAAAAAGTTAGTTATTACTTCATAGCCAGAGCACACACACATAAACCTTTTCTAGACAAAACAATGCCCTCATTTCCAGAATTTAAAAGCTCAGACATAGATACCTCCCCCATTCTGATAAGCTTTCCTTTGTTCAGTAGCTGTATAGGTTACAGGGAGGCTAAAAAGAAGGGAGGCAAATCCTCTGGCAACAATGTAAAGAGGATGGAAGGCCTCTGCTAAGCTACTCAGTGTTCAGGTTGAAAAAGAAAACGGTGTAAAATCAATCAATTAGAAGATATTTGAATAGTGAATTAAGAGTTTTTTAAAAAGCTAATGGCTTTCTTTTTCAGCTTAAAAATACAACCTGAGATGAATCTGTGATGAAAGGCTTTCCAGGAGAGAAGCTCATCAATCCCATCATTTCCCTGGAGCTGAGCAGATGTGTGGCAAACCCTACCAGCAATAACGGCAGAAGTAGCACTTTACAGCCTCTGTTGGGAAGGACAGCGTGAGTGCCTAGCAACAGAAAGGAAGTAGCCAACCTGAAACATTAATTACCACTGTGCTTCTAAAAAAACCAAAGGTTCTTAGCATTCTAGAGGCTGAAGGAAACCTTAAAAATCAGTGCTAACATGGGAGAAAGGGTGAATCTGGTTTCCCCTGGTGCATTCATTTCAATAGACTTCCCCTATCAGCAGGAAACTAAAAGCTGACTGGTTTCCTGGAACTGAGGCACTGTTCTTCCGCTGGAACCTATTCAGCCGACAAGCTGAAGTTCAGTGTCAATTTACACCATACCTGTACCTACCAACCCAAATGACTTTATTCGCAGGCTGTTTGGAACATAAGGCATTACCATCCTAACTTTGATAACAGTAAAATGCCTTTCTTACTGCTCTCTCCTTCTAAGCGGCCAGCCCCGCCCCCCCCCCCCCCCCCCCCCCCCCCCCCCCGCTGTCCCTCTTCTCTAACGAAATTACAACAAACATCTTTTTAATCATAAAGAGGTTTCTTCCCCCTTGTTTTTAAAGCTGTGCTTATTTACATCAAAATAGGCACAGCTCTTGTTTATAATTTTTTTAATCATTCATTTAAACGTTTACCCTGTAGTACTCCTATCACCACCCTATGTTGTATATAGGCACATTGTTTGTATATGCACTCAAATGCTCATCTTAACTCGCCTGACCAATTTAGGGGCTCTGACTGGCCAACGTGGTTTCATTTCAATGTGTAGCTAGATGGCCCATGAATTTGCTTTCCTGCTAGCTCTTATATTTACAGATTACACCATGCCAAGTAGAAAAGTAAATATCAATGTAAAAAACAGAAAATTATTTTTTCACATTTCTCAATGCTATTAGCTTGACAACAAAATAATAAACATGGTATCTTTCAAGATAGGAGTTCAATTATTGAGAAGTTTTCATATGCCCACTAAATCAGGGTTTATCTATCTTAGGAATATTGACATTTGGGGCTGGATAAATTTTTGTTATGGAACCTATACATTTTTAGAATATTTAAAAGCATCCCTGGCCTTTACTCAGATAGCATCTTTCCCTTCTCTCAGCCCTCTTCCTTCTCTCAGCCTCCTTGTGACAACGCAAAATGTCTCCAAATATTGCCAAATATCCCCTGGGAGCACAAAATTTCTCCCAGTTGAGAACTACCTAACTAAATGAATGAGTTAAAATGAAATGGTTAGTTAAATAAGTAACAGTAGCATGCACAAACACAAACAATAAATTACTTGTCTGCCAGAAAGAAATGACATAATACACCTCATTTAGATTTCCATCAATGTCAAAAGTAAGTTGAGAGGTTGCATAGCAATGATAGTTAAGAGAAAATAAACACTGGAATCAGTCTGCAAAGGTGCATAAGCCTGCTATGATACACACTAGTTGTGCAACCTTGTGTAAATTAAGTAACATCACTGTGACTCAGTTTCCTCAGCCATATTCTTTAAACTGCATGATATGCCATTGTATAAATATATCATTTCCCCTGATCACTATTGATAAATACTTCAGTTGTCTCAAGTTTTGTCTTGTTTTGTTTTGTTTAGATATTACAAACAATGCTGCAATTAACAACCTCAGAAACTGCAACTTGGTACAATTTTATAGCTATTTTAAAAAGTTGGATTTACTATCTCACATTAAATTAAATGTAACCAAGAAGTCCATGGGTCTGTTAATAACACAAACTCTGACAGTGATAGTTAACCACTTCTGCCAGATTTTACCAAAAGAATCCCAAAAAACTCCTTAAAGTTGTTGTGAAATGTTTTGGCCACATATGAGAAGTACATTAACCACTTTTAAGACTTAAAAAAATATGAAAAGGACACTTTCTAGAAATAAGTCAAGGCATTTGTGAGGGGAGTTCCTTGGATCCAAAACTGTAACTATGATTCATCAAATTATGTCTGCTAGACAAGGAGCAACAGCCATCCTTGGTGGCTTTTAAAGTAGTAAAGCAGGTGTCCGGTAGCTCTAGTACTCTGAAAGTCTTTATTTCTCATATGTTAGATAGCTCAAAGTAAACAAGAATGGCTACAGGCATCAGGTTAGACTCAAAGAATAATACGTTTCACCATTATTTTGATATTATAATAGTTGGGTTAAGAATGAACAAAATACACTGATTATTTGGCTTTCTAATTTTCCATGTATTTGTTTAACTTCTTGGCAAAGCTACAAAATGAATATACCTAGACACGGGTGGCCAAAACATTATTTTCTCCAAAATAAAAAATACATAGTTGGCTTAAGCAAACTCCAGGATCCCCTGATGACTAGAAAATCTTTGTAAAAGTTATCAGAAACTGAATACATTTTCTACCTCAAAAGATCAGTGCATTCACTGTCCATCTCAGCTCCTGCCATTTAGCAAAGATCATTGTTGGCAGTATCTGGCAGCTTACACCAGGAAGCAATAACCTTGCAATGCATCCCTACTGCCCTTTCTTCATATATTTGCCAAAATAGGAAACATCCTTGCCAAAATTAGCATCCTGTAAGAAGCAGATTTTTAATTCTGTTCAAATCTATCCAGTCAGTTATTTCTGGACTTACATAGGCAAACCTACAGAATATATATTGTTTTGAATATTTGGAATGTACCTGCAATGAATATGCACAAGCTAGCATTTGTGTGAAAAAAAACCATCCAGATATTAAACTACCCATCAGTTTCAGGTTATTTACAGTTAGCACTGTCAAAAGAACTCTGTTCAGAAATGTAGTTAGGAACTGTTGGAAGAAGCATATGTTATCTCTAAGCAAATTCTCCAAAAGTGAAATATTTTCAGCAACTTAAGAATATTATGTTGTCATTACATAGTTGTTAAAACAATAATGAAAATAGAAAACAAGACAGGAGGTTGAGACATGACACATGTAGAGATGCTAATAAAGCAGGGAATGGAAGACACAATATGTATTATACTTGACTGTCACCACCACCGACAAAGCCTACCCTATCCAAATCTAAGTTGATCTACCCATGTTAGAAAAGTGGCTGCCCATCATTATCTCAGAGAGGAGTAATTTGTGAGAAAGATTTAGGTGATAAGGTAGATCAAGTTTTAATTATGAAGAGTTTCCCTTCCTATAAAATTAACTGGGTGTATTAACATTGGTTTCATTGAAAATAAGATTAATTTTCACCAGCTCCTATGTATTGGGATCTGGGTTATGTACCTATGTACACTGAATCCACATCTGATCTTTACCCAACTATGAAAGATAAACAATAATTACCATGTTGCATTTTAAAAATTAAGAAACTTAGTTTTAAAAAGTCCAAATAGCTAATAAATCATTAAGAGCAGGAATCCATGCCCAAGTTTCATCAACTGCAAATTCCATATTCATTCCACTATGACCCATTAAGTGAATGTATATAAATTTAGATTACAATTAGGAACTGAACTTGATGTTATGCACACAAATACTCAGCAATACCACTATTTACATGATTGCTCTGGCCAGTAAATGATACTGTAAAGATGATTAATCATGCCACCTTAATATTTCATAGTATACTATTCACATTAGCTTTTACGAAGAGAATTCATTTGTTCAACAAAACAATTCAGGACAATGCCAAATACTATATGTGGTACTGAAATTAATAATGCTGTCTAAATAATCTGTCAAGGTTAAAGATTTGGGGGAAGTCTCCAATTTTTTTGATTACATATTTCTAAAGCAATAAACTAAGAATATAGTGAAAATATGAATAGCAATTCATTTGTGAACTGTATGCAAGTATTACTAAATATTAAAAAGAATGAGATTAAAATAAGTAAAAACTTATGATATTCATTTTCTCACCCTGATAGAGTGTCACATTATCTCGAGATGTACACACTCCACCTTGGACAGCACTGTTTCAAATTTTAATTTAGGAAACAGATACTCATCTCATAAACTTGGTAATATCTATTTTCTGAAAGACCAGAAATTTAAAAATGAGACATACAAAGGACTTTGGCACAGGGTAGGCCTTCAATAAATACTAGTTACAATTAAAAATGATTACTATACCTTAAAATAAAAGTATATCATTTCATATTTACTATCTATAAAACTGGATTCAGAAACAATGTGCAGTATTCACATTTTAAAAAAAAAAAGAAACAACCTTCTGATTCTGGGATATAAAATCAGATGTGAAAATGGGGGAAATTTAGGAAAAATATCCAAACCTTGTACGCTTAACCTAGAGTTGAATTCTATGAAATGTACAGAAAAGAAAATCAGGAATTGTTTGAAAAGTGAGAAAGTTAATTTTATGGTTTGGCAAATTATTTAGAGATTAGCTGAGTTTTAATACCTGATAGTTGGGAAAGGAAACAAGAATAATTGCAAAGGGAGAATAATTTTGGTTTATACAGGTTTTCTGGCTTTGTGATAAAGGTAACATTTCTGAGAAACAAGAGGTGACATTAATTGTACAGACTTTGTTGTCTGGCCCTGCATAAAGGGTAAAATCTATTTAATAATAGTATTTAAACTGTTTTAGCTATAGTAGGAACATGGATCCAAATAGACCTCTGCCAGTTCTACCACTGAACTTTTTTGCCTTGCATCTTTGAAAACTGGGCCAACAGAAATTTTGTTCTACCTGATGTTTTTAATGCCTACTGAACAATCTCCTAGTTTTAGATTTGGCTTCATGTGCCCACTCCAATGCAAGCCCCATGAAATCCGGAAAAAATTTTTTTTAATTCCTGTTACATCCCCCACTGCCTAGAATAGCATCTGCCACATTTTAACCATTCAATATTGATTTAAAGAATGAAGTTACATATCCTTTTGCATACCTTAAGACCTCTAAGGGCAGAAAGAGTGACCCTGTGTGTAGAGTAAGACTGCCTTCTCTGCCAAACTAAAGTCCTTCTTTAAAAATCAAGAGCAGCCCAGATGCTACAAATAAGACTGATATCTATAGACAATCACAGGGTTAAGAGAGAGCCTCTGTCCTCTGGCAACTACTTCTCAAAGTATTCTTCGTTGGTTCCTCCCCATCTTGCTAACCCCTAAATGCTTAAGCACTTTGGGGTTCAGTCTTTTCTATCCATATTCACCCTGCATCATTTAGTATCGAGGCTTTGAATTTTTATCTTCAGCCTTGACATCTCACTTAACTACATATAATATATTTAATAACCCACTCAACAACTCTTGGATGTCCAGAAGACATCTCAACATAACTGAAACCAAGCTCTAGATATCTCCCCCACCCCACAGAAACAGCTGAAGCAGAGCAATCCAGCCAAGTCAGTCCCTAGATAGAACTAACTGCAGTTAACCCTCAGACCTATGAGCAAGAAATAAATGCTCACAGCTTTAACCATTGAATTTTGAGGTGATTTGTTACATAGCAAATACTCATTAACACCCCACCCTGACTCTTGATACTTCCCATCCTTCTTCTTTTCCTTCACAGCACTTGTTACTAACTAACATTCATATATTTAACATATGTCTTCTTCATTGTCTATATCCCCAATTAAAATAAAAGTTCTACTTGGATAGAAATTTTTTGTCTATTTGACCCTGAATCTAGAAATGTATCTACCACTCCAGCTCTCACTAAATATATAGTGGATGAACAAATGAACAAGTAACCTTTAGTATAATTCCTGTATTACAACATTCAGTATTCTACAAACTCTGCACTTCTCCCAAAAATATAATTCATATCTTTATTCAGTCTGACTCATCTGACTTAAACTTGGTCGTAAGACATTAAAATTTTCCATTTTACTCTTCAGTATCGAACATACACTTTATAAAGTTTTTCCAAAACAAATAAAGGAGGTAGATAGCACTAAACTTAGGTTGTAAGATCCTAGACAAATTTTGTTTAACTCCTTTAAATGTAAATTACAAATTAGGAAAAGTACTTATGCCAAATATAAAAACAGACAGCAACAAAAATTTACAGAGAATAAGGATTTTATTTATGGTAATCCATGAAGAATGAAGGAACTGGATACTTAATATTTTGCCCTAAAAATAACATGTGTTCCTATAGTATATTCTGTTCCTCTTCATAGCACGTATTTTGTCTAGTTCCCCAACAGACTCTAAACTCTCTGAAAAAAAAAAAGCTGTACTCAACAAATATTTTATAAATAAATATTAGCATTTAAAAAATATATTTACCTAACTGGTAAAATGGAGAAGTTCACTTTAGCTACTGTCTTTTTAAATTTTTTTGGTATACAATAAATGTTTTTCATTAAAATAGTGTGGAAATACAAGATCTGACAATTAAGTTAGCAAACTAATCCTTAAAGTGCTACATATACCTCATTGCTGAATATCACTACAGTCACCTTCAAAGTACTCCCATTGGGAAGCTATGCACTGATGCCAGTACCTAGGTCACCCTTTAAGCAATTTTGGAACTCTTTTTCTGTAATGGCCATCACAGCTGTCATTGTATTATCCTTGATGTCCAGAATGTCTTTCTTTCAGTATTTCCTTTATCTTCGGGTAAAGGAAAAAGTCATTGAGGGCCAGATCAGGTAAGTAGGGAGGGTGTTGCAATACAGTTATTTGTGTACTGGCTAAAAACTTCCCCACATAGAGTGTCATGTGAGCTGGTCATGATGCAAGAGCCATAAGCTGTTGGTGAAAAGTTCAGGACGATTTCATCTTTTTCATGCAACCTTTTCAGCACTTCCAGATAGTAAACTTATTTGACTCTCCAATTGTTATAAATTCATAATGAACAATCCCTCTGATATCAAAACAGGTTAGCAACATTGTTTTGCCTCTTGATTTGGTCTGATGGAGCTTTTTTGGTTGTGGAAAATTCGCTGACTTCCATTGTGCACTTTGATGCTTTGTTTCAGAATCATATTGGTATACCCATGTTTCATCACCAGTGATAACATGGTCCAAAACATAGTCTTGCCCCTCCAAAAGGTCTTGGCAAACTTCAACTCTCTTTTGATTTTGTTAATCATTGAGCTCCTTTGTGACCATTTTTGCACACACATTTCCCATGCCAAGATTTTCAGTTAAGATTTTCCTGTTTATCTATCAATGTTTACTTGGTCTGCTATGCTTCTTACAGTCATTAGATGATTTTGATGCACAATTCGGTGAATTTTTGCAACGTTTTCATCAGTTATGCTCATCACTGGCTGTCCCGACCTCTCTTCATCAGTGACACTTTCTCTCCCCTAAGAAAAATGTTTAATCCATTTGTACACTGCCATTTTCTTCATAACATTATCTTCATAAACTTGGACTAACATGTCCCTGATTTCACTTCCACTCTTGCCAAGTTTAAGAAGAAATTTAATGTTTGTTCTTTAACACAAGTTGCGCCGTTCTCATGATGGTACACAAAAACATGCAACAACAATAATGAATGCCACTCAGCAAGACACCACCCCACACTAACACGAACACTGCTGTGAGACACAGGTATACTAAGGTTATGAAACCTTATTAAGTTGTTTGTACAGTGTTACCGACATAAGCACAACATAAGCGGCAAGTTCGTGAACTTAATGGTCTGACCTTGTAGAGAAGGCTTCAGGTTTTAAAAAAAACTATAAAAAGAACAAATAAATGAAAAATGTTTGTATATGAATGAATTAATATATTAAGATAAAAGTAAAATCAGTTGTTTTTTTTTTTAAAGAAAAACAATAATAAAGCCAAAATTGGTTATCAAAAAGCTGAATCAAATAGACTAATGGCTGGAAAGTCCAACTAAGAAAAAAGATAACATTAGAATGAAAAAAGGAAATATAAAACTACTAAGAAGAGATTAAGAGAATTATTGGGTTACTGATGCAACTTTATACCAATAATTTTTAAATCTAGAGAAACAGTTCGTTATTCTCGTATTTCCAAAATCAACTTGAGAAAATGTAGAAAAATTATCAGTTCTATAACCCTATTACAAATACAAGTATTTTTCTATAGCTCTATCCACTAAATAAGCTGTTAAGCTTGATTTTATAGACCAGTTGTATACAACCCACAAATACCAGATGATTCATTCCTGTGTGATCTAATTATTTTATAGCACAGAGAAAAGATGAAAAACCTCCAATTCATTTTTCAAAAGTAATATATAACCCAAATTTCAAGAGAGAAAAATTGATTTTAAATTTTCATGAACATAGATATAAAATCTTGAATAAAACAATCGCAAAAAGACATTATTTTATATTAAAATGAGTATTTTGTGTAAGACATGCAAATTTGTGTGGTTGCTTAAGTTAAATGCAAAATTTCAAAGGAAGATGGCAGTCATAGGAAGTGGACTTGACCTTTTCCCTGGGCTCAAAATGGGGATAATGATGATGATAATGATGATGACGCACTTGTCATTATTAATGAAAAGTCTAACACTACCAAAATGTTATCACCTCATTTGTCAAGGAATGAAGACGTAACTAACATGCTGAGAACATAATTATGCCAGGCAGCTGTCTGCAGGACCTGATATGACCTCACCTCTACTATTTCCTCTACTCCAGCTGCATTGTCAGGCCCCCATTTCAGGGCCTCTGTCCTTACTATTTTATCTAGATATCTTTTCCCCTGGAGAACATGGCTCCTTGGAGTATTTCCTCAAATTTTGCTTTCTCTATTCTGACCTCCCATTTTTCTTCTTCTCAGTCACCATTACATTAGAGAAATAATCCTGCTCTATTTTTTCTACATTTCAAGTCCCCTAAATGATCGTATTTATTATTTATTGGTTTTTCTTTCCCCTAGCAGAACGTAATGGTCAGATTTTTTGACAGAAATTTTATTTCATTCACTGAATCTAGTGCTTAGCACATTGTAGGCTCTAATTATTTATTTATTGAATGAACAATCTTATGCAATGGGTATTACTGTTAGTCAGATTTTAGTTTATGAAGGGACTGCAACAGTGAGAATCTGCCTATCCTCACACTGTAAACGGTAGAGGTAGGATTTGTAAGCAGACAGCCTGACTCAACTCTTCACCATAACTACATGGTGCCTCTAATTTATGTGGAGAATTCCAATAAGTACCATTGTTTCCTTTATTAATTCCTTCGCAGCAGAGTACGTACTTCATTATCTTTGTTTCCCGACTGGTGATGTCTAGCCATTTCACCCACTTCACACACTCAATAATTGTTTACAGAATTAATGAATGCATAAATACATTAATTACTCAACGATTTTTACATGTATGTCTTAATTGGCTAATTATTTTAAGCTTTCAGATTTAATTTTAAAATAGATTTTTAATATTAAAAAAATCCTACCTTTAAAAATGTAAAGAATACTTTCCTCTAATTGACAAAACATGTTTCTGACCTATGATTTAATTAAAAGAACATGTACCCTAGTCTTACAATTTTCTTCAAACTGGTTTTTAAATCTTTATTCAATTAGCATACATTAAGCAAAAAGCTCCAGAACCAGCTACTCAACACATTTCACCATAGCCAATGCATATTATCTCTGATCAAAAGCTGTAAACGACAGTGCCATTTCTAGACACCGAAATTTATAAATCAATCAATCATGCCAAATAAAGACACTTACAAAAACAGACGCTAGTGCGAACACCCCCGGAGGAATACCTGGCCCAGAAGTCACCCGTAGATAGCTTTCTCAAATGAGTTTGACAACGACTACAGTTAAGGGCATGACTAACTTGGCACAGAATCCCAATGGATATAGGTTTACTCTCAAAAACAACCATTGCCAGGTAGGAGGGGTAGACATAAGAGATTTTAAAAAGAGGCCCCTCCCAGGCCGCCTTAAAATCTAGAGCCCAAGATTCTCCTCCTCAGAGCTCCTCACCGTGTCTAGACTAGGGGGAAGAGACCATTTCTCAGGTAGAGGACGATGCGCAAAGGAAAAACTGGCTATCCAGCGTGAAGGCCGAGGAGTCAAACGAAAACTTGGAGCCCTTGCGCCTAACCGCCCCTTCACAGAGTGAGCTGCAATCGCATTTCTCGCGAGATTCTCTTCACGGGATCTCGCAGATTAAACATCGCGGTTTTTCAGATTTGAAAGGACAGCTCCCAGTCCACTTCACGGAATCATAAAGCGCCTGGACGTCTCTGCCTGTACTTTCCTTCCCTCCATCGCGCTTCTCCCCGGGTCCCCTCCGGTCATTGAGACCAGTTCCCCAGAGTGCCTTGGGATTTCCGGAGCGCGACCGGAACCGGAAGCTCCTGGGAGCGAGGGGGTGGGGCCGAAAATCAAAAAAAAAAACGCGGTGAAAGCTGGAGCCCCGACTTGGCAGTGAGGTTGTGGCCCACAGGCGGGGCTGTGGCAGTTTCCCATGGACTCCACCGCCTGCTTGAAGTCCTTGCTGCTGACCATCAGTCAGTATAAAGCCGTTAAGTCGGAGGCGAACGCTACCCAGCTTTTGCGGCACTTGGAGGTAAGAGGTTCTAGGGTAGGGGACGATATGGACTTCCCCATAGTAATCTATTTAATTCACTGTGCGGCCGGGGTGCAGCCGAGAAATGACTGCTCATCCCTTCCTCAGCTGCTGTTTTATCTTGGTAAAGAAGGCGAGTGTCAGCCTTGAATTCCCACCCTGTTTTACCCACACGTAGTCCCTCCACGTTCAGCTGGCTGCCGCGGAAGGGGCAAGTGAGTGATGACAGTCCAAAGAGGAAGGTGGGGACAAAAGATTGGGAAATTTAGCCTATGTTTGGGGTTGGTAGAGGAGAAAGCTCAGAGCTTTATCTGTTCCTTTGCTTTTTTTTTTTTTTTTTTTTCCCATCATTAATAGAGCCCTGTATACAGCGATTCTCGGGGGTGAAGGTGAGGGGGAGTGATGATTAAAACTTGTTTTATTTCGTTTCCCTCAGACATTTTACAATCCAGACTTGTTCCTTACTACTTTTATTTTAACTCACTTTGACCTCAAACGTGAAAAATATTATTTGAACTCTGGATTAAGAGGCAATCTTTCTAGTAATCGCTTTTCTTTACCAAAGTACATTGCTCACAGTTTTTTACTTAAAATACTGAATTGCTTTCATTTTTTTTCTATTAATTCCCACTGATTTGTGTCTAGAGTACTTATTCTTTGTTATAACTTTTTTTTTTTTTGCTCTTAAACTGCTGCCATTTGTTACGCACTGATGGAATCCCAACTAACATTGACCTCAGTTTAATAAAAAGCAATTAGGCTCAGAGCTTATTTTAATTCTCTGTGGCAGCTTCTATTAACATAGAATTGAACATAATTTTAAAAATATATTCTATTTGTTATATTAACTCTAAAATAGAAGATTAAATTACCAAAGATTAGCAAAATGCAATGAAGAGAAGATGATTTTGAATGGTACAGCAACATCAGACTTTGGTGAAACTGGAGTGTATTGAATGTCTTTGTTCTCTCTAGCTTCAGTGGTGTTTCTTCTTACTACTTCAGGTGCCGATCTCCTAATACATTTTCTTTTTCATTCATTACCTCAACAAATTTCTTCAAACCTAATGAAGATGAAGGCATTTGGTGTTAAAGGCTGATGCTTTGCTGTTTTATTAAGATAGAACAGTATGCTTGTTGATCCAAAAGCCACATAATAAGCAGGTCTATCAGTTTTATTGAAGATACAGGAGTTAAGTATTTGAAATGTTATCTCTCTTTGAAAATAAACAGCTGTGTTATGAATCTAACCATCATGTTATTGTGAGTTGAAGGAAACATCAAAGAAATTCAAGGCTTAGAGACTGGCTCCTTGATACTGTGTTCCAAACTTTCAAGGGGTTTACTGGAAAATAATCTACTGTTTAGAGAGATAACATATTTACAGTGCATAACATGCATTAATCTTAAACAAAGAGCTTGAGGTTTTTTAAAACATGTATACACCTAAGTATATACCACCTGTGTATTTTAAGCCTCCTATAAGGTTTTTCAGTTGTCTCATAAAGTTCAGGTAAGTGGACTATAAATGAATCTATTTTTCATATTATATGGCTGGATACTTTCTGGACTGCCCTCATATGCACTCATTTCTCTTATATACCTAGGATGCAATTATAGGTGTTAGAGTTTATGTTCAGTTTTAGCTGAAACTGCCAAGCAGTTTTTCACAAATTGTACCATTTTATCCTCCCACCAACAATATATGAAATTTGCTGTCATTCATTCACACCAATCCTTGATGTTTTCACATTTTTAAATTTTAACCACTTTGGTGATGATATGAATGGTGAATATCTTTGGGCACATCTAATGAGAGCAACATCTTAGGATAGAGTGATTGTTATCCTGTGAAAGATTAGTCATTCTGTTATTCTGCTACACTTAGACTGCTGTATTTTTCTTTATAGTTCCATCCAGATCTGAGCTTTGAATTGTTTTATGATTGGAAGAGCAGAACTGGTCTCAAATCTTGATGTTTTTTCATAGTATTAATCTTACATAATGAATATGAGCATTGATTCAGGAACAGTGAATCCTAATTTTGCTACTGTCTCAGTGCCTCAGTTTACTCTTTTTCAGTACAGTTAGCACCTATATTGCAGGTTATTAAGACGAAAAGAATTAACATAATGTAACTAGAACAATGCGGAGACCAGAGTAACTGCTAAAATATTAGTTATTACTAAAATAAATTCTGTTTGCATAAAACATTCAATGTGTATGAGTAATGATGAAAATTTGTAAGCAATAAATAATTACCATGTTTTAGAGATATCATGTTATTGAAATAACAGATCCAATTCTGCTTTAAATACAAATTTAAATTGTATTTAAAGCAGAAAAACATCTTAATCTTCCAGAGGGCTAGCTTTATAAGTATAGAAAAATGCAATACTCAGAAAATTCCGTACCACAAAATACCTACTATCAGTATCGAATTTCACCTTTGGACCTATCTTTTAGTCTTAACACGCTTTTACTTTAATGTTAAAACACACAATGCTTGGGAAAAGATATTCTGAAGCTCTCTCATCAGCAAAGCTTTAGAAGAAAAACTGATATATGTAGGTGAGGGAATAAAAGAGGGACACAGAACGGAATGTTGAAATAGCCTGCTTATCGCTTCTCGGCCTTTTGGCTAAGATCAAGTGAAATAGCCTGCTTAGATGTGAGTTTTTAAAAATAAAGATGTTTAGAACAAATTTCATCTAATTCTCAAGTAACTAATTTTTTTTCATTTTTATAGAAAAGACTTGCTTAATAATGAATAACATTCAAAAGGCTTTTGGCCTTCAATCACAGCTTTACCTTTTCAAGGGGGAAGGTGGTTTATAGGATTGTAAGAGAGGAGTAAAAAGTAGAATAACCAAAAATAAAATATGCCCGTGTCTAACCTAGCTACTTAAAAAAATTATTTTTAACTTCCTTTTTTGTAATCTAAACTTCTGGGCTCAGCTACTGTCTTTGGGAGGGAACAGGAGTAATCTCATAGTGAGTCCCATAGCTAAGCCTTTGGATTTAGCTACTTTTCACTTTCCTTGCCTCCCTCCACATAGGTGGAATGAATGTACTGGAATTCATTTGTTCAATAAATATATTGGTAGTAGAGTTGTTTTGTAGTCTGTGTCTTCATGGAGCATTCAGTAGAGTAAGATAAATCTTACTAGGTCAGCAAAGGTTTGCCAGTTTATGAAATAAAAATTAATATACCATATTAGGTAGTACACAAACCTAACCTAACTGGTAGAAGAGCATTAGAAAAAGCTTGGTGGAGGCAAATTAAGACCTGATCATGTGATAGATAGCGTGGTATGGTGTCAGATGGTTGTTGGGCTTACCATGACAATTACTTTTTTAGGTATATAAATGTTGAATAACTATTATATATACCTGAAACTAATATAGTATTGTATGTTTAATAAAAATCTCTTTAAAAAAATAAAACTGAAACCTGAATGATTACATTAACTGGTGAGAAAGGGTGATATGGAATCTTCAAGTTGGGAATAGCATGTATGAATTTTCTAAATTTAGAAAGAGTGACAGAAGTACTTTGGAAGAACTGAGTTTTCATTTGAAGTGGAAATGGGATGAAAATTGCCATTCTTTTAACTAACACATTTTAATTACTATTTTGTAGGTAATTTCTGGACAGAAACTAACACGATTATTTACATCAAATCAGATATTACCAAGTGAATGCCTCAGTTGCCTTGTAGAGCTACTTGAAGACCCAAACATAAGTGTGCCACTGATCTTAAGTATCATTAGCTTGTTATCTCAACTAGGTAATGTATTTAGTTTCTCTTTTTCATTTTTTAGAAGATGTATAAATTTAATATTTTTAAAGGGCAGACTCAGGTATAGAGTCTTTGGACAATGATTCGCATTGAAAGGGTTTCTTCATTGCAGGATCTTCCAGAACTGTGTGTGTGTGTGTGTGTGTGTGTGTGTGTGTGTGTGTGTGTTGTGGCTTGAAATGGAAATCTTGTATGCATTATTTCTTAAAATTACTGGAACAAAGAATCTGAAGTACATCAAAACTTCAGTGGTCTACAGATAAGAATAAGAAATGATGACCTACATTTGAATTGTAAAAATGAGAACATGCACAGTAATGCCCCTATTAAATATACATTGAGTAAATTCATAGCTATTGATAAAAAAATTCATCATTTTTTTGATAAGCTACACTGAACTTAGAGCTAAGGGTCAAAATGCAGGCATTACTTTCTCTATTTTTTTCTGCTTGTCTTCAGTTTTTAATTTTTCATTTAATTGTGTTTTTTCTTGGTTTATGTTTGGAGGTAAAGGGGAGATGTTCTGTATGTGATTATAAAATTAATGTGTTTATTATTTATAAAATCCCAGTGATTCAGAAGGATTAACTTAACAGCAGCATGTCCAGTAGTACTTCCTTGATGGTGAAAATTCTCTGTATCTGTGTTGTCCAGTTTAATAGGCACTAAGCCACATGTGGCTGTTGAGCATTTGAAGTGTGAGTAGAAACTGGAATCTTCAATTAATCTAAATTTAAATAATCACATGTGGCTTAGTGGCTACCAAATCAGACAGTAGAGAGATAGAGAGTAAACTAAAATGAGTCTTTACTCATCACCACCAAACCTCATCATTTTCACTTTTGGGGATGATACTGGGACTATTTCTTAATTTGATACATGTCTTTTCAGATCTTTTTCTATGCTATAACAAATAATTTTAAATCAAATAACAAATAATTTTGGTTATTTTTAACAAAAATAATATTACAGAGCACCACTTTCCTTTTTTCATTTGATATATCTTAGATGTCTTTCTATATTGGTATCTTTTTAATAGCTGCCTTATACCACATTGTAGAGTACTGTAATTTATTCAGCCACTCTACTATGGTGTGTGTACTCTTGCATGTTCTTTTTTGAATTTTTGCTATTAAAACCAATCGTGCAATTAAGATTTTTATGTATTTTTGCACAACTATTTGTATATTTTTGTTGAATAAATTTTCAGTATAGTTTTCAGGTCGTTGTCCAATTTGTTAGTCTTTACCAAATTGCTTTCCCAAAAGGTTATGCTAATTCTAGCATCTACCACTGTTTGTATGAAAACGGCAGTCACTTTCAACATTTAAGTGTATTAGAAATTTTTTAAGTGTTGGTCTTTATATTTGCTTTTTAAACTTTTATTTATTTTTTAGGTAATAGATTTTATTTTCAGAGCAATTTTAGATAACAGAAATATTGAAATGATAATTTTTGACAGCAAAATTTCTACAACTATGTAAAGCAAGTTTTTTTGTTTTTTTGGTTTTTTTTGAGATTAATTTAGTCCACATGGAGAAGTCATTTGTCTGTTGGCGCAAAAGGAAAACTTCATACTCCTTTTCGTTTTCTAGTTCATACAACTTCTGTGATTAAACTTCTGAATTGGAAAGTATTTATAAACAAAATAGCCATATTATATTTGATATTTTTATATAATGACAACTTTAATATAGAAGTAAATTTAAAATTATTTCTTTCATCTATGAATACAATATATAAAAATGAAATATTTTGCTCCATTTTATTTTAATTTACAGCTTTAGACAATGAAACCAGAGACTGTCTCCAGAATACATATAACCTGAATAATGTATTGGCAGGGGTGGTTTGTCGGAGCAGCACTTGCCACAATGATTCAGTGTTTTTACAGGTATACACACCCACACAGCACTTTGCATTTAGTACTTACTTTCACATCAAAATTGTAGTACCTATTAGAAACTGCTAACTTATAGTGTATATGCTGGCATAATACTCCATGATTAGGCACACTTCTTGCCATTAATAAATTTAAGAACTGGTTGACCACACATATACTACTGTTTAAAAGTTTTAGAGAAAGGAAGCTTATCCACATCTAGCACTTTTACTGTAAGAAAAACAAATCTATGTTATAACTGCTGTGACAGACATAACACAGATGTCAGCATTTTGAGGTATAAGCTTTGACAGTAAAATTATAATTGGAGATGACACCTAGTTTCAACCTGTTGAAGAAACATTCCACCAAAATTGAAGCTATAGATTTGGTCTTATTTAGCATAGACTTAAAGCTTTTATATGGCCATAATATTTTATTAAACCTAAAATGCAACGTAAGAAAGAAAAGTATTGCCAATGAAACTGACATGCAATTTTAAGACTGGTAAAATGTGAAAAAATATGTATGTCTTGGAATTAATGAAATATATATATATTTCAACCTGCAGAGAAATTTAAGATAATTAAGTGAACCAGGTTGATGACAAGATATGTAGGAATGTGTGAATCGAGAGATGAGCCCTAAGTCTCATTACTTTGTGTTAAAAAAAGAGAGAGAGAACCATTTTAAATGGAAAAGTTCTTGCTCTAAACTCTGCCTCCTAAAATGGTGGCATGCTCGAAATATGCACAGGAGTCTTTTGTGAGCGTGCAATGTTTTTATGTGTTTATATTCATTACTGTTTTCTTATTCTCAGTGCATTCAACTTCTGCAGAGGTTAACATATAACGTCAAAATTTTTCATTCTGGTGCCAATATAGATGAATTAATTACATTCCTGATAGATCATATGTGAGTATGCAAGCAAACATGTAGCCAAATAATCTATTGGGTTTTTTTTAAACTAACACTATGTAATAGTTCAGTTTTTCTTAGTTTTTTCCAACTTTTTAAACTAAGTGAAACTGATTTCCATTTACACTTAGATAATTTTAAGGATCACATGGTGTAAAGCAACTTTTAATTTTCATAAGAAAAATAAATGAATTTACTTGAATACAAAAAATGATTGAAGCTTGAAAGTTGTATGTTTATTTAATCACTTAGATAGGAGAATATACTGATGAGATAGCATATGGTCGCTGACATCTATTTCCATGTTTCTATTAAGCTATGGCTGAATAGGATCACTTAATTTCAAAACATGAAAAAATGGGAAGTACTATTCAAAGATTGCCTGTCTTCACATGTTAAACAGATTTTTCTTTTTGCATGCAAAAAGAAATTTAAAGTTGTAAATTACTGTATAATTTTGAGTAATGTAGAATTAACTTAAGGCTTTTATTATTTTTCTTAAAACAACAGTCAGTCTTCTGAAGATGAGTTAACAATGCCTTGTCTAGGATTATTGGCAAATCTTTGTCGACACAATCTTTCTGTTCAAACATACATAAAGACTTTGGTAAGAAGTTTGTTTGTAAAATATTTCTTTTTTTGTTTTGTGGTGGGTTCTATGCTTAAAGAAATTTTATCCATCCTTTTAAAAAAATTTTAACAAGAATTCTCATGTCTCCTTCATCTGGCCTATCAAAGTTAACAAAGAATCAGATTGACGTATAAATAACTCGAAGTATTCCAGCCTTCATATATGTTGTACTTAAGGCAGTAAGTTAAGGGTTAATACAAATGTTGAATACTAAAAGTTTTCCTTCCCCATAGCATTCATTATCTGTTATATTGAATGATACAGAAAAGCTAAATTATTTTGTGCTGATAGAAGAGGGGCAGATCACTGGTGATCCCGTTTACCTCAGTCTTGTATTGCATTTCTGCGAAATCAGTGGCAACTCCAAGATCCATGAGTAAATAAATACCTAGCAGTACTTGTAATAAATGAAGGCACACTAACAAGGTTAACTGACTCACTGTCATAAATATATTAAATCAAGAAAGTTTATTTATTCTTTAAGGTACTTTGTAAACAGTCCCCCTGCCATGCAATATTAACTGTTTAATATTAAATTAAACAATGTCTCATTTGTTCATGTGCTGGATTATTAACTTTGGAGGTAGAGGTTATTTTGAGCCATGGAACTGTTTGAGCAAGGTAAACATATTTGCTCAGAATCCCATATCTAAACACTCCTCTTCACTAAGATTATATCTATTTATATTACTATAATCAATTTATGAAAAGTACCATCTTACTCCTTGAATGATTTCTTAAGTTGGTAATGATGTTTAATAAATGTTTACCTATTCTGTGCAAGATACGCTTATTTTCTGAACCAAAATATATAACTTAACAATTTTTTATTCTAATTTATTTTTTAATTTTTTTCTTCCTCAGAATAATGTGAAATCTTTTTATCGAACTCTTATAAGCTTTTTGGCCCATAGTAGTTTAACTGTGGTTGTTTTTGCACTTTCAATTTTATCCAGTTTGACATTAAACGAAGAGGTTGGAGAAAAGGTAAATATGATTTTTTTGTTATTATTTATCAAGATAATTCTGAAATTTATATTCTCTGATACTTTAGAAGTCATTGAGGCTCTTTGTTAAGTTTTAGGATAGTGTCAACTTAAATTTTTTTTGTATAATATACTTTCCCTAATTTTTTTCAAGCTGTTCCATGCTCGAAACATTCATCAGACTTTTCAGCTAATATTTAATATTCTCATAAATGGTGATGGCACACTAACCAGAAAGTATTCAGTTGATCTGTTGATGGATCTCCTTAAGAATCCTAAAATTGCTGATTATCTTACCAGGTATGGCTCTCTTTGACAAATTTTAAGTCCGTTTTTATAAACCAAAATTTGTTTGTGATAAATAAAACTGCCTTTTAAGATTTAGTAGACTTGTATTCTACTGATTCACAAAAGACTAAATCAAAATATTTTAATGTTCTTTATTCCCATTCTTTTTTCTTTCTTGGCCTGAAATCAGTCTCTGTCTTGGATGAATAAATTTGTGTCATGCTCCAAAACGTACACATTTTGATTAATCTGTTTCAAAACCAGTTAAATCTTGAACATTATGATTTTTTAAAAGAATATTTTTTATAGAAATATTCATGTTAGTATGTCATTTTGTGTTTTGCTTTTTTGTATGAAAAATGGCTATGTCCTTCAATGGGTTCCTCTGTTGTGTTAAAAGGTAAAAAATGAGAACACGTGTTTACATGTCCATCTGTCTCAGTGGCATTTCATGGGATCATTTATGTGTTGAGATCGGTTGGCAAATGTTTTCCAAAGAGCTCATGGACTTTTTGAATCTTAAGTTAAATTTTCCTAGTGCCTAAGCTGCTTTATGGTCCTAAGTTGAAAAACTGTTGAAATTGCTTCAAAGAATTAAATTAATGAATCATTCGGAAACAAGAAAACATTTATTGAATTCCTGTTGGGGTCAAGCCCTGGGGAAAAGTGGGGGGGTTAGCATCGACAGGAATATGAAGACATAGTCTCTAATCTTTAAGGAACATAGAATTTAGAAGTTACAAAAACAAAACCTGAGCTCTCGAACAAGATTAACCACCTCATATGGTTAACTGATACTTTGCAAAACCAAGAAGTATTCATATTGTCAATTCATTTTTTCTTCTCTTAAGCATCAATGGAGAACTGTCTTCCAGAGTGCCCTTTCTTTACCTGTTCTAAGAATTCTCCCAATGTATCTCATGGAATACTCATTCTGGCCACCAAATGGTGCTTATTTAACAGCTTAGGAGTAAACAGAAAAATTGTTTTGGATATACCTCTCCAAGAGGACAAAAAGATAGTTTGATTTAACATTATTAGTAGGTGGTTGCTTAATCACTTCTGTATATCTCTCAGTTTGATTATATATTTTCTATCTAGCCCAGATCCCCAGAGTCACCTCCAGAAAGAAAATAATGTTTAATTTTGTTTTCCTCTTATTTATATGTTCTACCATTTAACAGAACATTCCTGAATCTGTTTCAAAGTCTAACTAACTTACTGCTTGGGTTCCTAATCAAAGCTTGAGAAAATCACAGCTTATGAATTTGTGTGCTACGTATTCATGATGTCTAACTTTATGTGGGTAACACCTCTTATGTTCTTTCCCAGTCAGTGTTCTTTCACATTTTCTGCAGTGGCCCTTTCAAATGTTTACTACTTCTCATCTTGCCACTTTTCAATCAGAAGCTGACCTTATCTTTGTTTCACAGAAAATAAAACAAAACAAAAACAGAATCCTATCTAATTGGAATTCCCTCCAATCTGTGCTCCTGAACAGTTAGTTACTTGTGTTTATACCAGTTCTTGCTCAGTGTCCTCCTTTTTCACTCATTAACATATCGAATTATTCTGTGCATCCTCTCTTTCTTTCCTATCTTCAACCGTTTCTCCTATCTCTTTAGTGCCTATCATTCATTTGACTCCCTTGATTTATACATGTGCTCAACTTTCAACTTTTCCAACTATATTTCTTTCTCTTTTAAAATTTGTAATGTGCCATTGCATTCAAGGTGAATATTCAAATTCTCAGTGTAGCCTCCAAAGTCTGGTCCCTGGGAGACTCTCAGCCTCATTTATTCACATTTTCTTTCTTATATAATTTTGTATAATCATTTCAGATAACACAAATAGAATCATCAATTTGCTAGAAATGCCCTTTGACTATCCATGTGCTATTTCCTCTAAAGTGCTTCCTCTGGAAGGCTGGAATACTTTCCCCTTTATATATCTGACTCTTGTTTATTCTTTAAAACTCAAGTCCGAGAAGCCTCACCTGATCAGGCCTGTCCCACGTAGTCTGGTTTTGATAACCACTCTGTTTCATAGCATCCTATACATTTCTTTATTATACCATTGTATTTTACATTACATTATTTTATTATTTTATGTCTGTCTGCCTCCTTCCTTAGACTGCAAGTTATCCATCAAGGCACTATTCCCCCAAACTCAGGAAGCACCAATCACATAGAATATAATGTGAGTGGTGCCTGTAGTACCTCTTAACAGTTGTGTAACACAGGGTCCTGCTCATTACCTCTATATCTACAGAGCCTCATTTAATGTCTGGCAATTGTAGATGCTTTATCAGTTTCTAATTTTTAGAATATTCATTTTTTATCAATTTTTACAACCTTTAAAAAAAGACTATTGAGGTAGAGAAAGTTTCAGTGAGTTATTTATTGCCACAGCCATTGCTTTTTTTACTGTTTAGTAAATGATAGCGGCAATCTGTGTGTGTTACAACAATAGAATATGTTTCAGGTTTTAAATAGAATGTTCTATATTAGAAGCTCAAAATAAATAGATGAAAGAAAATACACTTAAATTTTATACTAATATTATACACAAATCCTTTTTATGATTCAATTTCTTCTCATTCGATACATATTTTTATTTCAAACCTAGGTATGAGCACTTTTCTTCATGCCTTAACCAAGTATTAGGTCTTCTTAATGGAAAGGATCCTGATTCTTCTTCAAAGGTATGTAAAACATTTTTCTTTTAAACTTTTTAAAAACTATTAGGTGAAGAAAAATCTAAGTGCACAAAAATTCTCTGAATTTTTACAAACTGAACACAGCCATATAACCAGTGTCTAGACCAGGAAACAGAACATTACCAATACTCTAGAACCCTCCTTAAATCTTTATACATGGTACAGTTCCTTTGGAAAAACTGTTTCATCGTTTCTCGGCCTTTTGGCTAAGATCAAGTGTGGAAAAACTGTTTCACAGTTCCACTGAACATGGGTATACTCTATGACAGCAGTTCCACCACTAGCTACATAGCCAAGAGAGACATATATGTAAGTGTACTGAAACACATGTAGAAAATGTTAAACAAATAGAAAATGAAAATTTTTAAATGGCACCATTTACTGAGTTTTTAAAATGTCAGATGCTTAGGGTATAAATCCAACAAAAAACGTATAAGGCTTCTACTCTGAAATTACAAAACATTGAGAGAAATAAAGACTTAAATAAATATGGATATACCAAGTTCATAGATTGCAAGAATTTACAATATTAGTTCAGTCAAAATCATGGCAGGTTTTAGTGGTTTTTGTTTCTGTGTTTGTTTTATTTTGGTATATATGAATATTGGGAAGCTGATAATAAAATTCATATTGTTATACAAAGGTTCATAAATAACCATGGCTATCCTGAAAAAAAATGAACAGAGTTGAAGGACTTAGAATACTACCAGATATCAAGACTTAATATAACGCTACAGTAATTAAAACAGTGCAGTATAGATAGACAGCAAGCCCAATGGGACAGAGTATAGTCTAAAACCAAGCCCATATTTCTGGTCTCCTGATTGATAACAGTGCAGCCTTAAAAGTATGATCATTTCAATAAATGACACTGGATCAATTTAATACCCATAGGTGAATAAAACTGAAATTTGACCCCTTCCTCATACCAAATGCGAAAATCAATTTCAGAAAGATTATAGATCTAAATGTGAAAGGTAAAAGTGAAATTTTGCAAGGAACATGTAGCAAAATATCTTTACAGACTTGAGATAGAAAAGATTTTCTTAAACAGGAAACAAAAGCACCAACCATCAACAAAAAGTTGTTAAGTAGGACTACATTAAAATAAGAGCTTCTATTCATGAGAAGACCGCCGATAAGAGAGTAAAAAGGCAACTCACAGAGTGGGAAAAGGTATCTATAATATATCCAACAAAGGATTTGTATTTAAAATATATTATTTAAAAACTTGTACATATAAGTTAAAAAAAAAAAAAAAACAGCACTGAACTCAATAGATAATCTAACCAAAGAAAACTTGAATTATTCATAAATATGAAATGGTTGTTTATTAATATTCAGGGATGCAAATTTAAATGTAATAAATACCCCTACATACCCAGTAGATGGTTACAATTTTAAAAATAGGGATACTATTAAGCATAGATGAGAGTATAAAAAATTTATGTAACCCAGTATGAGTGGGCTGAAAAGTGGTACAACTGATTGTGAAAACTGGTATTATCTACTAATATTGGACACATGCATAAACCAGTTCCTAACGTTTCCTTACTCTTAAGTACTTACCCCAAAGAATTCAATACATATGTTCTCTAGAAGACATACAAAACATAGCAATTCTGCTCCTAATAGACAAGTATTAGAAACAAATCAGGAAGTGCCATCAGCAATGGAATGGGCAAATAAACTGTAGTATAGTTATACATTGGAATACAATGATCACTGCCTAACAGTATGAACATTATAAATGTACTTACACAAACTTGAATGGTATAACCTACACACCTAGTCTATATGGTATAGCCTATTGCTATACCATATAGACACAATGGTATTTCTAACATTTAAACATAGAAAATATACAGTAAAAAATGGTACAGCTATATAGGGCACATACCATGAAAAGAACTTACAGGACTGAAATTGGCTCTGAATGAATCATTGAGTGCTAATTGAATGTGAAGGCCTAGAACATGACTATATCCTGTAGACTTTATAAACACTGTACACTTAAGCTACACTAAATTTCTAAAACAGCACAAGACTATATCAAGCATAAGAGAAAATGATGCAGTCAAGAAATGCTATAAACACAAGATGTCTGAGTCTGCTGCCGGTATAATAGCATACTCTTTTTACAGCAAACTTTTCTTCATAAGTAGAAAGGGTACCCTCTAAAATAATGATTTAAAAATATAGTATAGTAAATACATAAAGCAGTAACAGTTGTTTATTATCATTATCAAATATGTACTGTACATAATTATATGTGCTATACTTTTATACTCCTGGCAGCACAGTAAGTTTGTTTACACCAGCATCACTACAGACGCATGAGAAATACGTTGTGCTCTGATTATAAAGACAATAGTTAGCGATAGGAATTTTTCAGCTTCTTCATAATCTTATGGGAACATTATTGTATACATGGTCTGTTAACTGAAATGTCATTATGTGGAGCATGACTATACTATACTGCAGTAAAAATGAGTGAAATTCAACTACATGCAATAATCTGGATGAATCTCACTAATGCAATGCTAAGCTAAAGAAGCCAGACAGAAGAGTATACAGTGTAAGATTCTATTTATATATAAAGTGCCATGTGATTGTTTAATATAACTGGTTAGCTGATTGAAGAATTTATGTGGAAATACAGAGATCCACGAATAGCTATGATAAAATTCATCTATGGTGTCAGAAATCTGATGTGGAGGAATGGTCAGGGCATTATCTTGGAGAGGGTGCAAGTGGATTTTGGAGTTCAGGTAGAATTCTCTTTCTTGAGCTGGTTGCTAGTTATGCATGTGTGTTCACTTTGGAAGAATCATCTAGCTTTGCATTAATGATTGATTTGTTAATTTTCTGTATGTCAAGCTTGTCCAGCCCATGTCCCAGAGGCCACATGGGACTCAGGGCAAACAAATTTGTGAACTTTCTTAAAACATTACAAAAATTATGCATTGACCTTTTATTATTTTACCTCATCAGCTATCATTAGTGTTAGTGTATTTTATGTGTGGCCCAAGACATTTCTTCTTTTGTGGCCCAGGGAAGCCAAAAGGTTGGACACCCCTTCAGTATGTTATACTTACAAAGTGTACTTAGAAAGTATTTTCTTGTGTGTGTATAATGTATCTCTGGTAAAATAAATAAGAAACTAGTAGCTTTGCTTGCCTGCAGGTAGTGTAGCTAGAGGTCAGGCTGGAACCTTTGACTTGGAATCAAGTAAATGTCCTACCTACAGTATATTTAAAGGGGAATAAAATACTGTTTGTCATTTGTTACGTAGTAAATACTAATGGATTGAATTCTGTTAAAATCGGATGATACCAAGTTGATTAAAACACAAACCCCAATTATATGTGATTTACAAGAAACAGATGAACGTAGAAAATAAATGAATGGACAAAGAGGTAAAAACACTGTTTTTATCAATAGGTTGGTAGTATATGAAATAAAGTAGAATTTAACTTAACAGCTAAAATACAGGCCCTGTTATATATTGATATAAGGCCCAATTTATGAAGTAAAGAAGAAATGAGAATAGGGGAACTAAGGGGCATAATGCTGACAGTGTGCAAACATTGTGCGGAAATAGCCATTCTTAAGATTTTAAAGCTTTGGGATGCCACTTAAAAATATTATCCTAGACTGTGCCTTATAGCAGTTCTTGAATCTTAGCATGATAGCACATGTTAATTACTAATTTTATTTTAAAAACAAAACATGTTTGTGTTTAAAGAAATATAAGTACTATAGAGGGCATATAATATTAGTTGAAGTTGCCCTTTCTTCTTTGGCTCTCACAGTTCTGTTTATCCGGAGTGATCACCGTCAACAAATTTCTTTTAAACCTCCTGGAACCTTTTCACACATTTTGAAAAATACTCTGGAAAAAAAATTGGAAGCTGCTTTTAATTTTTGTTTTAGAGTATTTTCTTTATAAATGTATGCCATTTTCAGCTTCATCATCTGATTGCTTTGTGCATGAAAGTCCAATAAAATTGACATTTAATGAAGACTTTCTATTGTACAGGTTTTAGAATTACTTCTTGCTCTCTGTGCAGTGACTCAGCTGCGCCATGTGCTCACTCAGATGATACTTGAACAATCTCCATCTAGCAACACTGTTCTGGGAAGCCGTTCTAAATGTTTAGAACCTACTGTGGCTCTACTTCGTTGGTCAAACCAACCTTTGGATGGATCAGAAAACTGTTCTATTTTAGCATTGAAGTTGTTCAAGGAAATATTTGAGGTATTTCACAATTTGATTTTTTTTTTTTTTGATTCTTAGTAAACAGTTTGTTTTCAGAAACGTGCATAATAAATTTCTAATCATTCATACATTTTAGGAAAACTTCTCAATTACTAGACTTCCTACCATTCAGCTACTAAATTTCTTTTTTCTGGCAAAGTCACAAATACTAGTATTCTCCTTTTTCTCACTGAATAGCGTATATATACTCCTTTCAGTGTCATAAGTAAAGGTTTATGATTTGTATGTTTTTTTGTCATATGACTGTATCTCTTCAAGTAGTCACATCTGTTTTTCTACCTCAGTAGATACTGACTGCCAGCTTTATTAGCTTGTTAAGTGAATTAATACAGGAATGTTGGATTCAGTCAGTAAAAGGGAATAGAGCATGCGTAATTTCTAGGCACTTAGGATACAGGCAGAAATTCTTTCCATAGAGATTATTATATTCTAGTAGATTCTTTTATCATTTAGTGTTCTCTACTATTCTCCTTGTTTTTGTACACAGCTGTCTCCCTCAGTATCTTCCCAGAACATTTCCCCTCTCCTGAATGGATCAAACAAAAATATGTATGAGTGATTAAATATATTGAAAAATATGCACAAGTTATTTTTTGGTTTATGTATTCTTGATTGTTAATAATCAGATTTAACTTTTTTTTTCATTTAATTCATTTTTATTGTTAGACTTATTGGGGTGACATCTGTTAGCAAGGATTACATGGGTTTCAGGCATGCAATTCTACAGTGCATTGTCAACTTGATGTATAAGTTCACCACCTAATGTGACTTCTTTTTCCATCACCTTGTATTTAGTTTCCCCCCCTCAGATTTAACATTTAAAAAACTTTTTGAGATTCTTAATGGAAGGTATTTGTGGTGGTAAAATATTAAGATTAGTGTCTGTTATTTAATTACTGTAACTACATTTAGCAAATTCAGGATATTTGTTTTCAGCACATACTTTTAATTTAGAATCATTTTTAAATTACAAACATAGTCTATTTAAAAACTCCTTGTTTGTAATTGATTAACCCAAAACCTTATTGTTTGATATGGGAATAAAAAGTCATTATAGGGGAGTTTCCTGGTAGTGGCTTAAGGCTTCGGTGCTATGTCAACGCTTTGGCCTGGGTTCGATTCCCAGCCAGGGAACTACCCACATACAAGGAAAAAAAAAAGTCATTATAGCCTTCAAAACTGGATAAAAGGGTAGATTTTTAAATAGGACACAAAGGCCAATGAACTATTAAAGTAATTATAAAAGAATTTAAAGTGAATATTGCAGCTCAGTGATGACTGTTTCTGCACTTTGTATTCCATCTTTGTTTTTGTTTTTAATCATTGGTGGTGTTCAATACTCCAGGATGTCATAGATGCTGCTAACAGTTCTTCAGCTGACCGTTTTGTGACCCTTCTGCTGCCTACAGTCCTTGATCAGCTTCAGTTCACAGAGCAAAATTTAGATGAGGCCTTAATAAGAAAAAAATGTGAAAGAATGGTCAAGGCCATTGAAGTTCTGTTAAATATCCTTTACTGTTATAAATATGGAAACTAAATAAACACTCTTCTCCCTCCCCGTCATTGTATTTACTGCATTTTTGTCTTTATTTGTAATTTTGTTACTTCTCGCGCTTGTATCTATTCAGAATTATTGAACTGAAGAACTAATTATTGAGCTATAGAACTAATTCTCAATGAAGTTTCTATAAAAGTTACTCAGACTTTTTTCCATGTTTTTCTGTGCAAAGCCTTTAGGCTAAAGAACATTTTTTTTTAAAAAAAGAACATTTTCAGAGCTGCTTTTTGATTTGGATATTTTTTGCACAATTCGAGATTAGGAGAGATGTCCTGAAATAACTGCCCTGTTACTCTCTTGTGATACTAATTGCTGCCCTTGGATAATTTGTGGTGCCATCTTTGGTGGAGTGTATCAGAGAATAAAATATTGGTAGAGGTGTCATATTTTGCTTAGTTTTTTAGCTTGTATTTTAAAAATTCAAGTCTCCATAAATGTTTTAATAAAGATAGATTTACACTTGGTTATCAAAAGGACAAATGTTATCAACACAATTCATTTCAAAAAAGAAAACCTTGAGTAAATTAGTGTCATTACTTAACTTCTGTATAATGGTTTTCTTAGGCTTTTCCTTCTGTTAGCTATTGTTTAGATCCACTGTTTCTAAGTTGCTAAGAAGTCCAAATCCCAATTTTTTAATATTTCATTAATTTTTTTTATTATTATCAGCAAGGAGCCACTATATTTCAGCCAGATCTCTTATATTTACCTGTTCAAGTTCCTTTGCATCTCAGAGCAGTAAGAATTTGCTCAGTTTTGTCTTGCCCATGGTTCTCAACCTTCCTAATGGCCACAACCCTTTAATACAGTTCCAAGGAAGGGATTGAGACCCACAGGTTGAAAACCGCTGCCTTAGAGCAAACTCCTTATCTGTTTAATCTCCTCTCCGAGCTGCTGCTGCTTAAATTTCCTCTTCTTTATAGTGGTGAATTCTCAACCCTGGCTACGTATTATTAATAGAATCACCTGGAGAACATGTTTAAAATACACCTGAACCGTACTTCTAGCGATTCTAATTTAATTGGAGTAGTATGAAACCATAGTGGGAAGGAGTGTAAATGATTGTTTGTTTAAACTACCCAGGTGATTCTAACATGCAGCCAAAGTTGAAAACCATTGCCATAGAGACACATGGTTACTTTGCTTGACCTTATAATCTAGCCTTCTCTCGTTGAATGGTAGGTACCACATTTGACCATTTTTTAATGATAGATATTCAAAATAATTTATAATATACCATGTATGAGAAAGTAACTTCCTTCACTTCAACAGATATTTATTGAACCATTGTGATACCTGCTAAAAAAAAAAAAACACTGCTATCTAGTAGAGGAAACAGATTCTTTCTGTTTTACTTTTGTGTCAGAAACTTTTGGTGTTAGTCCCATCTCTTGCCATTTACCAGTCACATAAATGCTCTGAGCTCTGATTTCTTAATGTCATTGAACTAATGTAATAAAAATTACACTGAATTACAGTGATGAGATAATTTGTATCAAATCATCGTAAATGCTATAAAGTGCTATACAAATATAAGGTTTTTTGAGAATGTTTTGTTTGTGTCCCTTAACAAAATTTAACCTCTTTGTGGAGATGATACTCTAAAAATGCATATTGCAAAAATTCTGACTACTATCAAATGTACCACTCTAATAGAACAACAGTTTACATATGGCAAGATTGATCTGGGGTTTGGAACAAAGGTAGCGGATTCTGAATTATGGTAAGTACATGAAATCCAAATTGCAAAATGGTATGGCCAAACTTAATAAAATCCAGAGATGTAGTGATTTCATTCTCTTTCCTTGGGTATGTTCTATTAACTCAAAAGTGTAGCAGAGAATTTAAAATACTTTTATAATGAATTTTTAGAAAAATTATTCAATTCATAGATCACATGTTTCTGAGAAAGATAATCACATCTGTGATTTGTTTTTCAATGTTTAGGTTTGTTTTGTCTTGTTTTAATTTGTTGAGATTGTGTAAGAGTCACTTATACTCCTGAACATTTCATTTCTGGAGGATCCTTTTTGACATTGCTTCAGTAATTTTATGTTTGTTTAATTTTATATTTTTAAGCAAAAATGTGTGAAAAAACAGTAACTGCAGAAGTTTTTGTAGTAACAAAGACAACTTTTCTACCTTAGCATGTCAAGACTTACGGTTAAAGGTAGATTTTTCACTGATAGTAATGAGATCATTATATCCCCTTCCTCCCAAATGAATTAAGTCCATCTAAGAATTCTTTATTGAAGACTTGTTAAATGCGAGACACTATAATTTGTTCCAATTTCTGCAAGTGTCATAATTATCAATAATTACACTCTTCAATAAGAAGGATCATCTCTGTTTACTTTTTTGTACTCCTTTTCAGGTACATGGCTGGCAGCATGGCTTAATATAATTATTCAGTAAATATTAGGTAATTTTTATTGCCTAAAGTTTCTCTCATTGTCGATATTTAATAACAAAGCTATAAGAATTAAATAGGTCATGTTGCCAATGCTGCTAGTAGTTTGAAGCAGAAAGTAGAAGAATGGTGATATTTGAAAGCAAAAAAAAGAAACATTGTCTGAAAACTTAAACTGTTAATGCCAGTATGTTCTCTTTGGGTCTTGGGTTAAATGGTTTGTCTCTGATATTTTTACTCTCAATGGTATTTTTACTTCTCCAAAGAAACAAGACTTTATTTTCTTGAGGTTTAAAAACAAAGATGCTGATTTTTCATTTTCTTTAATATTATGCATAGAAATAAACCCTAAGGCATTTTTGAATTATCTAATTTAAATATGACTTTTTTTTCCTAAAGCAAACTTGCTGCTGATGTAATTTTGAAAACTCTTGATTTAATGAATAAACTTAAACAGTTGGTTCCTGGTATGGAAGTAAGCTTCTACAAAATCCTTCAAGTGAGTTTAAAGTATTCAAATATTGAAGTTTATTTATATGGAAATTCCTCCAAATATATGTTTCTTTTTTAATATTTTTATTTTTAGGATTGTCTTAGAATTGGCATTCAAAAAAAAACATTTTTCAAGTTGTTAATTGTCTTACGTAGCTATAATATTCTCCCTACACAGTTATTTTACATAGTCTTGCAGGAATGGAACGTAAGTGCTCCTGGTGCTAAATATCCTGGTTCATAATAGCAGTGCTATCTCGGCTTTTTCCTGTTTTGTGTGTTCTACTTCAGTTTTCTTCATTTATTTTTATTGGCATTGTAGTGAGAATGGGGGAGTAGTATTTGTTTTGGGGTTTTTGTTTTTGGATTTAGTTGATAAGGTATAGTATTAAGGAAATAGACATCTGGAAGAAAAGGACCTGATTGTGAGTGATAATAAGATTCAAGAGTGTGTGCAGAAAATAACTAACTTAACAGATTTCATTCATAGTACCTGAATAATAGCTCTAGATGTTTACCTTGATATCCACAAAACCTGGTTTATAATAGATAGTTAACAGACATGTGAATTAATTTACTGTAATAACAAAGATGACTCTAGTGCCTCTATAGACAGGGTAGAAGCCAAAACTGAAATCTTAGGTGGGGGCCACTAGTATGCTTTGAAAGCATAATGCTTAAGAGAGGGGGCTCACATGTTGACTTACCATTTATTAGTCAGTGGAGACTTGACTAAATTATTTCACCACTCTGAGCTCCAGGTTCCTGCCTATGAAGTGGAAATAACGATCCCCTTCCATCGGAGGAGTTAAGGAGGGTTACCATGAGGTTATGAAGAAGGCCAGCTCTTATCATGGCTCTATGGCATTACATTATATTTGAGTACTTACAAGACACTCAGTCTTACAAAATGATAGTTATAAAGGATTCATGTTTTAATATTTTTTTCTGTTAACTTACTCAACTTAAAAATTGAATCAAACTAATTTCATGTCAATTCTTAGGAGGTGTTTTTCAGAATAGGTGATTTAGGGTTTATAGTGCTAATGTGAAACATTTACTGATGTGAAGGGCTTATACTTGAAGTATAATTGTTTTTATTGAGTTAATTTGAATTTTATATCTTTAATTAATTTGAAAATGATTAGCCACTTTTTCTTTTATCTAATTTTTCTCTTAAATGGTAGTTAGATACATAAAACAATGATTAAAAACATGAGTTGTAGGTAATATTTTAAATTCATCAAAATATTTAAGGCATGATTTTCATAGGTATAGTCAAAAGCCTTCAAATTGTTTGCCAGATTTTTTAAAGCTAGTGTTCATATGGATTGCTAAGACAGTTATAGCAAGGTAAAGACTAATAAATAATGTTCAAACATCAGATAGAAGCACTTTAGAATATGGCTAGGATTATTTTATGATTTAGCTTTGTTTACTCACGTTACTCTAAAAGACCTGATATTGTTTATTCTTCTTGCCTCTTATTTTCTGGTTTCTGATTTTGCCTAGGACCCACGCCTGATTACTCCCTTGGCTTTTGCTTTAACATCAGATAATAGAGAACAAGTACAGTCTGGATTGGGAATATTATTAGAAGCTGCTCCACTGCCAGATTTTCCTGCTTTAGTGTAAGTTGCAATCACTTGTAGTATATCTCTTGTATGCTGGAATATCCTGCTGTGTTTCTTTAGTAGGCCTCAATATGGATAGATTAGAAAATTACTGAATTGAAGACTATTGTAATAGTAATTTTTCAAGTGACTAAAAAATATTGATTACAGATGAAAAGATCAGGTGTATACTCAAGGAAATGCTATATCCAGATGGTTAAGAATGTTATCCAGGTACTATGTCACTCTGTCTCTGACCACCTTTTTTAACTATAGTAGCTTCTAGACTAAGCTTACATCCTACCAATTTAGTTCCTCCCTAGAAAGAGCTTTACTTCCCAACTGTCTAAGTGGTTAAGTCTAAGCATCACTGTCATTAATCAGATCTGGATCATTTGCCAAGGACAGGACCTTGGCAAATGCCAGAGTTTCAACTATGAAAACTACATGAACTGAAGATTGGGAGTTGGGTTGGTGGGGGTGGGAGGGTTCCTAAAGAAAAATTCTGTGCTTTTATTAGAAAGTGGAATAGATAATAGTCAAGTAGAATTTTTCACTGTATTTATTAATTGTAAACATGAAAATATTTGCAATTATATTTGAAAACAATTAGATATTTAGAGCTGTTTGTAAACTAAATGGTTGACAAATGTTTAGTAAGGTTCTACTTTAATTTTTAAAAGTTTAAGTGATTTATATAAATTTACAGTAGAGTGGTTGATTGCTTGAGAGTGCTGGTTGCTTGAGTTCCCGTTAACAGAGAGTTTACTTAACATTTATCCGGCATCTACCAGTCCCCATGGGTGCCAGGTTACTGAGAGTCTAGTGTATTTGGAAAACTATTTTGAATAATTGAAGCAGTGGTAAATAGGTAAGACATTTCTACATGCTAGGGGTCTGCAAACTATAGTCTGCAGAACAGAGCCTGTTTTGATGAAGTTTTATTGGGTTAAGGCCACACAATTCATTTTCATATTGTCTGTATTGCCTATGTCTGCATTCATGCTATGACATCAGAGATGGGAAGCTGTAACAGAGACAGGATAGACCCTCAAGCATGAAATACTTAACTGCTTTGCCCTTTAAGAAAAAGTTTGCTGACTTCTGCCATTTCTATTAAACTGGCTTTGCAAACTCATTTTTCAGAATTAATGTTTTAAGTAGTCATAAAATAAGAGATGAAGAACTGTTGAAAACAAGGCCTAGAGACCACATAATCAAACTTCCCTTCATTTTATAATAAATATTTTTTTAAGAAATAAATGAACAAAGAGGGAGCTTTTTAAGTGATGAAATAGAAAAGGTCAGTAAAGCTGCTTCATTTTGTGGTGACCTGCTTGCTTTCAGCTGTGGTAATCTGACAAGAAGTGGAAAGCTTCATTTTCATTGAAGGTGGGAATTTTATCTTCTGTCTTTTTATGTGAGGCCTTCCCATCACTTCACTGTGTCTCGGTCGTCCCTCTCTTGTGTTGTATCTCATGTGTCTATATCTATGTATGCCTTTGTTTACATTATCTTAGATAATTGAGTAAAGTGAAATTACATGCTGAATGGGTAGATGAGTGCTTAGGTAGGTTTTTTTTATGTATCTGTTTTATATAAACATTTAACAAACATCTGGTGAGGGCCACCTGTGTGCCAGGCTCTCTTCTAGGCATTTTGGATATTGCAGTTAATAAGACTAGGGTCATTCTGTCATGAGGTTTACATTCTAATTGGGAGACAAGTTAAAAGGAGTAAGTTTTATAATGTGCATGTCATTATGAGTCGAAGGACCTCTCTGAGGAAGTGAGTTTGAACTGAGACCTGATGGTAAGAAGGAGCCAGCACTATGCAGATCTGGTGAAAAAGTGTTCTGGGTAAAGAACCAACTTGTACAAAGGCCCTAAGGCAGGAATAAGTTGAGATAAATGAGTGTGCAAAGGAAATGGTGAAAGACATAGGTAAAGGCCAGGTGATGTTCCCCATGGTAACAAAGATGTTCTTATCGCTGCCAATAACATTTTCCTTAATTTTTTACTAATAACCTACATTCACACACTAGTTCTAGTACCTCCAATCCAGAAATGAAGTTGTCATTATAAAGGATCGTAAATAGAAAAGAGTTTTCTTTAACAAATTGAGGATATTTCCCAAAATCCTACATCATGGACGCTAAGATTATTTAAAAAATATTTGAAGATTTATTCCCAAAAGACCCATTCTAAAAAATTCCCTAATTCTCTATTAACTCTGCCTTTTGCTTTATTTTTATGTAATTAATTTCTTTTTCTTTTTGATTCTCTTGTAGACTTGGAGAAAGTATAGCAGCCAACAATGCCTATAGACAACAGGAAACAGAACATATGCCCCGAAGAATGCCTTTGCAATCATTAAGTCACAGTTTTCCAACATCAGTAAAATGTGTAACTCCTCCGCTTTTGAAAGATAGAGTTCCTAGATTGAACATTGAGGAATTAATAGAGAAACTCCAGTCTGGAGTGGTGGTGAGTGATAAATAGCTATTATAAATGGAATTCTCCTCCTTACATACCAATAAATATCAGTCCTGATTTGATCATTGAAACCTTATTTTTTAATATAAAAAGTAACAATATTCTGAAAGTTTGGAAATAAAGTAAGAAAACATCAGCCATAAAATTCCCATATTTTAACACAGCTATCATTCTTTCCCTAGGCTTCCAGCCGTCCCATCCTCCCCCACATCTTCAGTTTAAGAAGTGTATTTTAAATTCCCACAAGTATTCCAGATTTTCCTTAGTTATTCATCTGCAATAGCCAGGTTAATGAAATGTTTGTAAACTGCCTGGTATAGCATTCATTTTCTTTATGTTGTTACTCATTAAATGTTAATGAGTTAGTGTTAGTTACAGTAGACATTTTTTTTTTATTTTGTCAAATGTTAAAGTTTTCTGCTTTTTTATTTTATTGTATTAAAATCGAGGTAAAGGATCAGATTAATGATGTGAGGATATCTGACATAATGGACGTATATGAGATGAAACTGTCTACCTTAGCTGTAAGTACAGGCTTATTTTAACTGTATGTAAGAATTAAGCTTTAATAGATGTTTTCTGGTAAATGATGAAGATTAATGGTATTTCTTTTTAATAGTCCAAAGAGAGCAGGCTACAAGATCTCTTGGAAGCAAAGGCTCTAGCCCTCGCACAGGCGGACAGACTGATTGCTCAGTATCGCTGCCAAAGAACTCAAGCTGAGACAGAGGTATGTACAATCTAAACCACATCTGATTAGTAGAGAAATAAATGAAGTAAAATATGTACAAAATATTAATTCTGTCTTTGTTGCTCTAATTGAAGTAAATTGTCCTCAGCATTTAACACAGCGACTCCCTCCATCTTGAAACATTCTTCCCTTTAACTTTGGTTACACCATAATCTTCTGGTTTTCTTTCTACCCTGATGGATATTTTTTTTCATTTATTTTTCAACTACAGTTGACGTAATGTTTTGTATTAGTTTCAGGTGTACGACATAGTGATTAGACATACACCTTATGAAGTGATCACCCTAAGTCTAGTACCCACCTGACACCATACAGAGATTACAGTATCATTTCCTACATTCCCTGTGCTGTGCAGCTGGCAATATATACTTCTTAATCCCTTTCGTCCTTTTCATCCACCCCTCCTCCAACCACCGGTCGCCCATAATTTGTTTCTGTATCTAATGCATATGAGTTTGTTTTTGTTTTTGTTTTTCCCCTATATTCTTTGTGGTTCTCCATTCAACCCTTAAATTTGGGTTTTTCCAGGATTATGTTCTAATCTTTCCCTCCTTTTTATTTAAGTATAATTGGTATACAATATTAATTTCAGGTATACAATACAGTGATTCAACATTTATATACCTTACACTGTGATCACAACACTAAGTCTAGTAACCATCTGTCACCCTGCACAGTTATGCAAATCAAAACAACAATGAGATACCACCTCACATCTATCACAATGGCTTTTTTGAAAAAATCAACAAACAAGTGTTGGCAAAAATGTAGAGTAGAGGGAACCCTTTTGCACTGTAGGTGGGATTGCAAATTGGTGCAGTCCCTATCAAAAACATTGTGAAGATTACTTAAAAAATTGAAACTAGAACTACAATACGACCTAGCTATTCCAATTCTTAGTATTTATCCTTTTCCCCTTTTTAGGTGATTCATGGTTTTAGTCATTACCAGAACATTAATGCCTCCAATTTTATGTGCGGAGCCCATATCTTTTTTCCCAAGCACTAAATGGCTCCTGTGTAGCTCCATTTAAATATATAGCAAGTCCTTCAGACTCAGCATACAAAGACTGAATTCATCACCCTCCCCTTTTTAAAAAATTTATTCTTGTATACTGTTCTTAGAGTTTTCTAAACATGGAAATCACAGTTTGCCTTCTACAATTAGTCAATCACCAAGTCCAGTTGATTCTACCTAGATGTTACTTTTAGTCTGTCTTGTCTCTGTTCTTGCTACTATTTGCTACAAGTCAGATATTTTTCATTTTTCATGATTCACAGCAGAGCCTCTTATGAGTCCTCCTACCTTCAGTCTAGTGCCCTCTTCCCAGACATCCACTACATACTTCCAAAGTCATCTTTCTTTTGTATTCAGTTCTACCTTCCCCTCTACCCCACAGTGATCCCTGAGGCCGTAATCTCATTCTATCACTCCTGTACTGAACATCCTTCAGTGGCTCAGAAGATCATTTAAATTCCTTGGCATACAAGAATTCTAACTATTAATACTTCTCATTCCACATCTCCTTGCTTTCTGTGTGTTCTCTGCAGTCAGCCATATTAGATTACTTGGCAGTTTCTGAAACTTGACTACACCTCTGTTTCCCTGTCCTAGCACTTGATCTTCCATGTCTGGAACATCTTTTCCTCTCTAACACTTAATAATCCTTCTGATTTTAGTTAAAACACCTTTTTTTCCCAGTGAGCTTTCTCTAGTCTTCTCCTTTGCACATATTTGTTGATTCTTCCTCTATATATCTTCCCTGTCTTAACCTCTTTATCACTATTGATGTAAGAACTCTTGTAAGAGTTTATGTAAGCCAAAATGACAACAGTTGCCAAGAAGCAAGATCTCAAATGCTCCGCAGAATGACACTTTTGCAGTTTCTCTCATAGCTTTAATGTAAGGAATGTTACATGTGGATAGCAGAAAGCAAGGTACAGGATTGTTAATAAGATTATGTGCTCCCTTGAGAGCAGTTAGGCCTAGACAGATCAGAAAAAGAGGATTACTCTGACATTTCAAGATATTAACCTAGATGCACAAGAACAATGGACAGAGCTTGCTTAAGGCAAAGTTAAACATTTTACTAAAGAAGTTATGTGACTGGGGCATAACTACCTACCATGGCCTGCCCAATTAGGAATTTATAATCAGATCACCCTGTGAGGTTACTTTCAGTCACTGAACTTGTCAGATTTATTGCAGAACCCCTTTTTCATCCACATAACACTTCTCACATCATGTCAAAATTGTATGACCCCACCCCCACCCTTGAAGTCGGAGTCTGTTTCTGAATCTTCACACCCCAGCACAGTACTTGGCACATGGTAGGTGCTCGGAAAGTTTGGCGCTGTGCTTTGTACAAGGTTGGACAATTAAGTTCAGGAACTTATCCTATAAAAAGTGCTGCATACCTCATTACTGAATATCACTACAGTCACCTTCTAAGTACTTGGGAAGCTATGCACCAATGCCAGCGCCTCGTCTACCCTTCAAAGCAATTTTGGAACTCTTTCTGTATTGGCCATCAGAGCTGTTGTCATCCTCAAAATCTGACAATTAAAATCATTTGCAAGTTGTTTGTACATGCCAACGTAAGCACATGGTGGCAAGTGCAAACTTGTCAAATTTTGGGGATGACAACAGCTCTGAGTCTCATTCCAGAAAGAGTTCCAAAATTGCTTTGAAGTGTGGACTAGGTGCTGGCGTCGGTGCACAGCTTCCCAGGAGGAGTATTTCAAAAGTGACCATAGTGATATTCAGTAATGATGTATGTAGCACTTTTTCTAGGATGAGTTCCTGAACTTAATTGTCTGACCTTGTGTGTATGAGAACTGTCCAGAACGTGTTCAGCCATGTAATATGAAAAAAATAGAGGCATTTATGGTTGGAGTTTTTCCAAACAGTCTTTGTATATGTACATAATGTATCCATTATGGGTGAGAACATTGTAATGAATTACAATAAAATTGTTTGACTTTTGTAAAAGGCATTAAAATCAGTGACAAGTAAAATACCTTTTAAATCTTTTCAGAGTAAAAGTATTCTAAAAAATATAAGTATAACCATATTTATTCTTTTTTTGTATTTTAACATGAATTTATCTGTCTTAACTGATGGACTGTTGAATTTATAGTAAATTCCAATGAAGAAAATTAATGATAGTATTTTTTTTAATTCTTAAACTTATTGAGGTGACATTTGTTAGCAAGAATTACATAGATTCCAGGTGTACAATTCAACAGTGCATTGTCAACTTGTTGTATAATAAGTTCACCACCCAGTGTGAATTCTCTTTCCATCATTCTCTTTTTATAAAAATAGCACTAAATATATTTAACTCCCCCTCCCTCTATTCCCACCCCCTCCCCCTTCTCTGATCCCCTCCCCACTTGTCCTCAAATAAACATTAAACTATGATTGTGTCCATGGATTTTTTGTTGATTCATTTTTTCTCTGTTACTTTCATTTTTATATTCCACATTTGAGTGAAGTCATACAGTTTTTGGTTTTTTCTGTCTGGCTTATTTCGCTTAGATGATGATGTCTAGGACCATAAAGTATTTTTTTTTCTCCCTTTTCATAGCACATTCTTATACCTATGTCTGTTGGACATGTCTTGCATTTTATTGTAGAATTTAGTTGTTTTATCCATATTACTAAAAAGACTTTTTATAAAAATAGCACTAAATAATTGGGTAATTTTTTTGACAGACTCTGTTGTAAAAACAGAGAAGGGCTTAGGTTTTCATCTGGCCTTTCAAAATAAGTAGCATTGTTGGGGACAAAAGAAGCTGGGAAAGTCCACTTCTTATTCTAGTTACTTTCCTGCTGCACTAATGTTTCATGTCACAAATACTTTCATATTGGATCTAGGTTTGCTGATTGTGCTAGCTTAATTTTAAGTGTTGCTTAAGTATCTGTGATATTGTTAAGATCTTATTCTTAATTCTTACCTGAAATGGGAAAACTGATGTGTGCAAACTTTGTGATTTAGTGTTGATGGCTAGCACCAAGGATGATACCCTTCTTATTGAGTACTATATGTTGAGCTATCTTCATGTTATTATAGCTGTGTTCATTTCCATGAATCTGGTCTTAGTCAGACTGTGTTGTTGTTGTTGTTGTTGTTGTTGTTTTTTCAGAACAATCTATTAAATAAAAAACTATAATAGTGTCAGATTTATTAGAAGTAGTTAAATAATAAGTATATATGACTAATAAAATATTTATATAACCCAATAGATGGTAGCCTATTAGATATCTGGTAAATCTTTTAAATTGTAGAAACTGAGTATGTTATATAAAGAAATGATAGTGGATAAGGTCTCTATTCCTTTTCTTTTAGGCACGGACACTTGCTGGTATGTTGAGAGAAGTTGAAAGAAAAAACGAAGAGCTTGGTGTGTTGCTAAAGTCACAGCAGATTGAATCAGAAAGAGCCCAGAGTGACATTGAACATCTCTTTCAACATAATAGGAAGTTAGAGGCTGTGGCTGAAGAACATGAAATACTGACAAAGTCCTACATGGAACTGCTTCAGAGGTAACTTAATAAAAGTAAAAGTTTCTGTGTAAGGTTAGAATCTGGAGTGAACACACAGCACTTGTTTTCTGTGGCCCTAAAATCCTTTTGTAAGTATACATAGATTTTCATAATGCATAAGATAAGTAGTTAGCAAGAAACTTATGTTATAGTGAAAGGAAGTATTGCTTACTCAAACTCAATATCAGACTTGGAAACAGAATGTAGGTCTCCTTATCTCTAATTTTATTGATTCATACCCCCACAAGGACACGTACCATCTGTTTTGTTCATTGACGGATTTAATAGTTGTCGAATGACCTTAGTTCTCATATTTTGTATTAGGTTTAGCCATATGAATTGGCAATTTCTACAGATCAAATGTGCTTGACTATTAACACTTTCATATCATTCAGCTTAATAACATGGAAATGTGGGTGTTAGTATTTAACTGAGCTCTAAACTTGTAGTCAGTATTTTTCCTTAGTATCATTGAATATAGTTTATTTATATGTGTAACTGTATCTGCAGAATAAAGTTTTACAGATGAATTGCTGGGTTGAAGGGTATGTGCTTTTAAATTTTTGGTAGATTGCCAAGTTCCTCCAAAAAGGCTATACCAATTTATGAGTATATATGCCCATTATCAAAGTATGAGACTGATTGATTGTTTTTTCCTCCTTTGTCAAACTATTTTATCTTTTAGGGCAGTCTTAAAACCTCTGAATTATAAAGAAAACCAGGAATAATTATATATTTTCTATCAAACAATGAAAGCACTGTTAGATTGTTGCTTGTTTTACTTTATATTTTAAGATTGGATAAGATTTGAAAAAATTTCTTCTATTCTATACTATTAATTTTCTGTAGAGATACAGAAAATCTTAACTTTATAAGGTCCATGTGCTTATTTGCCCATCATCAAAAGTGATGGGTGGAAAACGTATAACATCTAGAAAATGTGTGAGACAAGGTGATTTCTAAACTGGATATTTTACCCCAACAACAACTTTTTCCAAAGTCTTATTGTTTGAGACAGCCCTGATAAAATGAACTATTAGTGTTAAGTCAATATAAAAGATAAAGTAAGCAACTGGTCCAAGAGAAGTAGGTGGTTTTTAAGACTTGCTGATGTTCCAGGTAATGACCGAGGAGTCAAGAAGTAAAGCTCCTGCCTTGAGGGGCCAGGTGGGTAACAAGTAAATGAGTCTGGCGGCAGAGCTCACCATAATGTAGGGACTATTTGAAGAAATTCAAATTTTAGATCTAACAAGAACTCTGTGTGGGACAGATAAAATACTTCTGCTGGCCAAGTTTGGCTAGTGCTGCCAATTTGTCTTACTACTTAGTGAAGTGAAAAGGACGTACTACACTTACTTAACACTAAAAATAAAATACCAAGTGAAAGGCAATAACAACAACAACAACAACAACAACAAAAATTGGAAGGCAACAGCATTTCAGATCACAAAGAATCACAATTTGGGAGGCACTGTTTCAAACAGAAACCCAAATAGTGTTCCAGTCAGGGAGTAAGGCAAAGGGTTTTTTATGAGAAGAAGGAAATAATTACATGAATAGAAGGAAGGAATTTCTGTAGGTACAGATAAGATAGGTTATCGTTTAGCTATACGTGCTGGTGCTAATTCTAAAGAATGTCTTTAATTTTCAATCTGGAAGTCAGGCTGTCTACTTTCTTGTTAGCTTTGCAGACAGTTGTTTGACATACAGTGTTGGTCTGGCCCAGTCCAAATGTTATTTTGCCCAGTTCACACATTGCAGAGGTTTGAAGAGTGAGATGTGCAAGGCAGTTGCTCTGGAATGGCTGCCCCTAGCTCTATTTTAAACAAACTTTTCACACTTAAGATAGTTAGGTGTCACAGGATCACTTAGAAAGGATTCTTTCTGTGTTTAATTTGCAGGTAAAATAAGCAGGACTATTAAATGCAGTACTTTAAAGAGGCAAGAGAAATTTAGAATCCTCAACTACTTTATTCATTATTTTGATATTTTTAATTAAACATATATGTATTATACCCAAGAGACTAATGAAGACAGACGTTTACAGAAGTTGTTTTGGTTTCTGGACCTAAGTATAAAGATAGCTGTATGTATTTTATAGCAAATTATGTAATGCAGGGTAACCTGTAAAATAACACTCTATATTCATAAATATGAGGTTAATGCCCCACACATTTTCACTTCATAGCAATTTTTATCACCTCAGTCAGCCAAAACATGCTTTACCATCCTTTAGAGTTACTCTAATTCAATTTATATTCTGTTTGTTCATAACATTCCCTCTCTTAGCTGCAGGGTATGCAATTTGATTAGAAGAGAAAGTAAAGAAACATTGAGTTTCTTTTCTCCATCATGTTTTTCTCCATATCAACTCATCTCCTTGTCTTTTCAGGAATGAAACTACTGAAAAGAAGAATAATGATTTACAGATCACATGTGATTCTTTGAATAAAAAAATTGAGACAGTGAAAAAGTTGAATGAGTCACTCAAGCAACAAAATGAAAAGTAAAATATCTAGTTTTTTATTCTAATTTTGGAATTTTATAAAATAAGATGATTCCCTTTATAATGATACTGTTATTTTACAGATAAAATTAATAGAATTCTTACTATAGATATAAAATATATTTGGTAGAATTTAAGAGTAATTACTGTTCTTAGAAATTTTCTCTTAAAATATTTGTTGAGGAAAAAAAGAAATGCTATGGTTTGTGATGTTTTCTTTATTTTTTTGTAACTGCAGAACTGTTGCCCAATTAATAGAACGTGAAGAACAGAGGAAAGAAGTACAGAATCAACTAGTAGACAGAGAGTGTAAACTAGCAGGTAAGTAGCTTCTTATGTAGTAAATTGTTTATATTTTAACGTGTCTTGTGTTAGAAGAAAATCAAAGCACGAGTGGTTTTTAGTTTGGTTTTTCATTAATTTAAAACCTTAAGTCACATCTTAAATAACTCCTTTTCTTGCTTAGCATTTCACAACACAGTTTCATTAGATTGATTTTAAAAACTGGGAGTTAAAGGAAATGATTGCCCTTTTTATTCATTGCCTTTTTTAAAATAAAACATTTTAAAGGAATGAAACAGCAGGTGGCAGTGCTAGGTAACTTTTAGTTACTAACTTCTTAATGATAGTAGCTCAAGTGATCCACAAAAACATTTTTGTTGTAACTCACTTGCCTTAGAGCACAGATACCATCTACCTTTATAATTTTTCATAATTTTCTCTCTCTCTTTCTCTTCTAAACCTTAAGCTCTGAGAATTGTCCTTCCCCTCATTACTGTATATTATATTTAGACCAGAGGAAGAAGGAAAGACTGGGAGATTTGGCTGTTTCTATAGAATACTGGTATAAGAAGTTTCATAGTGTTTTTTTAATTCATCAAATACCATAAAACTTTTCTTTTTCAGCAAGATATTTCTTCCTCTTCCTAGTTGTCTTTCTTTTGCTCTTCTGACATAATAGCTAACAAAGCTTTTCAGGACCTCTGAGCATATAGCTGACTGTTTGCTTGTTTGTTTGTTTGAAGACTTGCAACAGAAAACAAAAGTACAAGAAGAAAAGATTAAAGTCTTACAGAAAGAAAGGGAAGATAAGGAAGAAACCATTGATATCCTTAGAAAAGAGTTAACTAGGACAGAACAGATAAGAAAAGAACTGAGTATTAAGGTAAGAATCGAGTTTGCATTTGCAGTAAAATGAAAAAGTCTTATTTTGTGACAAAGATAAATTTGGATAAATTAATGTGCTATTTCTTTAGTAATTTTGTTTAGATGATATTAGGATCTCAGAGTGGTTTTACGGTTGTTATGACTCTCACAATGTGAAAATGTATATTTACTAAAATCATCAAATATTTATTAAATGCATACTGTGTGCCAGCACTTACTCCTTTTAAAGGGGGTCAGGGATACAGAAAATGGTTCTGGTTCTTGAGGTCACAAAGAAGTAGCTGCATATAGGTATATACCTACCTGTCTCTGCTTATAGGGATGGTAGTAGTAATAGTAGTTCACATTTATGTAGAACTTTGTAATTTCCAAAGGACTCTTCAAAACATTTTTCTTAATCCTTCTCACTTTAACATTTATGTTAATGTATAAGTATTAATAATTATTTTCAACCTACAAACAAAACAGTCTTGGGTTATGTGACTTGATCGAGAACAGTCACACAGCTAAGTGGAACAGCAGACTTACATACTCTGAATCTAAGTCCATTGCTCTTTCTACATTAGCCTGGTTGCTTGAGTGTGGTAGCTATGAATAGTGCTTTCTGGCCCATCTACTACCAGGGAGATGAGAACAGACCAGGATTAAAACACTGAACAACTGCAGAGTATAAGTGACAGAACCAGCTACAAATTCCACGCCACAGTTACAGATTTTCTGGTTCTGCTTTAATGTGGTTATCTTAATAGTAATTCTAAATGTCAATATGTAGTATTTTCTCTAAAATTTCAGCTGCCAGCATTGACCAAATCAAACATGTCTTCCCAATTTATATTGTGTTGTTTAATGCAAGTTTGTCCAACCTGCAGCCTGTGGGGCCGCATGCACCCAGGACAGCTTTGATTGCAGCCCAACACAAAGTCGTAAACTTTCTTAAAGCATTATGAAAATTATGCATGGACCTTTTCTTTAGCTCGTCAGCTAGTTCATCAGCTATCATTAGTGTTAGTGTATTGCATGTGTGGCCCAAGACAGTTCTTCTTCCAGTGTGGCCCAGGAAGACAAAAGGTTGGACACCCCTGGTTTAATGATTATTTACCTTTAACTTAACATATAGTTTAGCTAACTAAACCATAATACACATGTGTAATGTCTTTTGAAACAGTTATCTTATAAATAAAAAATAAGGACATCTTAAAATATCTCAAGAGAAAACATGCTAAGTAGTTTCTTTGTTTTCCTCTTCTCTCTCCTCCCCAAATTTCTTAGGCTTCCTCCCTAGAGGTTCAAAAGGCCCAATTAGAAGTTCGTTTGGAGGAGAAAGAATCCCTGGTGAAACTTCAGCAAGAGGAGTTGAACAAACACTCTCATATGATAGCAATGATCCACAGCTTAAGTGGTGGAAAAATAAATCCAGAAACTGTGAATCTCAGTATATAGGCATTATGTATTTATCTACTGGGGGAGGTGGGGTAGGGAAGGTCATTTGTGACTCTAAAAGAAGAGCAAATTATTATCTAATTGTTAATTTAGTAAAGAACCTGATCTAATACATGTTTTTATTTGGTCTTAAAGTTTTACTTCCTGTTTCTGGCTTTCATTGCTTAAAATTCTTTGGTTCTTACATTAGAATATTCTTCTTAACCTCCATTGTTTTTTTTTTCTAAAGTTTTTACTTTTCCTTAATTGCTTTCCTCTCTCTTGTGATTAATTTTTCTGATTTGTCATTTAGATTTAAAATTCAAACTTTATTGATAACAATCAGTCCCAAAGATTAATAAATTGAAAATGTAGTTAATAAAAAGAGACATGTCATGTTATTGCCAGAGAAGTTTTTCTCTGAAGTAACACAAAAGAAAATACTAGTGAATTTACAATAATTTCATTACTACATTTAAAATGCAGTAAGATACATGGTATAAGTTCTAAACAATAAAAATGGAATGAATACAAAAAAATGTTTAAAAATTAGAATATAATCAATGTGTTATATGACTGTTGTTTGCCACATAAAAAGCTAGTAACTCCTTGTATTATTTGTGAGATAACTTTAGTTTTACTCTAAAATGTTGCATGTTGGCCCACTCATATCATTTCTGTCAATTATGAATTTTTTATGATTTCCATAAGGATAACTTGGATTCTACCCTTGCTACATATTCAGAAATTTATTTGGTATTAATTCTGATGTGAATTTTACTTAATGTATTATCATTTAAATAGTTTTTAATTTGGCCATTTAATTTTATAGCATAGGTTAAATATTCTTTATGTATCTCTTTAATACAAGGGAATTTTTCAGTACCCTCCATTTGAATCAGATGTTCTAAGTAGTGTTTAATAAGTTTTTATATCAGTATTTTGCTTGATTTTATTACTATACTATTGCAACCATTAATTTTACTTAATATTTTTACTATTTATATCTACACTGGATTTAGGTGAACTTAGATTTACTTCTGTTTCTCAACTATAGTATATCTGAATTTATGTTTAGAAATTAAATATATTTTTGTAATTTACTAATTATATTAAATTATATCAAACTATAATAGTTTTATATATCTATGCATTTTGTTATGCAGATTTTTAAAAAGAGCATTGTACAAAGTAACATTTTAAATTGCTACTTGTTCTATAAGGAGTACATTGTATTTCTTTTGTGAAACTGCAAGCATTTTCAATTTAATATGAAAAAATGTTTAAGTGTATACATATGAGGGTGGGCTGGTAAGTTTTTACTCTACTGTAATATTGTTTGTTACATTAGACATATCTGGATATAACCGGTTCTGTGTAGTCGCATGGTAGCTCCCCTCCATCATTCACCTTGCACACACAGAGGCTTAGATTTGTCACCCATTGCACATTAGAATGAAAGAGTGTTCAGACGTTCAGTTCTAACAGTGTGCTGTTATAAATTCTTAACAGCATAAAAAGTTCCTCCCAATTTTTTAAAAATTTTTGAAAAAGAAGGTGAGGACTTTTTTTTTTTAATTCATTTTTATTGTTAGACTTATTGGGGTGACATCTGTTAGCAAGGATTACATAGGTTTCAGGCATACAATTCTACAGTGTATTGTCAACTTGTATAATAATAAGTTCACCACCTAATGTGACTTCTCTTTCCATCACCTTATATTTAGCTTCCCCCCCTCCTCTCCCACCCCCTCCCCTTTCTCCCCACCGTATCCCCCTCGTCCCCAAATAACATTAAACTATTGATTATAAGGGATCACCTTCCCAGTTGAGGCCTGAGTTTTGAGTTTTTTCTACTAAGCTGATCCATTATGGCGATACTCCATGAGTGCCTTTTGGTCTCAGGGTTATAATGATGGACTCAAATTTCATTATCTGTAATGATCTTTAAGAAGTCCTCACCTTTTTCAAAAATTTCAAAAATTGGAGGAACTTTTTCCACTGTTTGAGCCTAACATCTGAACATTTCCATGTTGATGTGCACTGGGTGATAAATGTAACTAAGCCTCTATGTGTGCAAGGCGAAGAATGATGGAGGGGAGGTACCATGCGACTACACAGAACCGGTTCTATCCAGATGCGTCCAGTGTAACAAAAAATATTACAGTGGAGGCAACATTTATCAGCCCTCCTGCGTATGACTGAAGAACTAAAGGCTCTGTAAAATAGAAAGCTACAAGTTTTATAAAGCAAATAAATAAATGAACCAGACGCTCTCAGGAAAGTCAAAGTACCTTTATAATTTAGACACTCAAGACACTGAGCCTAGCTCAGTGCTGCCTAACAGAACTTTTTGAGATGATGGAAATGTTCTTTACACTGTTTACTATCATAGTTTTAGCCACATGTGGCCAATGAGCACTTAAAATGTGGCTAGTGCAACTGAAGAATTGAATTGTAAGGTTTATTTAATTTTAATTAATTTTAATTTTAATTGCCTTCCTACTGAACAGTGCACATCTAATCCATTCTTAAAAATACATGTATTTATTTATTTAAACCAGTCAATTTGCCTATTGTTAAAAACCTATATAGGCAGGTTCCATATATATTTTTTGGCCACCTTTGGTTAATACAACAGTTTTAACGTCTTATTTCTTCTGTCTAAAGAGGAAAAGTTGTACTTCAGTTTTAAAGGTAAGTACTAATCATCATCCTTCTTCACCTTTCCTGTTTTTACTAGTCTCTTTCTTATAGCATCTTTTCATACTGCTTTTCTTAACCTAGTATGTTGGATACTTGAGTTTTGTTTGTTTGTTTATTTGTTTTGTTTCTGTTTTGTTTTTGGTTCTGTGTACCTCAGATTTAAAAAAAATTCGTGTGCATTTTTTCTTTCTAAAACATTTTATTTTAAGCAAATTTCAGCCACCACCACAGTCAGAGTTTTACACATGATTTCTATGCCCCTTTCCTAATGGAGAAAAGAAAACCAAGTAAATACATCATTTATTAGAATTGTTCAAATATTCTAAATATTTTCTGTGAAAAATTTGTATTCAAGTGTGCATTAACACAGTCCCTTTTACCATTTATGTTTATCACAAACTTAAACAAATATCAAATAGACTTTTTAAAAAATTTGGCTAATTGAAATTATGCTAACCTGTCCATTTAATGTCATTTAAAAAATGCTCATTAAAACTTAATGCTGTATTTTGGGGGGAAATTGTCAGATTAGTTTCTTTTTAATTTTATTTATGTATACATTGTAAAGGATATGTTATGTTAAGGATATAATGAGATCCTGTCTTGAGTTAGGACTGTTTGTTAAATGAAAATATCTTTGAATTTCAACTTTTACTAGAAGCTCATTCACATATGTTACAGGTACCTCCAATCAAGGTATATTCCCTAAAGGATATAATGAGATTATTGAGTTAGGACTATAGTTAAATGAAAATATTTCTGCATTTCAACTTCTACCTGCACCTCATTCACATGCTGCAGGTACCTTTAATTAAGGTATATTCCCTAAAACTTAGAACCTTATTTTGATTCTTTTTCTCTTTTTAAATAGTTACTTGTTGAATTTAAAACTTTGCTTTTGACTAACTTCATTTCTTTGTAGGAGTCAGCAAACATTTTCTGTAAAGGGCCAGGTCATGAATATTTTAGGCTTTGTGAGACACGATCTCTCTCACAACTACTCAGTTCTGCCATTGTAGCGTGAAAGCAGCCATAGACAGTACATGCATAAATGGGTGTGGCTGTCCAGTATCATAGTCTTTCCAATAAAAACTTTATTTACAAAAACAGTTGGAACTTTGCTATTGGGTGTTATTTTTTATTGATTCATTGTCCCTTTTATCATTAAGAAGTGTGTCTTTTATTGTCGATACTATTTGTCTTGATATCACTATCACCCCTCTAGCCTGCTATGTCTTTTCCTATCACTTTGCTTTTAACCTGTGTCTTTATATATAAATTGTGTGAACTTATAGTCAGTATATAGTTGGGTCTTTTTTTTTTTTTTTTTTTTTTTTTTTTTTTTTTTTTTTTTTTTTTTTTTTTTTTTTTTTTTTTTTTTTTTTTTTTTTTTTTTTTTTTTTTTTTTTTTTTTTTTTTTTTTTTTTTTTTTTTTTTTTTTTTTTTTTTTTTTTTTTTTTTTTTTTTTTTTTTTTTTTTTTTTTTTTTTTTTTTTTTTTTTTTTTTTTT
>PVJL010000307.1:141939-212715 GCA_004026885.1 Lyroderma lyra | reverse complement strand
TTTGACAGATACCCTGAACTTTCACAGTCCACTTGGAGTTAATATTATACTACTTAATATAAAATGTAGAAACCTTGCAGTTATGTTAGTCCATTTATCCTCTCCTCATCCTTTATGCTATAGTTGACACACATCTGTATACATTGCTAACCTCCAAGACAATGTTATAGGGAGTTCCCTGGTGGTATAGTGGCTTAAGGCTTCGTCGCTGGCACTGTCAGCGTTGCAGCCTAGGTTCGATTCCGAGCCAGGGAGCTACCCACATGCAAGAAAAAAAAAACAAAAAAACAAAAAAAACAAGACAATGTTGTAATTTTCAACAAATGGAAATATTCTGGTTTGCAACATTGTAATATGCAAAGGCTGTCCAGAAAGTATCTAGCTATGTAATACGAAAATTAGAGGCATTAATAGCTGGATATTTTGCAGACATCCCTCATATTTACATATTTGCAAGAAACAATACAAAGTAGTGTCTTCAATGTAACATTACTATTTTGCCCTTTGAAAATAATAAGTAACTTGTGGGGAGATACTGCAAATAACCTGATTTAACTTTTACCCACTAGTTTTAGCATTCATTGATAATTCTTGCTTGAGTCGGTTATTACTCTGACGGATGCCAAATGGTTATTTTCTTTTACTTTTTAATGGGAGAAAATTGAACATACTGATAATATTATGATAAACTGAGTAATCTAAATTTTATCATTTATTACATCACTCACAAAATTAAAATGTAGTAATTATAGTTTTATAATTAATAGAATAGGTACTTTTTATTTGTATATTTTTACAAACCAAGAATTTGAGATTTGCTTTCTGTAGTTTAAAAAAAGTAATGGGTATGTTAATCATAGTGAATATTTTTTTCAAGCCACAGGACCCTTTGGATATTTTTTCCCCCTAATTTGAGAAATATTCATTGGATCATAAGATTCAATTTATTTCAATCACTTGCCTTAGTCTCTGAGTGATCACCAATAAATATTAAATGCATATTACACATAATGATAAATCTTTTAGATTAAGAAACGAATTATGTATTTTCAGCATTCACTGAGCTTCAAGATAATTAGTACTTTTTAAATAAATAAAAAATAGGATCCATACCTTCAAAAAGTGGATGATTTATTTTTATAATGTGCATAATGAGCCTGTTAAGTATTTGAAATTGCATGCTTCTATAATCGATAAGAGGAAACAAAAAATCATGCGTTTCTTTGAATCTGCAAATCATTTTGAAATCGTAGTCTTACTCTGTTCAGTATTTTGTAGATAACTTACTTTCCTCCTGTCATTCAAAGACTCTGTGAGGCCTGTTTTGTTTATGCTTCTGTTTATCTAAACATTTGAAAAATACCCTAGAGAAAACTTAATTACCATAAATGAGGGGTGCCATAATGTCAGAACCCAGTTTTTTTGCACATTGAGCTACAATATAGCCCTTCAGAAAGGTCATTAAATGTGAGCAGTAATCTTTCCTCCCAACTAAATGCACTTTAGTTACCTGATTCTCTAAGGGTCCGAGAAAAGGTGGAAAATCCTAGGGTACATAGCACAGGCCTTTTTATGTAAGGTCCAGAAATGCTGCATTAAGAGAGTGATATTAATATTTTTAAAGTCAATAGAGTTGTTTGGGTTACTGTTTCATTATGTTATTATAAACCAATTTTCCACTAAGTAGCTGAGCATTTGGCAGGGATTTAGTAGTGAACTTGATTCTGTCTCTCCTCTACATTATCTACACTGTTGTTCCAAGAGTTATATTTCATCTCATTTAATCTCAAAGAGCCAAAAGATACAAAGTATTAGATTAGCCTATGCTTTTCTCAAACTTCAAATGAAAAGGGCTGATGATTAGTTCTAAGAAAAGACAACATTGTCCATGCTTAATTAGGCACGGTTTTCATTACCCACAAATAAAGATTAGTATTAACTACAACATTTGTATAAAACCCACAGTTAGTAAGAGCATGCTAGAGCTGAAAGTATTCTTTAACAGCAGCAACTCAGGCCCCTTATGTTTCAAAAAGATATTTAAAAAGATATTTAAACTTTGCATTTTCAGAAAAGAGGCTCCATGATTCAGATACAAACTGGTATGTAATTAAAGAATAAGCATGTATTATAAGCTGATAAGGAATTTATAAATATCTTAAGGAAATAAAGATCTGCACTAAGATTTAGGTGTTGTAATAGTCATTTATGCCACTGTTTACTGTGGCATAAAATTGGAAACTGTGCAATAAAAGGAGATTGCTTAGTCAATGTAAAATACAGTCATGTAATAGCATAGCTTACAGCTTTCTTAAAAGACAGTGAAATCTGTAAGTACAAGGAAAAAATCCTGGTGTATTAAGTGGAAAAAGCCAGAAACCAAACTTTGTAAACAATGATGCACATGTCTGCATCTTTGGAGATAAGTGTGTGTAAAGATGTATGCAAACATATATAATAAACAAACTGTGTCAACGTGAAAAATGTCCAAACCTGTAGAGAATTCTTCTGAGCCAAAGTGACAGTTGCTGGGACACTGGATCTCAGATTCTCTGGAGAACGACAGTTTTCCAGTTTCTTTTATGCATTTGAAATTGAGGAGGGAACATAAAGATTATGTGAAGGTGAAAGGAAGCAAGGAATGGATTATAGGATAAAGATAATGCTCCCTTTTGAGGGTGGTTACACTGCTGAGGGGTGTGAAAAGGGCATTTCAAAAGAACGCAGATGCACAAAAACAATGGACAGGGCTTGCTTAAGGCAAAGATAAGCCTTTTACTAAGAAGTTTTAGACCTGGGGTACGACTACTCACCACGACCTGCCCAGTTAGGAATTTATGATCACATCACCCTGTGAGGTTGCTTTTCATAGAACCCCTTTTTTCTTCTGCAAGTGGTTGCCTCTGAGCAATGAAGTTTGATTTTATTTTCATTCTAAAATTTTAAAATCAATATTACTTGAACTTTTTAAAACCATGTTTTCAAACATGAGTTTTGAAACCACATCTCAATTTAATTTCTGGCACTGCCTAAGGAAAGTTTCATCTATAAAATGGTAATACTTCATAGTAGTTATATATTTTCTAAGATATCAATAAAATTCACAGCGTTCAGTAGTTTCTCAGGGTTTATCTCTTTTGGAAGGGAAATGGAATGGAAACCTTATTCTTTTGTCCTTGGTCTCTTATTTCTCATCATCATTCAAACCGGTGGCCAATTGTAAAAAGTAAAATTAACAGTAAAGATTCTGCATTTTTCAACAGTAGTGTAGGGTGGTAGGGTTAGTACTAGGAGTTCAGTCTTCAAAGTATTCTTGTCTAAGCCTAGGGTAACAATTTTATTGAATGAAGCTAGTCTAGGTTGCCCTCCTACTTAATTTATTTCTACTAAGTAGCTCTTTAAGCAAACATTTCTTCTTTTTGAAAGAAGAAATGTTAAGTAAACATTCTTTTTGAAATGTTAAGTAAACATTTCTTCTTTTTGAAAGAAGCATTTTTCATACTTTAATCAGCCTTTTCTTGGATGTCATAGCCTTTCCCAACCAATGAATATACCTACAAAATTCATTATGAAGTTGTACGTTGTATTATTATTTCTTTAATTTCCTGGAAGAGATTATGAGGAACAGGCATAGTCGAGAAAAGTTTGCCAAATTTTAATAACGAAACACTATGTCTAGGACTTGAATCCTGTTATATGAGGACTGTACAGAAAGTATCCAGCCACGTAATATGAAAAATAGAGGCATTTATGGCTGGACTTTTTCTGGACAGCCCTTGTATTCCAAGCTCTTTCAACAGATTTATGGACACTAAGGGTAAACAAGCTTTAAAAAAATACTTGGCTACTTAAGCTACATATTTTTAATGGCCTTACTGATTTTTTTACTTAATATAAATTAGAGTTTTCCTAATCTATGGTAAATATTTCTATTTAGAAATGTCATTTTCATATTATTTTTTATAAGTTCAAAAATGTTCAGGGCCATGTATCCCAAAGTAAAGATTTATGCATTGTATTTACAGAGACAAGAAAATACAAGGTTTTGGTTGTACTATCAAGGACGGGTTACAAATCAGTGGAAATGTGTGTATAATCGAGAGGAGAGAGAACATGGCAATAGATGTTTGAGGCTGCTTGTGTAAGAACACCTCAGGAGACTAGCAAGGTCACCCTGAACAATTTAGTCTGAGTGGCATTTCATGTAAATACCCTGGAGATTAGATTAATTGAAAACATGATTCTGTGTGCTACTATCTCTGAGCTACTAATCTGAATAAGAGACTCAAGTTACTGGTGTTGTGGAGTGACCCAAGTAGTAAAATGTCTCATTTGCTATGATGCTTGCGTGGGGATTTAACTTTTGGTAATTCTGCTTAGTTTTTCTGGGGGCTGCATTTCTTTGTAAGTTTAGTTCAGTGATGATTATATATTAATCAAATGTATTTGTGTCTCTTGGATGGTCCTATTCTGTGGGCAACGGTATCACCTTAATTTAAACAACTATGATTTGAGTTTCCCTATTTGGGGAAGGGGTGGAAGTAAGGAATAGATTTTATAAGCACATGGTGCAAAACTCAAAATTTAATAAAAACATGGACTTCCAGTTTCTACTCTGACATGTAAAGAGCATGCAGTTGTCTCTCCCTCTAGAGATAAGCTAAAAAACTGAAAAATCAGTGACTTTTCTTAGCTACATCAGAGAACTGACATCACGGGATTAACCACCACCTTGAAAACTTCAGACAAATAAATACAGAGAAGTTAGAAAGATGGAGCCCTCCTGTAGGTTATCCCTGGGCTCCACTCAGGGATAGTGGTGGCTGCCTCGCTAGCCTGCACCCTGAAGCCACACAATTCAGTCTCTCCTTGTAATTATGTCTCTGGTGCCTCTCCAGTCATCATCTCTCCACCAGAGCCTGCGGTGATTCTGCTGTACCGCCAGGTTGAGGTCTGCTACACTCCAACCTAGACCACGTGTGTTTGGCTCTAAGAAATGTCAGGAAGAATTGGAATTTTTCCATTAAAACTGAAAATATGCCATCCTGTCATTTTCATGTGCTGCAAACACTTTGTGTTGGTCTCATTATGCAATACAATATGCAAATATTCCAGTCACCCTTCTCACCAAACTGGAAGACCAAGAGTATAAACACACCAAAAATGTCCTGTTTTATCTGTACCTCCTTCTTGTAATATTATTTGTCCAGTATTTTAGAAAAGAGGCAATAGCAATAAAAACTACAAATGTTATTGATGCTCCTGGTTTTTACTAAGATTGCAAGGTAGGACTGATGTCTTCTTAATAATCCTTTTTTTATGAAATGCAAACTTTTTCTCTAGGAAAGTACATAGTCTGCTTAAAGATTAAGTACATGTAATTTGCAAATTAATATGCTGCGAGGTTTCAGTTTACAAAATTAAGTATAAAATTAATTACTTTGTTCTTTGAAACAATGTGAGCTCTGTGAATTACTAGTTTATATTTTGGAGCTTTCCAACTTATATTAAAGCTTGAACAATCAAAAACTATTTGCTAAGGAACTTTACAATATAAATTTAAAAGTTGGTCCATCATGAGAATATTGATAATTTCATAAACTCTTATAAAGAAGGCTGAGCATCTTGCCATCTGAAGTTTTCTTCTTAACATGGGATATTCCATTCATCAGATTAATAATTATTTCATTCATTTCTATTTCAGTTAGGATAAATTTCTATTCGTTGGTAAAAGTATTGGGGTAAAAGAATTCCCATATTAACTAATTTTGGAGGGACGTTTAGCAATATTATTTATTTTAGTGGTCATTCCTTTTGACTCAGCACTTTCATGAATATATATATATATATATCCTCTAGTTGAAAAACTGTATACACATGCATGTGCACGCACACACACAGGTAGTTGCATACACACACACATACATGTACACAGATGTTTGTTACACCATATCTATATTTGCAAACAAAAAACACTGGCAACAGGGAGTTCCCTGGTGGTGTAGTGGCTAAGGCTTCGGCGCTCTCAACGGTGCGGCCTGGATTTGATTCCCAGTCAGGGAACTACCCACATTCAAAAACAAAACACCGGCAACAAACCAAAAGCACTAGTAGATGACTGACTAAATGAGTGATGACTTATTCATATAATTAAATACTGTCTATCCATTCAAAAGAATAAGGTAGGTATTTAGATACAGGCACAGATACATTAAGTGAAAGATAAAGCTGCACCAAGTAGATGAAGTGTACCCTCTTTTAAAAATGTGATATAGAAGTAAATGTATATGTGGAAAATTTAGAGGACTGTACAGCAAATTGCCAAATGGATTATCTCTGGGATCATGTAAATTAAAGAGTTCTCCATATTGTTTAAATATCCATTCATTCAACCAATATATTTTTTTTTATTATTATTATATTTTTTTTTTTTTTTTTTGCTTTTTAGTATGTGGGTAGCTCCCTGACCGGGAATCGAACCCAGGCCGCAGTGCTGACAGTGCCAACACCGAAGCCTTAAGCCACTACACCATCAGGGAACTCCCTCAACCAATATTTATTAAGTACCACAATGTGCCAAGTAATTTTCTGGGTGCCAGGGATCTAACAGTGAACAAAACAAAGTCATGAGTTGGTGTCATTTTTAAAATTAAATGAAACAAAAATAAAGTTTAAAAATTTAGGGAATTTGGCCTTCAGAGTTGTCTTCGTGCCCAAAATCTGACAATTAAGTTCGCAAACTTGCCATCGTGCTCTTACAATGGCAGCCCTGTAGAAACAACTTGGTAAGATGTCATAACCTTGGCAACTTAATTGTCAGATTTGGGGTATGACAACAGCTCTGATGGCCACTCCAGAAAAAGAGTCCAAAATTGCTTTGAAGGGTGGACTAGGCCCTGGCATCAGTGCACAGCTTCCCAAGGGGAGTACTCCCAAGGTGACTGTAGTGATAGTCAGCAATGACGTATGCAGCACTTTTTTAGGATGAGTTTGCAAAATTAATTGTCTGACCTCATATAACCACAGCTAATATTATTAATAAGTTTATGGGTCTGTAATATTTCAATTCCTTATTCAATTTACCACCAATAAATCAGAAGCTTTTAAGATTGATAATGTTGCAAGAGTATAGTGAATTTTATAAAAGCTATTCTAAGTTTATTATAAAATTTATAAAGGTTAATATTAATTCATGTTTCAATATTATTAAAATTTAGTAGATATGTCCTCAAAACTTTGCTAATATAGTTGCCCCTCAAATTAATAAAAAGTATCTCAAGATTTCCTCAGAGGAAAAAAATATATAGATTAATTTACCTGAAGCACAAGAGTGGTAGGAACACTTAAATGTAAACTAATGAATGTCTAGAGGCTGTTAAATAGTGTGAACTTGCTTGAAAGTTATGAACTCCTGGGAACCCTCAGACTTGCACACTTTGAGTCTTACTTCTGGGGTCCCCACCAAGTTCTCATAATGATCAGAGAAATAGTGAAGATCAGAGAAAACCCCTCACATCTGGCCAGCGGGAGAGGGCAAGTACCATAAGCCCAGAACATTGTCCATAGCAAAGGACTACCAAACAAGGGGGAAAATTCTGGAGCCTTATCAGACTTGTGGGGAAGAGAGATTACCTAACTCCAAGTGCTTCTAGCCTTCAAGTCTTACCTAAGGAAGAAAGAAAAACTGAGAAGCATGTGTAAAGGTTACAGCCCAGCGCCACAGGCCCATTAAATAAGAGTGGTTATCACCACTGATCTCATGAATGAAATGGGTAATAAAGGAATATTATGGACATCTCTATACCCATGAATTTGATAATTTAGATGAACCAATTTCTTGAAAGACGTAAATTACAAAAATTCACACAAAAAGAAATGGATACTCTGAATAGGACTGTATTAAAGAAATTAAATAATAATTACTAACTTTCCAAAACAAAGCATCAGGCCAAGATGGAATTATATAAATGAAGGAGTTCTCCATATTGTTTGTATATTCATTCATTCATCCAACCAATATTTATTAAGTACCCACAATGTGTCAAGTAATTTGGTGACCTCTACTAAACATTTAAGAAACATGATGTAAATTCTCTACAATCTCTCTCAGAAAATGGAAGCAGATTTATCACTTCCTATCGTTCTATGAGGCCATCATCACCTTCATACCAAAACCAGACAGGTATTATAAGAAAGGAAAGCTGCAGACCAGTGTCTCATGAATATACTCATAGATAGAAAAATTTTCAGCAAAAATCAGCAAACTGAATCCTACAATCTATAAAAATTATAAACCACAACCAAGTGGGATTTAATAAATAAACTGTGTCATATTTAGCAATAAAAAGAAATGAGCTATGAAGCCATAAAAAGACACTGGGGAATATAAATGCATACTGCTAAGTGAAAGAAGCCAGTCTGAAAAGCCTACATACTGGATGATTCCAATTATATGATATTCTGGAGAAGTCAAAACTAAAGCAACAGTCAAAACTGTTTGCCAGGTGGTGGGGAGGGGATAGGAGGAAGGACAAACTAGTAGGTCGTGCATGGAGGATTTTGTATGACACTGTAGATGGGTACATGAGAGTCACTTGTCAAAATCTATAGGACTGTGTAATACATGGAATAAACCTTAATGTAAATTGTGGGCTAAGGTTAATATATCAATATTGGTGCATTAATTGTAATAAATACTCGTGTACCACACAAATGCAAAGTGTAAATGATACAGGCGCCAAGGGCTAGACTGGGTATATGAAACTTTATCTGCCTAATTATTCTGTAAATCTAAAACTATACTTTAAAAATCTATTATGTTTTAAATATAAAAAAAATAGAACATGTTGATAATTATTCCCTTTTACTCATCTCTCTTAGGCATCTAGTTTCCTCCATAGAATGATTGACTTGTCACCAGTTTCTTGAAGTAGCTTCAAAGAGATGAGCATTACGTACAAAGACATATATGCATATGTATGGTTTTGGTGGGTTATATAAATGAAAGCATTTCATACATATTGTTTCCTTTCTCACCACAAAATATTTAGGAAAATATTCCAGAGTATCAGTGCACATAGAGCTTCTTGATATTTTTTATAGTTTCATAATATTTCACTGATAGATATGCCATCATTTATTCAACTCATAGTAATGAACACATGCTTTATCATCTTTTGCTATAATGAAGATCGCAATTTATATCCTTATACAGATGTCACCTGAAGTAGCATTAATTGGTCCAAATGTATGTGCATTTAAAAATATCCCACCAGTAATGTTTGTTTCCCCACATACTCATTATTTTATTATAATCAAACTTAATCTACCATTTTGGTGTTGAGATTTTCATGGCTGCCATACGTGTAAAAATTATATGTTTCTTTTCCTTTTCTGTGAATTGTTTAATCCCTTTCCAATTTTTCTCAGGTTATTCATGTAATGGGGTTGTAGGTTGTCTTTAGTAAGTAAGTTTTCCAATTACCTATGGTAAAAGTTGCAAATATTTTTCCCACTTAGTTGACTGACTTTTGACTTTATTTATGGTGTACCTTTTTTCTATGCACAATTTATTCATTTTTAATTTATTTTTTCTAATTTTTGTTATTACAGCTTAATAATACCTTAATATTTTATAGAACTGATCTTTCCTCATGTTTTTGAGAATTTCCCTGAATATACTTGTTCATTTATTTATTCCACAGTATTTAAAAATCATCGTTTAGTTAAAAAAAAATTGTTGACACTTTTGTTTGGATAATGTTAGATTTGTAGATTACTTTAGAGATAATTGACATCTCTATAATGTTAAATCATCTTTTCTAAAACATGATATGCTTTTTCATGCGTTCAAGTTCATTTATGACCTTCGATAATATTTTATTTGTATGTAGTTTTTGTATATTGTTAAATTTAAAATTTTTGTGATCTTTTTATCCAATCTATGCTCTGATTTCATATATGTATATGAAAAAACATATACATGAAATCAGAGCATAGATTGGATAAAAAGATGACAAAAATTACATATGTGTGTGTGTGTGTGTGTGTGTGTGTGTGTGTGTATATGGCAGCCATGAAAATTTCAAAAATGCACATATATTTGGACCATAAATACCTCTTGTTTTCTTATTACATGGCTGAATATTTTCCAGACAGCCTATATATCATACACACACACACACACACACACACACACACACACACACACACATAGTTATATATAGTTATATATAGTTATTTCTATAAGCAGTTTTATATTTTGTACCCAAATCATTACTGAATTTACCTGAAAGAGTCTAAGAGAAGCATCCCAAAACTACTATAAATAATAATAAATCATTTATATCATCTTTAAGCAAGAAAAATTTTACATCTTCATTTCTAGCTTTTACATCATGTATTTATTTCTCTTACTCAGGTCAATTTAAAAAAACATATAGTAATAAAGGACTTGCTTGTTTCTTTCTGGCTTCTATGGAAATACTTCTAGTGTTTTGTCATAAAGCATGAATTAAGATATATATGTTTTAATGTGTTAAGCATTTCTATTAAGAATTTTTATCAAAACTGGAAATGAATGGTTTCAAAATGGATGTAAATTTTATATTTTTGGCATCTATGAAAGATAACTTTTTAGTATTTATTAATACATATATATATTTTTAGTATAAGCTAGTTTATGCTTCAGTAATCAATAACCTCGAATTCTCAATAGCTGAAAACAACATAGTTTATTTCTTGCTGATGCTACATGTCAGAGAGTTTTCGTGTCTTCCTTACCCCCAGACTCAGGCTCATAGAGCAGCCATCCTCTGGAGCACTGCGAATTGCTATTGTGGAGGGCCAGGGAGCATGGAAAGACGGCCACTGACTTTTAAATCTCCCCCCCCCCCCCAGAAGTGACACACATCTCTTTGGCTCTCACTTTATTGACAATGCAAATCACATGGCCACATGGAACTATAAGGAGATAAGAAAGAGAAATCCTACTATGTGTCCTGGAAAAGAACTAGTCAAGTTTGGTCAAAGTATAATAAAATATATTAATATATTCCTTAATTTTAATAATCCTTACAATTTTCACATCAATAGAACTTAATCATGGAAATTTTTAAGTGTATTAATGGTTTCTGTCTGGTAATATTTTATTTAGAATTTTTGCAGTGACAGTCAATACGTGTGATGGATTTTAGTTTGTGCTCATATGTGCATTCTTTGTCAGGGTTTGGTGTCATTGTTCCAACTTAATTTTTAAATATTCAAAATGTTTTACCTAGTTTTTAAGCTCCTTTATAGTTTAACCAGAGTACGAGTTTTATGTCCCTCAAAGATTTAATAGAATTGCACAGTGAAATCATCTAGCTGTGGTGTGCTTTTTGGGAGAGGAAAGCATGAGTGCTATGATGGCTTCCTGTACCTTTTCTGTATTAATTGATTTGTTCATATTTCTTCTCTCTATTCTGAGTTTTTAAAATAATCTATATTTTTCTTTAAAATGTTATTTATTTTAATGCCACGTCTTCAATTGCTTTGCATGTATTTGAACAAAAAAGTGTCCTGATATGCTTTTAATATCCTCTGCAGCTGTAATCATCACCCAATTATCTTGTCCAATTTTATATATTTGATCTTTTCACTTCTTATTCTGGTTTATAGCAACCAGAAGTTTATCTATTAATGTATTTCAAAGAATGCATTTACTACTTTACCATTTTTCTGTTTATATATAATTTCTCACTTTAAAACAACTTTTTTATTATGAGGAATAGACATGTTGAAAAACACATGTTATTTCATGATATGTAACAAAACAAGACACTAGTGTATCAATGCTCAAGTTGAGAAATCCAGCTCATGCCCCTTGTCCATCGCTATTTTTCCCTCCTCTTCAAGGTAAGTGCTATACTACTAACAAGTACAGTTTAGTTTTATCTGGTTTTAGACTTTACATGGAGTCACCAAGTATGTGTTCATTTGTATCTCTCTTTTTTCATTCAACATTCTGAAATTGTCTTTAAATTTCATTTTCTAAATTTGTATCTATTTAAACACAGTGGATTTTTGTTTATTAACTTTGGGTCCAGCCAACTTGCTAAACTCACTTCTGATTTATTTGTCTACTCCTGCATATTTATACATGCATCATATTGTGTGCCAAAAACATGACAGTTTTCCTTCTTTTCAATCCTGACACTTTCCATTTGTCACTTTATTGTATTTTATCACTTTATGTATTTTGAAGACCTCCAATAAAATATTGCAATGAATGAACATTTTTATCTCCTTTCCGATCTTGAAGGGTATGATATTAACATTTCACCTCTAAATGTGAGTGATGTAAGTTTTTTTTAGAAATGCTTTATGAAATTAAATGTTTCTATTTTTAGTTTAAAAGATTTTAAATTTTTATCAAGTGTTTTCTCTTCATGGGATATAAGAAGCATGGGTTCTTCTATTCCCATCGATCCAGCGGAATTTGAGCTTCCTGTTCCTGCAATCTTAGACTGTGCTTGATTTGAGTTTCTGGTTCACAGAGTAAAATTATTTCACCAAGGGATACAACAAATGTTCTATACACTGGAAGCTGAGATAGATCCTGGCTGCCTTGAGCTTTGAATGTTAGAGACTCATTGGGAAAATGGAGGTTACTCTACTGGCTGAGGTGAATGATCCTGCACAATACATAATGGAGGCAGTGAGATGTCTGGGATACAGGAGAGCCTCTTGGGTGCCTCTTAGTACTTCTACGACTGTCATAAAAGTTAATGGAAAACTACATTAACTGCTAATGACCCGGATCTTTGAGAAATAATAGTTTGCATCACCCCAGCTGTCAACAAACTACTACCAGCTGAAGTGCTTACTAAGGGCAAAGGGATATAGAATGGATAGTGCTAGAAGGGAGTTGGAAATACCAGCAATTACCACATATTCATTTATAAAAGCAGAGCCTTTAGTAATGAGTATTTCATCTCAATTTTGCAATGAATATAGTGGGTGTGCCAAAAAATTGTATACACATGTTAAGCAATGTCAGTGTTCCTCAAGCAGTAAGTAGTTCACCGTAATCAGAGGTGTCTGGATGCTGAGAGTAACCACTTTGAGCACCTCTTGTAATTGCAAAGGTCAATGTGCCTTGTATTCATCTTTCGCCTTTGGTATATATGGAGTATTAGAATTTTAATACAGTTTTTTTCTTTCTTAAAATGTGCATACACTTTTTTTGGCACCCTCTGTATATGTATTTTCCTTGAAATTTTAGCTGTTCTTCTCTGTTTTTCTTCCATCTTCCATTCCTGTGTTATCTAACATAGATATGCGAACAGTGATTAATCTTATAGTCTAATAGTTAGGTTACAACATATCAAAGGCATGGTATGATTCAGCCCAAAGAGCTGTGATTGAGGTGACATATGGAAATGTGTATATTCTGGGGAAAAGGTGAATATATTTTGGTTGTACAGGGGTAGATGAGTCATTTTAATTGGAAGCATGATTTTGCTGTCATCTTTATTCAGAAGTTGAGGATGGCTGCTACTATATTCTCCAGAACCCTCTTTTAAGGTTTAGGATTTGAGCTAGTCAAAAGAAATCGCATACGATTTGGAAGGCAGAGACAAAGCATCTGTCATAACTTTCTGAAGCTTTCCGTAGTTAGGTGTGGTGAGAGAAAGATGCAGAGAAAAAAGGGGATTCCGGGTTGTCTTCACTCCCTGCTGCTCTGGGTGCAGCTCTTCTCCCCACCTGCCAGTTCGCGGACCCACAGCCCCCTGCTCTGCTGGAGGCAGCCGCTTTCTGTAGTCATCGCCAGCTTTCCCTCACAGTCTCCCCCTGGCGGCTGCCCGTATTCTCTTCCAAGCTCCCAACGTGTTTCAGGGCTCCGGATTTGCTTGGTCCTTTGTCTAATCCTTCAGCTTCCCCTTCTGGGAGGACCATCCCCCACAATTGTTCCACTTATTCCCCACACTGAATCCCTTCTTCCAGGAGTGGTTGTGCTTTCCTGAGGGAATCTTGACTATTCTACTCATAGTCCTTTCTCCCTCCAAAATTATTTCTGATTTCTCCAACATTTTCATGTTAAGTTATTAGATATTATTTATGTATTGCTCATAGGTTATAGGTTGCAGACAAAGGTCTCTCTGTTGTTGACTTCACTCTTGTTGTTGGAGGTTTAGAAGTGTTGCCATACAGGCTCCCTTTTCCCTGGCTTATATTCAATTAAGAACAAACAAAAATACCAGGCAGAAGTCAAAATACAGATTTTGCTTAATACTAGACAAACTGAACTTCAGAAATGGCAAGCCAGCCTCCCTCCTCTTCCAATTTAAAATTTGCCTTTCAGGCATCAGAGTGACAGCGGTAAGTCACCACTCTGAGAAGTGTCGTCCAATGTGTTTACCACAAGGGAGAAGTCACTGAGGAGGGGAATATGCTTTACTTAAGGACAGTTTCAAAAGAAGGCAAGATGGATCTGCATTGTCTATGTTTCTAAACAGTAACCTGCCTCTAGGATGATGTAGTCGTGGGTGTCAGGCTCTCCCAGGTGTCACCAGGCAGATAAGCAACCTTTCCCTGCAGGGGCAAGTGATGTTCGCTGAGGTACTACTTTCTTGGGGTGTAAGGGAAGTCTCTCATTGGGAGCTTGGGGCTTGGGACTGGGAGTTCCAGCTTGGTCTGAGATGGTTCTGAGAATTTGCTTTTCTAACATGTTTCCAGGGCATGCTAATGACACTCATTTGGGGACCAGGCTTTGAAACAGTCTAGTTTATGATACCAAAGCTATATTGCCTTCTTCCACACCGGTTTTGAGAAAATAAACCCCAGTTGATGTCAAATGTTGTGAGGAGCCATATTATGTCAAATTTTCATAATGTAGGAAAGCCTCAGTGACTCAAATACCAGAAGCACTCATCAGAAGTTGCCTTCTCAAAAAGAAAATAGTGAAGTTTTCTTCTCACCTTGGTTTAATGATTTCTTGTATCACTCTCTTTAAACTTTAGGAGCACTTTGTAAAGCGGACAATTAATAATCAGTATTTCTTACCGTATGACTGTTTAGTAAAAATTCAGAGAGAAAATTAAACCAGTTTCTAGTCTAATGTTAATTGAATACTTCATTTTCTTTTGAACTTATGGAAGACCAAATGATTTCAATTTAGTTTTGGATATCATCGGTTTGAGAGAGCTTTCATCAGGCATCCTTCTAAGGATAAACCTATTGGAAAATAATGTATTATCAAATAGACTGCTCTAATCTTCTATTTGCAAGTTAAATGAATGAATATGACTGGAATGTTTTATCCTCACATGCAAGTGGATTTTCTGATGTGCACTTTGATGATCACTATCACTCAGCTTTCTTAAAGGACCTAGGCATCTCATTAGTGTTCTGTTACTGAGCAGTGCTAGCATTTGTGCAGTAGCCAGAGAAGGATCATATTTCATATTTCCACAGTACTCCTTGGATTAAAGACAACAAATGCTCTAGTAGTGGGCCATGAATAGAAAGCAGGAATCTTTCAAAAAAGCTCTTCAAAATTACAAGCTAATTTTTTTCAGAGTAAGTTTTTGTTGTTGTTGCTATATATTTTTTATATAAGTACCGCGCGCTAACCGATTGCGCCACTGGAGCTCCAACTATATATTTTTTAAAGATTATGTAGTAAAGTTCTACTTGGCTCTCTACCTTGTATCTCTTTTTACCACCAAATTTAGAAATGCATGATTTATATCTGTACTTTCAGCACCACTCAACAATCTCAGGTCAGTCCTACCTTTGATCAGGCATCAGTTTAAAAAAACACTTGAGGCAAGGTGGAGGTCTCATCTTGTCACACTTGCTGATGATACAGTTCTAATTAAATGTTCAGATTCCACTACCTAGGCATTTGCCTTTTAATTAAATCTTACCTTAAAATCAAGTCCTAATAAATGGATTCCTGACCTATCACACATGTTCTGGTTTCCTATATAGAATCTCAATTCCTCCATGATTACGACTAGTTCCCAGGTCTTCCATGAAATACAACCTGACAGACTTCCTGTCAGAGTCTGACTCCCTTGCCTGTGCTGTGAGGATCCCAGTGTCCCTGCCACCTCGAAGATCATCATAATCAGTATGAGTGTAGGACTTTACGCTCAGGTGAACATGGTGATAGTGTTTCCATTTAATTTCATATCTTAATTTAATTACAGAAAATCTATGGCTCAAAGGCTTAAACTTCCCAGAATCCCTGAGCTAGTAAATAATCAACAGTGATGGGAGATCAGGTGTTCTGTAAATAACTTCAGAACCTGGTTTTCTTAGCCCTACCTATGTGCCAGACTTCACTGCATTTCTAGCATTCCTGCCTGACCTTCTTTCTCCTGCTTGCAGTTCGGACCTTCTGTAGGGCAGTTTGGTCTCTAGATCAGACTTGGCCTCATCCATTTAGCCTGTCCTCCTGCTCAGAACTCATGAGAAGAGTAAACAAGCTCTTTAACATGTTTTATTGTTTCACTATATCTGAATTAAATTAAAGTACTGTCACAATAGATACATAATTTGAGACTAGGAAGAACAACAGTTCACCCAAAACATAAATTTATTTTGTAAATAAGGTTTCCTTCTTTTTGACCGCTCCTCTGTTATTGCTTATGGTAAGGGAGGGAGGAACTCCCCTATCAAATCTGTGATTTTTCAGTTTTTATTGCTTTGTCTCTGTGGCATCCTGAATTCCTTCTCTGTAATGCAGTCCTTTTTGTTTCCTTAGCCATATCTCAAGTTCACATCTGTGGGGAAGGGATGTGGAAGAGTGGATAGAGGGGGAGGGGCTAAGAAACAAAGTGTCTAAGTGCAACCACTCCTTACTTAATGACCTACCTCTTTAACGACCAACCAGACTGACACCAGTTCTCCAGCAGAGAATCCCCTTCCTCGGTCTGTGTGAGTCTTGGGAATCTTCTTTTTCAGTCATTTCTCATTCCTGTGGTCAGTTAGTATTCACTACACAAAGCATTTGCAATCACGCAAGACGACATGTTTTGTTTATAAGTGTGGTGTGAAGTGACATTAATTGAAAAATTCATACCTTATGGCATCACAACACAGTACAAGACTTTCATTTTTAAACTTCTGGTTTATAGACCAATCTGCTTAACGACCTAGTTGTAGGAATGGTCATAATGTGAGGAGTGCTTGTACAAATCCTGGCACCAGCTTGTTAATTTAAGTAAATTACCTAAGGTCTCTGGACAGGTGGGGATATCTGACAAAAAGCAGATGCCAACGTCACACCCTCTTTTCAATAAAAGGGAAATAATAGTTGCTTCCCTGACATTCCTTAACTGTTTTTGTAAACAAAATGCTCTACAATTGACAATATTAATATTTTTACTTGGTTTCTCCATTTTCCATTTTCCAAGTGTTTTTGCAGGTTATTTTACACTTAGAAATTTGATACTTTAGAGAACTTAAGTAATTATCCCAAGGGTGCAAAATTGGAGTAGAAACTGGAACCAAATTGCCTATATTCTTACCCTTGCTTTTTCCATTATGTATGTTTATTGTCATCTTGACCCTGGATTACAGTCACCTGGAGCCTTACTCTACCCATTTTCTCCTTTGTTTTTGCAAACAATAGCTAAAGACCACTTCCACAAAAATACTTGTTATGGGTCTCTGTTCTCCTATTTAGTGTGTCTAACTGTGCTTTGGATAGGGGAAGTATCTTGCCCTTAATAGATGTTCAAGAGGATTACAAGTGGAAAAAAATCAGAGAGAAAAAAGTTGGTTGCCTGATACTCATTGCCTCCACTGCTGAATACAGCAACCAATCACAGGTGGCCATGGAGCACTTGAAATGTGACTAGTTCAGATTGAGATGTATTATAAGGGTATAAATACACACCAGCATGATGATCTCCGGGTCCATCCATTTTGTCGCAAATGGCAATATTTCATCTTTTCTTATAGCTGAGTAATATTCCATTGTGTATATGTACCACAGCTGGAGATCATCATGCTTAGTGAAATAAGCCAGACAGAAAAAACAAAGAACTGCATGATTTCACTCATATGCGGAATATAAAACTGAAAGCAAAGAAAAAAAGAAATGAACAAACAAATAACCCATGGACACAATCGATAGTTTAATGTTTATTTGGGGACGAGTGGGTTAGGGAGGGGAGAAAGGGGAGGGGGTGGGAAACGAGGGGGGGAAGCTAAATATAAGGTGATGGAAAGAGAAGTCACATTAGGTGGTGAACTTATTATACAACAAGCTGACGATGCACTGTAGAATTGTATGCCTGAAACTTATGAAATCCTTGCTAACAGATGTCACCCCAATAAGTCTAACAATAAAAATGAATTAAAAATAAATACACACCAGGTTAGTGTGTTTGCCTTTGTATGAAAAAATATGAAATTTCTTATTAATAATTTTTAGATTGATTATATATTTTAGTTATACCAATTTAAATAAAAATGTTATCTGTTTATTTAATTAATAAAATTAATTTTACTGGTTTTTCTTTACCTTTATTAATGTGCCTTTAGACAATTTAAACCTACATGGGTGGCTTGCATTCTATTTCTGTTGGACAATACTGCTGTTAGGCATTAATTTGCCATCTTTCATTTCTCAGTTGCTTGTTTCCTTCTTGATGTTTTTGCTCATATAATTTCTGCTACTTAAATTCAAGTATCTTCCTATAATTATAACTTGGTCTATCCCAAAGTTTGACCTCACTCAATTAACTTATACTTAATACCAATACTTAATACTTACAAAGCACTGTCACAATACTTCCACGTAAAATACGAATAATTCTTTTTCTTATGTTTAAAAGGGAGTCCCACTCTTTATGAAATTTCATAGATAATGCCTTTTCTTACATTATCCTAAGACATTCAGTATATCTATGAGTTTGTTGAAATGGACTTGAATGTTATCTTGAAGACTTAGAAGTTTATCAGTCTAAGAGACAGCCCCACTAACCCTTCTGGTCAAATGGACACACTGCTAGCTCCACTAGGTATTTTTGGTAATAAAATGTAAATTCAAGAGAAAAAAATTTCTTACCTCTATTCAACACCATTTTTCGGGCCAAAATCTCTTTTTTGTGTTGTATTATTAGTTACCTCCTGCCTGAAATCTCTGCTCCTTGTCTTTCTGTCCGTTCCATCCTGAATTCCACCATCCAGTCTGTCTTTCTAAAATACCACTATTTTCAAATTAGATTTTGCTGAAAATTCTTCAATGGTTCCAAATAGCCTAAAATAATAATTCTCAAATCTTGCTTCACTGAACTACATGATTTTGCTCATCTTCACATTAACATTTCTTGAACCAGCAATTCCATGCTTTCCTTATCATGTTCAATCTTATTTTTCCCACTCGTTTCTTGAAAATATAGAATACAGTTATAATAATTGTTGTAATGTTCATTTCTACTAGTTCAATCATCCATGTCATTTTTAGGTCAATTTGATTGATTTTTCTTCTCTTTTTAAACTATGTTTTCCTGCTGCTTTGAATTCCTGGTATTTTTTAACTGGATACCAGACATTGTGAATTTTAGCTTGTTGGGTGCTGGGCATATTTGTATTCCTATAAATAATTTTGAGATTTGTTCTGAAAAGCAATTAAGTTACTTGAAAACTCATTCTTTACATTCAGACTTTTAAGCTTTGTTAGGAGAAAAAAAAACAGTGTAGGGTGAATTTTCCCCACTATTGAGGGAAAACCCTTGTGAGTAGTCTTCCTAATTCCCCACGAAGTATGAGGTTTTCCACTCTGGCTTGGGGAAACAGGAACTACTTCTGATGAGCTCTGAGGATTTTTTCTTCTAGTTCTTCTGGGCGATGCTTTCCTCACACACATGCACCAGTCTCCACTCAAGAGAGGACTTGAGAGAGAAATCTCTGTACATCTCCAAAGTTCTCTTTCTGAACAGTTCTCTCCTTTCTAGTACTCTGCTCTACCTCAGATTCCCAACTCCATCTTCTTAACTTAGGGCGGTTGTTAGGCATGCTCTGTAAACTCCCTGTACCCCAGGCTGGAAACTCTCCAAACAGTAGGCTGGGAAAGTCACGGGGCTCACCTTGTTTGTTTCCAGTCTCAAGGCTCATTGCTCTTCATTGTTTATTGACTGAAGACTAGAAAACTATTATATCACATAGTCTGTGAATTTTTTTATTGTTGTTGTTGTTTTAAGTGAGAGGGTAAATCTACTCCTGTTTTCCCATCTGGGTGGAAGCAGAATTTAAGTCAAGAGACTTATATTGCAGTTTGTTTGAAAAATGTATTGGCCATCCTACAGAATATTTTAAAAATCTAACTCCTTAACCAGGCAGCCAAAACCTCTCACAATCTGCCCTCAGTATAAATTTCAAATGTACTGCCCTGTTACATGCAGAATGACTAAATGCAGCTTGTATGTTTCCACCTCTTCATTTACAGGTTTCCCATACTGTCAACATAACATTGTCTTCCTGGCTACTGTTTACTTGTCTAATCTTCTATTTTTGGCCATTCCTACTTTATATAATCATTTTAATTGTGTTTATCTCATTTCACCAACAAGATCATATGCTCTTTTAGAATGATAACTATGTCTGATATTTTTATATTTTCTCCAAAATCTTAGCATAAAGACTGGGCAGTGAGTGGGCCACTCAACGTATGTTTCTAATTTGTCTAACAGAATGCTGAACAGCCTGAGAGTAGGAGCCTACAGTTTTATTCTGGCTACTCTTAATCAGCAGCACACAAATTACTACATGACAGAATAAAAATAGGCTATGATGTAATTTCTGAATAATCATGATTAGACATTATAAATGCAGTCAGCATCCTTTTTTATAAATCCACACAGATGATAAAACATTCCACATGATTTATTTTGTGTGTTCTGTGTCTAATCCACCAATACCAATCTCTCAGTGCTCTTTCTTTCCTCCGACACCAGGGGTCATGGTGCTGAAATGTTCCACTATACCAGGTTTCTTCTCTGCACCCAGTGGGACAGAGTATGTCCTTCTCTATTTTCAATGACACCAAACCTGCATGAATCCTAACTATTTACTGAGAGCAGTTGATGAGGGTAACTACTCAGAGACAAGAACCAAAATGGTTAAGAGCATGGCCTCTGGTGTCCATCTGCCTGACTTTGAGTGCTGGTTCTGCAGTATGTTAACACTGTGACCATATGCAGCCATTTCTGCTCCTCAACCCTTAATTCAACACCTGTAAACAAGAGACCATGACAGTATCCAGTGCACAGAGTCTTGTAGGAACTTAGATCTTCTTACCACACTCAGGAGAAGTTTAATGCTTTTGAATTGAATCGAGATATAACTCATATTCCTAAATTGGGTCATTGTTTTTTAGGAACAAAATTCTTAACCATATTGTTTAAAACCCATGTCAGTGACTAAGTCCAAAAAGACCACCAGCCATTATCTCTGGTTTTCATGTGCTCTGCGAATTCAACCTGTTTCAACAAGACTATTGCAAAAAGTTTAAGATCCAAAGGAATTCATTATACTTTGTGCCTATTAGTCTTCCCAGGATATGGCCATTTTCAATTAGTGAGAAACAAAATAAATTCTACTCAAATATATCCCAATATAATTAAAGTTCTTTAATAACAATCATGATAATAAGCATTGCCATTTATTGAATATCTTCTCTTTTCCTGGTACTTAAAAGTATTATTTTATTTAAAATTAAAACCTTATGATGTAGGCCTAATAGGGATGAGAAAACTAAGGTGTAGCAAGAATAAACACCTAGCTCAGTGTCACCTAGTTAGATAAGAACAGTCAGAATTCACAGGCAGGTGGCCTGACTTCAGAGCCCACCACTTAACATTTACGCTCTCCTGATAAGCCCAAGTAGTATTTTGTCTATGGCGACACATTTGTCTGACTCCAAATTAGCCCGACTAGTGTAGACATTGAGAAGTTCTGAGACATGGTCGACACAAAGGAAGAGTCATGCAAATGGCATTTCAGGTATTGCTTGGGGGTAGGGGAGTGATGATTTAAAATAATAGTCATGCAAAGTTATCTAGAATAACACAAATTGTCTCATAAAACATAGACTCTACTACTGAGAGTCCTTTGCAGTGAGAGGAAGTGAAGGATGTTTCCAGGTAGACCTGTATGGGGGCAGGTGCCCTCGGGGAGAAGGCTGTGCCTCCTCTGGAGGACGGAGAACTAGTGTGTGCCAGTGTCTAAGTCACCAGAGAGGGTACTTGAGACTCCTTTTTAGGGCTGGCTGAGTCAGCAGGTCTAAGAGGAATACAGTAGCCTCCAGTGGCTTAACAGAATCTGTCCCCTTGGTTATTAACTGTAAGAAATTTCTTTAGCCTAGCATAGGGGTTCTCTAAGGGAGATTCCCTAGACCAGCAGCATCATTATCAACTGGGGGCTTGTTAAAAATGCAAATTCTCAGGCCCCATCCCAGACCTGCTGAATGAGAAGCCTGGGGGGTGGCACACAATCTGTGTATTAACAAGCCCTCTAGATCGTTCTGACAGACACTGACTTGTAAGACCCACCGCTAGCAGAGCACTTTTTGAATTCCACAATTAGAAATAGAGTATTAAGGTGTGAGAACATAGTCGAGAGCTCTTTAAGATGAATTAGTTACAGATGAATGTAAATGAAGTTTGATCCATTTTATTTGATTCATTTTCTTTTTTACTGAGACAAGTGTACCAGATAAGTCAAGTTCTTACCTCTTTCCTCAGCCACGTACACGACTAATAAAAATCGTGTTCTTAAAAATCAAGGTTTTGGGGCTTGTGGCATGGATTAGATGGGCTGCAGTTTACGACCAGGTGTCAGCCAGACCATTTTAGTGGAGCAAACATGTGAGTGCAAATAATACTTGTTAATGTATGGATATTTAAAAATCTGTTTTAAGTAGATGTTATTGATGGAATATGTTAGAGGGTGAGGGAGGTAAAGAGAGTCTTAAATACAAATCACTGGGAAAGAGGCATTGCAGTTATTGTTCTGTTTCAAATAATTGGTAATGGCTCTCAACCCTGGGCTGAGAGGTTTTGCTCTCAAGCTTGAGTTCCTGGAGGGCAGGGACCTGCTTTACTCGGTGTTCACCCCACACATGCCTGGCACAGAGCCTGATGCTCAGCTGCCCAATAAACACATGAGCTGAACGGACTGGAAAAGATCAGAAAGCATTAACATACAAATAAGAGAACAGAAATAGGAAAAGCAAGCAGGACAGGGCAAACGAATTTCGGACTTGACTATTTTACTATCTTCACTTTAGGGAGGACCAATAGACGTTCCACATAGAAGTCTATGCCTCACGGCTGCAAAATCAGGTAGCTCTGATTTGCATGATTTATAATTTTAACATGCTTGTTGGTGGCATGAATTGATTAATCCAGTGCTGCCTGGAGAGTATGTTTATCAAAGCATCATGGCGTAAGAGCCTAGCTTTATTGGCACATTTCATGCATTTGTGTTGAGTGTCAATCATGAAGGAGGAAGTCATCCTGTTGAATGACAGGCCTAGGAGTTTTCAGAAATAGTAGAATTCTAAATGAGCAGCTCAGGTCAGATTTCTCTCTTCTTCCTTTCATTTTCCTCCTCCTCCTCCTCTTCCTCCTTTTTCTTCTTTTCATTATTATGAGACATGATCAAAGAATAAAATGAAAAGACACATCCCGGTCTATCATGTGTCCCTAATTCTAATTTCTAACCATTTCCTTTCATAAGACAAATGTTTTATTTTAAAACTAGAGATCTGATTTCCTCAGAAAGTTTGCATTATTTTTAATTTCCAGCAAGCACTGGTGAAATACATTTTGAAATTTATCTCTTAAATTCAAAAGGCAGCCAGATAACAAACCCACATTATAAACCATGGTGTCTGCTTGTGTCTATCTTTACTTCTTAAAGATAAAACTTATTACATCCTTTTGCAATGTGCAATCTTATTTAAAAATAGGCTAGACGGAGAACATCTAAACATAAGTTACTCCTTTGAACCAAGCCACTCGTGAAAAAATGCCCAGCAGCATTAACCCTCTAGTTGAAAAATGTTTTTCTCCTTCACTTGGATTCTTTCTTTTATCCTTTTATCAGGCTCACAAAAGAAATTTCCAGACTGTTGAGGTCATCAGGCATATAGGACGATGAGCAATTAATGAGCCCCAGCAATGGATAAGAAAATGAAGTCTCTTCTTCATGCAGTGATGCTGGGTCACTTCCAGTGGATAGCGATTTTCCAAATCAGTGGACATCATCTGCTAAAACGTCTGTGTCCACCTGGTTAGAGCAGGAAATGATGATCAGGAAGTGGCCATGTTAGAAGAGCAAGGTTAGGGATAGTAAATGAGCTCTGGAATGATTAGGAGTTCACTAACTTATTTATTCATTAATTGTTTATTTGTCTATCTATTTACTTAGAGTCATAGAAAGTCTTCATAAAAGGTATATTTCCCCAAAATCATTAGTCTCAAAGTATCTCAGATTATTCTTTATTCTTCTTTTAGTTCTTTTTATTAAATTTATCAGAGTGACAATGGTTAATAAAATTACATAGATTTCAAGTGTACAATTCTATAATACGTCATTCTTTTCTTGAAACTCTTGTGATGAGCTTTCCCCCGTCTTCCTATGTATCAAAACCCCCAATTTTTAGCTGAGCATAAGGCCACCTGAGATGAAGAGTGTCTCACCATCTCTTGTCATTAGTGCCCAGAAAAATCTAAGCAACCTGTGTGACTAAGTTAGTATGATGTTACTGTGATATATGTGGAAATGATGGACAATTTCTGGGGAAAATCTTCAAAGGTCATAGCCCATCTTTTCCCCTTCCTCTTTCTTCTCAATTGGAAATGGACAAATGGCTGGATCTCCAACAGAATTTTGAATCATGAGTTGATCTGGAGAATGGAAGCCTTGACCAAGAAAGAAAAAACCTGATCCCTTACACTGAGGTGTACGTATAAGTCCTGGATGAACTCCTTCCAGACTCATGACAGAAATAAACTTCTATCTTATTGAAGTTGCTGTTATTTTGGAGTTTTCTGTTCCTAGTTTGTTCATTTGCAAAGGGCAGTTCTGTTATTATTGTTGTTCCCCTTGGTACCTAATACTGGGACTACCAAGACATACTGACTAAATATAACCATTTATAATCCTCCAAAGCTAGACAAAAAATTAGTAGTTATAAAAAGAAAACATAAATATATTTAACTACATTCAAATATAAGACAAATGTTACTATAAACAAATTTAGGGAAAAAATGATATGGTACATTTTTAATTAATAATACAGAGGACATACAAAGGATTTATTTACACATCCTAATCCAAATTGTTTTTACTAATTTAGTTGTACATTTAACTTTGTTGTATAATAGAGAAGTCTAAATATATTTCATGAATTCAAGCAACATATTGCTTGACCAAGAAACTGGAATTTCCTAATATTTGTGTGGAGATATGCCAAATGAGTATGAGTAAGTTTATGTATGGTCAAAAGACTTGGATATTGTCAAATATATATCAGCAGAAAGTTATGTGATTGAATATCTGGTTATTGGGTTTAGTGAATGCCAGTATATCAGAACTTGCAGATATATAAGGGCATTCAAGTCATACTGACTATAGTTTAACAGTGTTGTCCTTTTGAGCAATTATCATTTTTATGTATAATATTCAGACATACTAGCACTGTCTGTGGCATTGTTTGGATGCTGCTTTTCTAAAAACAAAGTCCTCATGCCAGCTTTAAAAAGAAAATCCAAATTACAAACTAAAAAGAAAAAGCAAATACCCCATAAAAAACAGGCAAAATAAACAGGCAGAATAAACAATTCAGCAAGAATCAGTTCAAATGACTGATAAACATTTGAAAAGATGCTCTAATTTTTTAATAGGAAAATCAAACTTACAATGAGGTATTACTTTATACCTATTGCATTGCCAGCAATTAAAAATTACTTTCAGTAATGCATGAAAAAAATACTTTTATACATGGCTAGTGAAATTGTTACTAATTTTTGGAAAGCAGTCTAAATGCATTTTCTCTGACTTAACATTCCCACTGCTGGGACACTTTTCCAAAGAAATAAAACTGTAAGTAATTACACATGTACAAGGATGCCAATTACATTTTTCATAATGGTAAAACAAAAACAAAAACAAAACTAAACAAAACAAAGTAGTATAATAACTTCAACAATTGAATTGGTAAATTTTATGCTTTTACACTATGGAATATCATGCAGCCATTAAAATGATAAATTAGAGTGCAATTGGTTTGGCACTTGGTTTAGACTACTTGATATATTATTGAGTGAGAAAAGAAAGACATGGAGGCATATATATATACCATTTTGTTAAACAGCCAATAGTAATGTGTGCATGTCTACATGAGCACATAAGCATAGAGGAAAATATCAAAGGATGAATTCTAAATTGTTAACCACGTCATGTGTGGGGTGGGTGAAAGCAAGGGGGTGATGTGAATAGAAGGATACAAAAATCAAGATATGATATATACCAAAGGACAAAGGCGATCCCCAAAATTTTATAAATGTTTGACTTATTTGTATGTTAAATTAATTATATAAGTTTATGTGCATATGTTTAAGTTTATAATACACAAACACACATATGAGGTCAGACAATTAATTTCACAAACTCATCCTAGAAAAGTGCTCCATATCTCATTGCTGAATATCACTATGGTCACCTTGGGAGTACTCCCCTTGGGAAGCTGTGCACTGATGCCAGCACCTAGTCTGCCCTTCAAAGCAATTTTGGAACTCTTTTTCTAGAATGGCCATCAGAGCTCTTGTTGTCCCCAAAACCTGACAATTAAGTTTACGAACTTTCCACCATGTTCTGACATTGGCAGCACAATAAAAACAACTCAGTAAGGTGTCATAACCTTCCCAAGGGGAGTACTTCAAAGGTGACCATAGTGATATTCATCAGTGAGGTATGTTGTCTTTTACTAGGGTGAATTCGAGTAATTAATTGTCCACTCTTTATACACACACACACACACACACACACACACACACACACATATATATATATATATATATATATATATATATATATATATATACACACACACACACACATACACACACACACACACAACCAATTTTGATCTTAATTTACACCCAGAAATACTGAACATTTTTTTAAATTAATTTTTATTGATAGACTTATTGGGGTGACATCTGTTAGCAAGGATTACATAGGTCTCAGGCATACAATTCTACAGTGCATTGTCAGCTTGTTGTATAATAAGTTCACCACCTAATGTACTTCTCTTTCCATCACCTTATATTTAGCCCCCCCTCCCTTTTCTCCCACACCCTCCCCTGTCTCCTCTCCCCTCCCCACTCCTCCCCAAATAACATTGAACTATTGATTGTGTCCATGGGTTATTTGTTTGTTCATTTCTTTTCTTATTGTTGTTTTCAGTTTTATATTCCGCATATGAGTGAGGTCATACAGTTCTTTGTTTTTTCTGTCTGGCTTATTTCACTAAGCATGATGATCTCCAGGTCCATCCATTTTGTTGCAAATGGCAATAGTTCATCTTTTCTTATAGTTGAGTAATATTCCATTGTGTATATGAACATCTTATTTTAAGATAATTTTAATTACACAAAAATTACATGTTTATTATAGGAAGATTAGGAAATACAGAGATGCCAAATAACTTTTAAAGAATTCATAATTTCACTACCCAGGGATAGCCACTTTGGGGCTATTTTTCACTGCATTTATTTTTAAATATACTGAAATACTGCTTTATAATTTATTTTCATTTAAATATCACAATAACTTCTTTAATAATTATTTCTCTCACAAGTTTATAATCTTATTTTCTAACAAACATGAAACCATCATTTTATATCTACATATCAAGTCCTTTCACAAGTGTTCTCATTCTCAAACTTTAAGGTTAGAATGGGGAAAGGAAGAAAATGGGTACTCTGAAACAGACGATTTAAAAATTTCTTTCTTTTTGGTAAATCTGTAACAAACTCATATGGAAGACTTTTTCTTTCCCTCTCTCCTTCCTCCAACATATCCTAATGTCTTTTACTATATTTACCCTTCTATCTAGGTTGGAACTTGTTATAAATTGTGTTTCAAAACAACATCATGTAAATTCTTCTGCTCTCAAATGGTTTAGTAACAACTGTGAAGTCAGCGCTGCAAAACATGTTATCTTCAGTGATTATTACTGTAAGACTTAAGATTTAAGTTTTGGTTCCATGTATTAGAGTACTTGATGAACTACATTTTAAGTAGAAGGATTTATGATCATCAATATACAGCACATTGTCAAAAGAGTTTCTGTGTTGGGAATGGTTATTTTAATTTTTATTGCCCAGTCAATTATCTATGGGATTTGATCACTTGAATATAGCAGCACTTGGCAGAGTTTAGCTCTTACCTGCTTTATTACTTTAAGAGACAGCTTACTTTCAGGCCCACGTTTTGATCCCCATTCTTTATTCAACCCAGGAAACAAGTCACACTGCCTCACACTGCAGTAGGTCCTGGAATAACGTCCTTTCATTCAATGTCATTTTGTTGTAACATTGATGAGATGCCATAGGAACTTAACTCTTGGTTATGTCAATATGATAAAATTGGTCTTGCTAAAAGTCCCAGAATCTATCCATGACTGTAAGTGAGGAATCACTGTACTGGGGTTATAATAAGACATCATAGGCCAAATTTGAATCTCCAAGGCTGCCATACCTACCTACCCTGTAGATTTGTCAACTAAGCCACATTAGCAATTCCCTGATTCTGCTCTTTCTTGGTTTTTGTTTTTTATTAATAGTAGAGCCACAACGGACCCCCCTCCCCACCACACACACCTCCTCTCGATCCCTACTGCCTGCCCTCAGAGTCTACTGGTGCATACATGCCTCTCCTCCCGACCATTCAAAACAGTTTATTACTTTTATCAGCTGTCTCTTATTTATTCCACATTAGACCTCCCTGAAAACCCAATCCAGTTCGTTTCCTCCGCATTTGGACATTTTGAAGCCTCAGAGCTCCTTGAAATGCAAATTAAACAGTTTTGTCTGTTTTATCTGGATTGATTCCTTTTTAAGACTCTCAACACCAAATACATTCTTTTGCTCAAGCCCTAAGCACACATGAAAAATGGCCTCCAGTCTCCCAATGGCCAAGTGGACAGCTTTAATGTCTATTTCCTACAAACTGAAAGCCAGCCAGGGTGATATTTCTCTTGTGTCATCTCATGGTGCCTGGAATTCTATGAGTTTACTGCTGACTGTCAGTTTACCCATTCTAATTAAATTGCATTCCTGTACGAAGGAACAAGGATCATCTTAATTAGGCTGCCATGTTGGCTCATTTTAGCATAACTGATTACTTATAATTATGTAGTGCTTGCTTCAGCATTCATTACTAGCCCATTTCTGCCCACAGCACTGCTGTAATAGGCTTCAGTATGGATGTCTCTCTACTCTTTTTCCCTCGATGGGAAATGGTGAATTAATGGCCTTGAGGGAAGAGTTACGTAGAACTGGCCCATCAGTATTGCAAACTGATTGCACGAGCTGTTTCTTACAAGCCAAAAGAGTTCCACTCTTTTATGTCACTTCCCAAGTTACTTTAAACATAGTTCAGAGAGTCCTTTCCTTCAGGGAAACATTTTCAGGTTTTGCAAAAAGCTTTTAAGTCCTGGAAAGGTGATTCAAAGCCAAGGGCTTTGACGGGATGTTTCCCTTTTTACAGTAATTGGTTAGCTGTTTGCTTCACCTAGACTGCAATGGAAGATAATTTCCTGGCTGTTGGAAGGAGTGAATAACAATAAATTTCCTTGGATAGAAAGGAAACTTTTAAAAGTTACAGTTCTGGTGGGAAGAAATTTTTTAAAAAATTATTAGAATTATGAGCTAGTAATTATACATCATAATGGTTAACAAGAATAGATTTTGAGGCCCAAAATTTTAGGCTCAAATTTTGCTTCCAAAAATTTCCAAGCTTATCTTTTCTGTCTCTGTTTGTTTGTTTGTTTGTTTATAAAATGGGAATAATAAAAGTCTTATTTTATAAGTTTGTTATGAGGCTTAAATGAATTCATATATACAAAATGCTTAGAACAGAGTACTTGAAATGTAGTAAACCCTTAATTTGTGTTCTTTCTTAGTATTCCTAAAATGTCCTAGATAAATAGTAGATAATTATTTTTAAGTATTTCTTTGACAATGTGGAAAATGTTGAGACCCTTGACTTAATTGTTCAAAATCACTGAGAGAGAGAGCACTCTAGAGCCCGACTCCAAAATTGATGCCACCAGAGGGCATTGCTGCTTCTCTTATTAATATTGTCTAATTCTATTATGCAGCAAGAATTTAAAGAATGAGATAAATTAGTCTGTGGATTTGGGGTATGGAAATGGAATCATTTTCTGGCATCTCATACCCTTGCCTCAGAGACATTTTGGGTGCCAAATCCAGATCCACAGATACAGTTTCTCAAAAACCAGTAGACAAATTTGGAAACAATGACAAAATTGACTTGAGGTCGTCACCATTGACCTTGTCAAAAGTGTATAAAGACTTGATTCAGCACTGGTCTGCCCATTTCCTTTGCTCTTTCCGAGGTAGGTGTTTATTATCTCTTCCTTTTACACCAATTTATTAAATGATGGATACAAAAGACAATTTGCTATTTTTACTAATTTTTTTTCTTGGGGGTTATCCATTATATGAAATGCAATATTAAAAAAAAACAATGTATTTGTAGTATGGAATCATTCTGAGGTAAGATTTTTAATAATATATTTTATTTTATAATCTCTTGGAGGACATTACTGGATTCAAAATGCTGAAAACAATTTGTTGACAAGTGGTATCTTCTACTAGACTCAAATCTTGAGACCAGAAGCCATGTATTATTCTGGAATCCCAGTATTTTGCCAGTTCTCAGCACTTATTGGTTGTTCAAAATGTATCTGTTGAAATTAATTGAATTAGAATACATAACTCTAGTTTTAGTTTAGAGATCTTTGAATATCTATCATGTGAAGATGTTGTAATTATAAGTTAAAACTCATATAATTATACTGGGTGAAGGTCATATCATTCAGAAAAATACAAAAACAATGAGAATTATACAAATAATACAATGGCTTTATATTATGCATTATATTTTAGAATCATGACATATATAGAATGCATATCATTTGTGCTGAATAATAACACCAGCAATTCTAAACTAAGTGTTAAGCTATTCTGTAGATCATGAGCCACTTGACTCTAAGGCATATTTTACTAGATTATGAGAATTCTCCATTCCATTTAATATGTACTCTCTGTGCTGTTACCTTGTATTTTATGGGAGAGCATATTTTCCTTCAACTCTGAAGATCCAACTCCCAATCTCAGTTTTCTTCAGGTCCTCTTCATAGATCTATTATGAGTTTGTGTTTTATACTTTGCCTGTAACTGTCCATAATTCCATCCTGGCTCCACTGTCAGGATGAACTTGGGCCAATCATTTATTTTGCTGGTCCTTTTTATGTTCACTTCTATATTATGGAGCGCCGGATTCGCTGGGTTAAAGAGCTTTCAGTTGTTAAATTCCATGAATTCAAAAATTTTGGGATAAAACAATTGAGATTTCTTAACAAGTACTTTTCTTAAATAATAAACTACTTATTTAAAATTTTCCCTGCAAGTTCAGTTGTCTTAATATAATCAACCCGTTGGTTTTTATCCTTATCATACTTCTTTTCACCCATAGACCTAGGTTTTTATTTCTCATCCCACTTAGAGAATAAGGTGGTGGTGATTTCTTAACCAAGAACATGTTGTCTGCTAGTACATGATGCATCTTGGTTAGAAGCTTTTCTAATGAACAACACAGTTCCTCCTAAAGTGGAGCTTAGCCAGGAGGCAGTACAGCAACATACTTAGGAACATGGACACATGACCAGATGGATGGATTTAATTTGTTGGTTCATTCCCTAGTCTCTGCAAAGGACTGGAATCTGCTCTGAATGTAGCAGATCTAGCCCCTGCCCTAAGATTGCTCATGCTTAGTTAGGAAGAGAGACAATTAAGTAACTAACACAGAATAAAGATTACCATGATGCATGCAATAAAGGGATCGAAGGATGCATCTAAGAGAGACACAACCTAGAGAACACCTTCTTATAGAAATATTGCTGAGTGGAGACCCAAAACGTGATTAGGAATTAGCCAAGGGGAGGGACAGGGCTGACTGTTGCAGGCAGAGGTCACATTATGTGTGAACACCCAGAGGTCAGATAGCGAGTGCTCTTGGCACCTACTAGCCAGGTCATTCCTGGGGATGAGAAAGTAAAGAAGATGGTGTGGGGACATCAGATAGACCAGAGGGTAAAAAGCTCTGTAGGCCCTATTAACATGTTGGACTTTACCTTAAATACAGTGTGAAAAGTTTTTAAATAAAAAGGTAATATGACTGTTTGTATGCAGCTTCAGGGTGGGTTGGCTGCTTCAAGAGACCAATCAAGAGAGTAAAGCAATAAGTGAGGAAAAACATGGTGATAACTGAACAGGGTTCTGGCAGGGGCATGGAAAGATGTGGACGGTTCTGAGACTTATTTAGATAAGGAGTCACCAGAGCTTGACACATGATTGGCTATGAAGGTAAAGAGGGAAATAGGAATCAAGGATGACTTTCATGTATCTGGATTCCAAACCAGGCACATCACTTGCTACTTCTCCAAGTCTCAGTGTCTTTTCATAGCATCGATTATTATACATATCCCTCATCGAGCTGCTGTGAGTTTAAAAGAGTTATATGTGCAGTACTTAACTCAGTGCCTGGTGTACAATAAACCCTCAGAAATGATAACTATTATTTAGTTATATAAAATAGTGTTGGTACAGACTCTACAGTTACCTTTTCAGGGACATTTGGTATTTCTTCCTTTGAGTTCCAACTGGTTACTAAAAAAATACAATTATAGGTGAGCAGGTATGCCTCTTTGACCTGTGTCATCCTGTACATGGCTCTATCCCAGCATTTCCCATATCAATTGTAAGAGCTGATACACATCCCTGTAGCCCAGCTTTTATTAGAGAGGGAACATCTTGAGGTCATATTGTTCTTTTAACCCACAGTAGGCATATCAAAAGTGAACTCATGACAGAATTTATTCAGAAGTTTTCCTTCAGGTAAATAGAAAGTAACAGAATGCAGAGAACTGGAATTTGATCCAAGACTAGAGATGGGAAAGAATAGGACAGTTAATCCTGGACAAGACAGAAGGGCCACCAGAAACTAGGAGAGAGGAACCAGTGAAAGGAGGGAACTGAAAAGAAATGTCAGATACCCACTATGTTGATTGAGGGGTGGGCCTTTGGTCAGTTAATGAACATGGGGGAAAGAGAAAAAACAGGATGGTATCCCAAAGTGAGGGAGGAAATTAGAGACTGAGAAATACCACCAGGGTTTGTCTTTACTCCTAGAAGAACAGTTTCTGTGGAGTGATGGGAGGAAAAGTCAAATCAAAGTGGGCTGGGGAGAGACCTGTGGGAGGAGAAGCAGAATCCAGGAGTGTGAGCTGGATTGCCTCTAGAACTGGAGTTGTCGTCATAATCACCTTTGAAGCGAGTGCTTCAAATAATCAATAATTTGTGCAGCACTCTTGATTTACAATTCAATTGAATCCAACATGTTAACATTTCTCTTTCAAGGAGATAATCCTGCTTAAAGGCCCTGCTCTTAAAGAAAACTAAAGTGCATATAAATAAATAAAATGGAGGCATTGTAGCTGGGTAAGGAGTGGTAGATTTATGCATAAAGATTAAGCTATTAGCAATTTTCTACTGAGTAAACCTTGCTGAGTTGAGGCACGTAACAGATTATCCCAGCAGCATAAATATTAGGAGACATCAGCATCATTTGTCTACACAGTAGTGCCCCTAATTAAGAGCATCTTGTAGCATTTCCCCAGTATTCACTGGGCCTCATAACTAGATGTATTTCACTTATTGCCTTGAGATACATGTTCCAATGTGCTGGGAATCATTTACGTGTTTGATGATTCTCCCCTTCTTCTGTTGACATCTGGATAAATCCATTCTCATTTCCAGGCACTTGGTCTCCAATTTTAATAATGGAGGAGGCTTTGTTAAGAGATACGTAGTGTTTGTTTACTCAGAGGAATATTAATATTTCCTCTTGTTACTTGCATCATGGTTTCCCAGCAGGGGAAATATTTGAAAGTAAACATGCATAATAACCTAACTTGATGAAGAATTCAAGTGAATCTAATCAATTATGATAAAACCAACTTGCCAAGCTGTTGGGGTTGCCAACATGAAAATAATTTAACTCTTTTAACAATTTACTTATTAAGCCTTGGTTGAGTTTCTCCTTACAGTTAAGGCACTCAAATGCCAAGGTGTATGGATTTCAAAGGAGGCAGTCTCTGTGTGCCTTCCTTCTAGAAATTTATTTTCTGACCCTGATAGAAAGAGACAAGATTGCCTGTGACCTCCCAGAATAGACACTGCCTAAGTAAATGATACTGTTATCTAACCTCCACTTACCTATTACAGCTGTCACTTTTCAAATTTCCCTCCCTACTTTCCAAAGGTATTGTCCTTTATTGTGGTTTTGCACTTCTCAGATTCATGAAGCAATTCAAAAAGTAAAGCTACCCAACTGCATATTTAGCACAGCATCCAAAGACTTAACAAATGCTTGTTGAATAGTAATAAGAGTAGTTAACATTGATTGAAATTATATTATGCAGCAGACACTGTGCTGATTTTTATTTACATACAATCTTCAGCTCATCCTGGGAGAGAAAATAAGAACTGAAATTAGTACAAAGATTGGGACATAGTGTCTTTGTTAAGAATATTTTTATGGCAAAAACAGAAATTCATGCAAGATCATTTAAAGTTGGGAGGAGGGATGGGAATTTATTGGAGAGTTATTGAAAGACCTCATGGAAACTAAAAGCTGGAGTTGAATCTAAGTCTCAAGAGGCACTGTAACTAGGAAATCTTTTTGAAACATCAGCAAGCAAGCTCTCTTTCTCTCCCTTCTTGTTGCTTCTCTTCATTCTTGTGTCTCCTTCTCTATTCATGCTTCTACTGATGACTGTGCACTGGCACCCTGTGACCACACCAAAATGCCAACTTCAATCCCCAAGTTTGCATCACTCCATTTAACCAAAAAGCCCAGACTGAGAATGGCACCTAAGTCCTAAATCTGTATTTCAGGGAAAGACACCTTGATTGTTCCTGACTGGATCAGGTACTCACACCTGGCATAATCAGCAGGGCCAGGACACCAGGGTCACCTTACAGACACAATAGCTTCTGATTTGGGCCTGTTGATGAAGGCAGGTACTTCTCAGAGAAGTGTGTAAACTTAGTGGGCACTCCAAACTGTGTGTAAAAGTGGTTTAGAGCCTCATAATTGCATAATGGAACTTAGTGATTAATTGAATGTGGGTATGAGAGAGAAGAAGAAACTAGAGATGACTTCCAGGACTCTACATTGGGGGACTATGAGAGTCAAAGATGGGAGCCCTTCCATTGCAGTGTGAACCAGAGGATGGTAAGGGAGTAAAGGAGCCTGTGAAAGGGCCATGTGAGAAAAAGGCCTTCGGGTCAAGAAAAACATAACCCTGTCAGGTTTGTTTTTGTTTTAATTTGTAAAACTGTCAAATAGCCAGCTTTTAATAGCATTAACTTGTTTTATTTTTAAATTTACTTTTAATTGCATTTGACATACAGTATCATATTAGTTTCAGATATACAGCACAGTGATTCAACATTCATATACTTTATGAAGTGATCACCATGATACATCTAGTACTCATCTGGCATCATGCACAGCCATTACAATATTATTGATTATATTCCTTATGCTATACTTTATATCCCCATAACTATTTTTTAAAATTAGTTTCACATGTATAAGGTTAACACAATGCTTAGACACTTATAGTGCTTGTGTAGTGATAACCACAACAGGTCTATTTCCCAAGGGATACCTTATATAGCTGTTAAAATGCTGTCAACTATATTGTAACCCTGTCAGGTTTTAGCTGAGTGGTGGGCCAGAGTCACAGCCCACCGATTCCCTGGCTTCCTCAGCTTCCCTTGGGCCTGCTCAATCTGATATCTGTCACATGACCAGCACCACCTCTCCCCAAGGTGCAAAGACTTTTCTCTATAAACTTGCTTAGAGTGTAGGCATATTTCAAGACAGAAGGAATTCTTTCTCTCCACCAAACTCAACCTGGTCCCAATCTATTACTCTAAAAGGGCAAAGAGTATGTTTATCTTGCCCATCATTATACCCCTTGAGCCTAGTGTATGTGGGTAATTGTGGATGGACAATAAATATATATTTAATAAGAGAATAAATGGACATTTTCAAAAAGCTATTTACAACATACCTGGAGAGAAAGAAAACCACAAAAAATACAATCAGCATAAAAATAGAGAATTTTCAAACTAGAAATTTTTATACTTAAAATAAATCAATGCTCTAGACTTAAAAGTAAGGTGACCAACTTGTCCCAGCCTGCCTTGGATGTTCTTGGTTTAGTTCCCAGCATGGTTGGGATGGTTGGTCACCCAGGCTGATGCCACTTCTTTTGTCGCAGGCATTAATTTATTTGCAGTCAAGGGCAGCTAGATTTGGACCAACACGACCTTTTCCAGGCTAAGGTGAAACACATCTCAATTTCCCTTTCACATAAGGCCTTCCCATTCCTTTTCTTTACCTTGTTAACTAGGTAACTAAGATACATTTAATTCTGGAAATTTCATCATATTAATGCAAATGGAAGAGTGCTGGTTTATTTACTTACTCACTCAGTCCCTGAAAAAGTGAATGCTAGAACAGAACAGGAGTTATTTGGCTATACTACAAACTGAATGACAACACATGTGAGTATCTAAGGCCTTTCCCTAAGTTCAACTTTCTGATAGTGATGTTGTCTAAGTATCCTGTGAATAATGGGTACAAGGAAGGTGGACTTTGTAGTTAGCAAAAAGGTCTATCTTTATGGCCCATTTATAAATTGTCATTCCGAGTCATCAATTCTCTCATGAGTGGGTGTCCATATGTCCCTATATGCTTAAGGCAGTATCAGATTATGTCTGTTGCCCAGCTGTAATTGTCAATAGCACCCCCTTTCACTCACAAAAGTGTCTAGGTATAGAAGAAATAGGTCCAAGTTTGAATAATAAATCATATGGTCACCACACTTACGAGCATAGCTACGTGACTCCCAGTACGAATTGAGAAATCAAGCTCCTGAAGGTTCATAGGAAGCACTGGGCCCAGATGTGCGTTATTCACAGCAGTGTCAGGGCAACACCTGTCCTTTTCCCTCCCTCTCCTCCCCCGGTGTTCTAGCCCTGCTCCCTTCTCTCTTCTGCCTCTTCCATATACATTGAACTCTCAGTCCATGGGTATTGGTAGACGCTGGATAAATTTAATTAGACTCTCCATTAAGCAGTACCCGTGCCAGATAAATGTAGTATTATTTTTTTTCCCAGTTGCTTGAGAGTACTGATTGCTTGAGTTCCGGTTAACAAAAAGTCTACTGTATTTACTAACAGATAAAAGTTTACAATACATCTCAGAATCTTTTGACCAAAAGGTGCAAATTACCAGTCTCATATTTAATTTCCTTTCAATATATAGATTGATTTATCATTCTAAAAGAACTACCTTTAGTTCTGTATTCATGTATGTTTCCCTATCATGAAATGTACCTCCTGTTTATTTTTCTGGCAAGGCGGATCTGTTTACTTCTTCTGGGGTTTGGGCTCTTTCATTTTCTATTTTAAGGTGTTGACACGACTGTGCCATAACAAGTGTGTTATCCTATAAAGCCTTAAAGCCATGTATGCAACTTGAAACTAAAGGGATCCTGGGGATAGTAGGGGCGCTAGGTTAATGGTTGCAGGTGTGGGCCAACAGGGTAAGAAGATTCTGATCCTTCCTTTGCTCAGGTGGCTCATTTCCTTGGCTGCAGTTCCCTATTCCAGACAGTTTCCAGGTTCTCTGTACTCCTGGCACATGCCGTTTCCTTCTATCTAGTGTTGCTTTCTACACATGCTGTTTCCTATATACATTTAAATATGCCAAGTGGTCCAGATTAGCAAAGAGATTTACACAGCTGTGTGCTCTGTGTTTTGATGTGATCTTTTATCCTTGAATGTTATACTAAGAACCACTTTTACAAATCTGTTAATTAGGAAAGCACATGTGCGTGCCACACATTGAAACAGAACAGAATGGTATGCAGTGGAAGGTAACTAACTAACTGTCTCCCTCTCCCACCCATATCCTGTTGCCACTCCCCAGATCCCTGTTTCTTAGGGATTCTTCTAGGAAATTTGTATACACATATGCACACACATGCACACACATATTTATAAATGTCGTCTACATCCAAAATCTACTTCCTGAGCCCTTCTGTCTACTGAGTGCAAGCCACCAGGAATCCACACATAGTGAGAGGAGGAGGATACAGTTCAGTTCTCTCACAAATGCAGACTCACAACTTGTCTCCCTGACTACGGCTTCCCACTGTTCCAATCCACCCCGAATTTGATGCCAGAGCCATTTTCCTAAAATACTGCTTTCCTGGGGTCCTTGCCCAAATTCTACAATGTTTCCTGTAATCTATTAATTTCTAAATTTCTTTGCCTAATTTTCAGAGCTTTCCTTTATGTTGCTTCATTCTATCTATTCAAATATTTATTATTAGTAGTATTAGTAGTCATAATATAGTAGTAGTAGTAGTAGTAGTATAGTAGTAGTAGTATTCCTAAATCTGAATGTTCACCAGAAGAAAGGTCAATTTTATTTTTTTCTCCTGGGAAATGCTATCCTTAGGGTCATGTCTGGGCTTTTGTTCACACGCTTCTCTTGAGTAGCTTTTCTTTTCCTCTCTATCTCAGGAAATGTCCCTATAGATTATGACTAACTCCTTACATTGTGTAGGTGGGGAATTGAGCATAAAGAGGTTAAATGATTTCCTACAAGTCACGTGCCTATTTTCTGACAGAGAGAAAATGAACTCTTAGACTGTACCACTAATCTTTGCTTTAAACCACTCTTAGATCCCAGAGACGGTATCACTGGACACACCCAAGTCACCACGAGGAGAAGAATGCGTTCAGTGCAGTGAAATGTTACTTTAGGTGTGTGAATTGTCACCCATGTATGAGATAGAAGGTGATTACAGGTCATTCTGGAGGGGATAGACTGGCGCCGATTAGTCCTTGAGTTGGGTCCCTGGAGCTAAGCAAACTCGATAAGTCCTCCTCTACCTTCTCATCTGTAAAATGCAGCTAATAATGTTTGCCATGCAAGCTTGATCAGAGAGGGAAAAGCCTAAGACTTTTTTTTTTTTTTTAAATCAATTAGAGAGAATGAGCTCTCATTTTGGATCGTGATGGCCCAGATGCCATGTCTTCTCCTCCGTATAATCAAATGTAAAGTATGAAGATTAAAGTAAGGTTTTGGTATTGAGTGAATGCTCAATGAATTTAGCCCTGATGATTTGCCCAGAAACCCAGTTCCTCCAAGACTGGAAGTGTGCCCTGCTTGAGCCCAGGAACTCCTTTACTCACAGCCACCCACTCCTTTCACCCCATGTGCTTCCCCACTGCTGTCCTAGGCCAGTGGTTTTGTATACTGTGTGTGCTTCCAGACACTCATCTCTGCTGGGATGCCTGTGTTTTCATTCCTCCACTCTCTAACGCCAAACATCTGTCTAAATAACTTCTCCCCTCTGTCATCATCATCTGGCTATGATGTTCAATCTACCTGGATGCACCTAGATACCTGCAATCCCTTCCTTCACTCCTAGTGCAGTACATAGTGTCCACAACTTGACCTTTCTCCATCTGGCCCACTCCCCCACCCATTAAGGTCAGAACTCCATGGTTTGGGGTTGTATTATGACTTTCACTGTTTCTAGGCACTTTTATCTTGATGTGCCACATCTTGCACAAAAAATACTAAAAATCAGACTTTTGCAACTGTGTAGGTATAAAGACTAATTAATATAACCCAGACTTGACTCATTATTATATATATTCATTTTTTTTTCTGATTTTGAAAGACACTAGAATTAAAGTATTTTCATGGATCCCTAAAGATATCATGGGCCCGAGGTACTGTGACTTCTGTGCCTAGCAGGTAAGATGACCCTGCTCGGGTTAGCTGTTCTTGAATCCAATTTTGTAGTAACTTGAGACATGGCAAAGAGAAAGAGAGAAGAACTAGAGATAATTAAAAAGAAGACAAGTTTTTTTGGTCTATCTATACTGAATGGTTTCTCATTTTAGTGACCGATGCCTCATTTCCACATTTTTCCCCAATACCTATGCTCTGCAGAGCGAACCCTTTCAGCCTATTCTTAAGCTAAGCCTGTTTGCACGAATCACTTTAAGAAGGATGGATCTGTCAGAGCTTGCAGAGGCTACAACCTTCCTCAGAACAAGGGAGGCTTAGCCACTTCTGCTACAGGCCACAGCCTTGGCGGTAAGACTTGTGGTGGCTGCTGGCTTCAGTTTAATTTTACTGTTTCCAGGTAGCAACTGAGATACTTGGTTGAGAGGAGCCATCTGGAGCCAATCTTATTTGCCTGGGGTTTAACCCACCTCTATGAACCTCTGACTGAGCAATTGAAGAGCTCAGATGTCCAGGGCAGGGATGGAGGTTTGCAGAGAAGAGGAGGGGTGCTGGGAGGTATCCCAGGCCCAGGCCCAGGCCTTGCCTCCTTGGTGCTAAGACAGGTTTTCTCTTCCAGGAAGCACTATTATAATACATACACCTCAGGAGTGACCCCTGATAAAGGATTTCTCAGAAGCCTCTTAGTTGTCAGTGAATGCCATAGCAGAGAGAGAGGGGGCTGAGATTTAGACTGTCAATGTGGATTGTACACAGTAAAGAAGAAAAAAAGAAAAGACTCTGAAAGGCAGAAGATATGGAAGTTGTCTCTGGCCCTCTTCAGGATTTACTGATGTTAGAACTTGGCCTTCTGGCTGTCTTCTAGGTCAGCAGGGTCACCCAGCCAAGAGTAAACAGAAGATAATTGGGAGATTCGCTTACCCTGATTAATAATTTCTTGGTAGTTACAAGCAAAAACAAAGGTTAATGGGGATTTCGCCTCAAGATAAAGGCTCAGTGCTACCTGAAAATCTCTAAATAAATGACATATTTCCCCCTTTCTTTACATGTCGAGACTGCATGGCGATCTTCTGAATTTCAGCTAATTGGAGACTCGGATTTAGAGTCAAAGTGTGATCTAGCATCAAGCTACCCACATGTCTTAATTCCAAAATTATTCAACAGGGCAACATAAATACTGACTGAATGTTGTTCTAGTACTCAGAATTTGTCAACATTAGGCTTTAATATGATCAATTAGAATTCAAGCCAGTTATGTAGGACATTATATTTCCATTATCGACCGGTCCTGGATCAGTTCCCAGTTTCCAGTCGTTGGATTTCATTATTATGATTGGATTTTAGCGTAGCTAATTATAATCCATCAAATCAAATACAATCACAGAACTATCCCTGTGGTCAGAACTGGTCATGAAGAAGCTTACCGCAGGTAGTTCAATAATGAAGGACAAGACCGTAGGGATGCCAGGGAGAAAATAAAAATCGGGCCAAAGCATGAGAGATAATTGGGTGATACATTTAGTAGACTCAGCATTGTAAATAATTACTTAAAATATAATAACCACATAATATTTTAATTAATTTTTTTTATTTTGCCAAACAATTCTTCCTCCTAGAAATACACTGGTCTCAATGAGAGTCAGCTACAGTTTTTCATTTCCCTGGGTTAGTAGACAATGGAGTTTGCTCTTGTTGAACTCAGGCCAAGTTAAAGCAGTGTGCTAGGAGTATTTGGCACATAGTCTTGGGTTCAAATTTCTTGTCCTTGATCCTCTCTAGCTGTGTAATTAGAGCAAATCACTTTTCCTTAATGTGCCTGTTTCCTCATCTTTCAAATGGGATAATAATCCTTGATCTTCCTACCTTCTCCCATGAACCAAATAAGACAATAAATATAGAAAACAAACACAACGTGTTATTATGATACCTGGGAAAGAAACCTAGAATTGCTGGGTGTCAGGACGGAGGCATGTTTTTAGAGATAAAGACAACAATCCATTCCCAAGACAAATGTAAAAGATTTTTATATTAGGACAGACAAACAATACTTAAAATAACTACAAAACTGAATATAGTACAGCCACTCCTTACTTAACGACCTACCTGTTTAACCATGGCTCAGACTTACATTAGGTCTCCAGTGCAGGGAATCCCCTTTCTCAGTCTTTGTCTCATTCCTGCAGTTGGTTAGTATTCACTACACAAAGGGTGCACAATTGCACAAGACTACGTATGTCATTTATAAGTGTGGTGTCATGAGATAGCTATCGAAAAAAACTAACCGTGATGCCACGACACACCACAGGACATCTGTCTTTAGCTCCTCACATGTCGAACAATTGATTTAACAACCTAGTCATAGGAATAGAACCTGGTCATTAAATGAGGAGTGCCTGTATATTACTCCAATTTTGATCAAATAGAAAAGAAGACTTGAAAGAAATGCTTCAGCTAGATAACAGTGGTTATGTCTGAGTTCCATGATTTAAAAAATGTTCTTTATACATGTCCCTACTTTTTAAGTTTTCTCCAATAAACATGTTATCTTTATATTATAAAAGATATTTAATCCTCTAAAAATATGAAATCATCTAGAAAAACCTCCTAAATTTACAGATGAGAAAACTAAGGCCCAAAGATGAGGCCATTCTTTACATCTTGTTAAGACCAAAATCCAGGTGGCCTGATCCAAATCCATTGCTGCCTACATTTCCATTTCTGCAATTATTCATGAATTCAAAGAATTACAAATTGACTGAGTTCTTTTACTTAATTTTCAAAACCATTCCCATCAGAGACTGAGCCTTAGATAGGGAAAGGTTTCCCAAAGTTCTTACCTCCCACTGTTTCCAGGGGTGAGAAAAGAAATTGCTAATCATGAGGCAGGTGATGAACCCAATCTTTGAGAGAAAAATTGGAGGAGCAAAAGCTAAGCATGTAAGACAGAGGAAGCATGCTGTCATGGAAAGACTCTGATTTAGCAGGGAGTTGATCTAGAGTCTTATTCTAATGTTGCCACGATTTAGCTATGTGATGATAAACAAATCTCTTTATCTCTTTTATCAGATTCTTTTTCTAAAAAAAGAAAGAAAGAAATCTATGTACCAGGTGGCAGATGATATCCATGTTTTTTACAAATAATACATTTGGTTTAAAATGCAGTGTGTTTGCCTTAAATACATAAAATGTATGTGAAACGGGTGCTCTTCATTAATAAACCTATTTTCATGGAGGTAACACAAAGCAAAATCTACTTTTGCAAAAAAAAATAATAATAATCAAAAGAAGAAATACAATGTAAATCCAGTATTTAAAATGCAAAAGACAAGTAGAAACAAATGCAAAGTCAGTCAGAAACGCAAAAATCCTCTTGCCCAGCAATTTTCGTGGCAAATTGGTTGTAATTAGGGAAATGGGGAAGGGAGCACAGTGTGTATACGGTGATGGCAAGAAAGTAGTAAGCAACAAAATTTCTTGCAGAGGCAATCATGCTGGAAGAAGAGGTGAATGCTGCCCAACGTCACCATCTGTTTGTACACTCTGTCCGAAGTCCATCTCTGTGCACCTCTGTGAAGAGGGCCCTGCTCTGCAACAGTGAGGCCACTCACACTTCTGTGATTCATGTGTTAGGTGGGTGGTGATGGTGATGGAGTTGGCATCGCCACAAGTGGTACGGCCACAGCGGGGTTTCACCTGTGCATTTCCTAGCTATGGGGCCATATATTTCCTCCTCTAGCCAAGCGCTCTCCTCTTCTCTTCCCTCTATGTACTGTGACAGGGGACTTTTGTGAGCTTCTGATAAGACTCGCTTTCCTTTAAAAGTACAGCCACTCCTCACTTAATGACCTACCTGTTTAACAACCGGTTGGACTTATGTCCTGTTCTACAGTGCAGGGAACCCCCTTTTTCAATCTTTGTCTCATTCCTGCAGTTGGTTAGTATTCACTACACAAAGCATTTGCAATCACACAAAACTACACATTTCATTTATAAGAGTGGTGTTGTGTGGTATCTATTGAAAAATACACACCCTATGGTCCCACGACATACCACAAGACATTCTCCTGTAAGCTCCTTGCTTATGGCCAATTCGCTTAACAACTGTGTCATAGGAACAGAACTCGGTCATTAAGTGAGGAGTGCCTGTCTGTTTCTTATTCATCTTCCCTGGCTATCTGCCTCAGGCAGGAGAGAACTTGAGAAGCATCGGAGTGAGGCCAGAGAATCTGCCTCAGGTGTCCATAAGAGTTCTGGCTCATCTCACTAGAAACCTCCTTACTGGTTAATGGCTTTGTGGAGAGCTCTTTTGCTTCAAAATGGTTCATGGGCATGAGGAGGCTGAGGAGAGAAAAATAATATATGAAGGAAATAATATGGACCAGTTATGCTGCATGACAATAACCATATTATCTCCCCTCAAACCCCACCTCCAATTCTACCATGTAATTCTCTTAGAAGACTTTCATTTCAAAATTTAAAGTAAGATCTAAGAAACCCTAAAGGACAGATGTGACCACTAACTGAAATTTTCACTTATTTGTAACCAGACTTTTCTGAGTGAATTTGTTTGTTTGTCCGTTTATTATGTGTGTGAGGGGGACTGGGAAGGGTCAGAGCCTCAGGACAACTATGCAGGACCTGAAGTTGTGAGTAGGAGGTAAGTGTTGGGGTTGGGGGTAGTGGGTAAGGTTTTGACAGGTAACTTTTCTGTAGCAAAATGGCCTATGATGTTCCCAGCCACTGCTTGCTGAAATGTTTCTTTGTGTGGGTGTATCTTTAGGATGACCTTTTGTGATGCTATCTAGTTTTGCAATTACCTATATCGGTGATCCCAAGTCAACAAGCAGAATTAGCAGAAATGAGGTCATATCTATCAGTACGAAAGTGTCCAACATATATTGTGTACAAATGTTATCATTACAATTCATGTATTTTCTCTATAGAGAAGAAATGCTGGATTCGTGACGGCAAGAATGCTGTTGAGGCCAAAGTGAAAGGGAGTGGTGATGATGGCAAAAATAATTGTTGAGACAGGAGTTGGAAGGGTAAAGGAATCTTTATTTCATCACAGGGATGACCAAGTTTTCAATTTAATCAAACAAATAAATGTCTTTTCACTAATAGTTTAATTAAAAACCTGGGGTAGGAGATGCCACTGATACATTTTAGAAACCTCGTTCATCTTTAATATGCACTATCAAAGATTTCCTGACAAACATTAAGTAAATCACAGGAAAATGCTTGCCAGTGGTAAAGATCATTGAATCTAAAACTCACAACCTTTTCCACTTCTTTCATCAAGGTTTCAAGTCTTTTTAAAGGAACCCCTGGAGTGAACAACGACCTCAGGAACTGTGAAGGAAACTGTGTTTGTAGGATCAGGAAAGAAGGATAATTTGAATAAAAATGGCCTAGTGTCAGAGAAGCTAAGAGACTGGGGGAATGATCAGTAATGTCAAAGGCTAGAGGAAAAGATTAAGGACTTGGAGAAAACCATGCATTGCAGAATTAGGAGGTCACTTAAGACCTTTTAAAGAAAAGATTAGGGCAAATGTTGGGGCATAAACTAGACTGTAAGGGGTCACAGAGGGAATGTGAACTGAATTTGTAATAGTCCCCAAACCCTTCTCTCTGTCCCCTAGACTTTTAGAGCCACAGGATGATACTGAGCAGAGGACCCACTTGAGAACCTTCCCCTCCATCAATGACCTCAGGTTGCCTGCCAGCCCCATGGCAGTGAGATGGGTTCTATTTTCCCCTGACTTGGATGAAGTCTTCCTTGTGGATTTTGTAGATGATTTCCTGCCCACATTCACTTCTCCAGCTTCCTTCCAATTCTGCCCCAACTGCATAACATCCTATAGCATCCTGTAAGAGACAAATAGAATCAGTATCAGAAAGTTTGTCTTCTTCACACCCTTATCTTTGTATTTGGACAATTTATGATCTAAAGCATTGCCATTTGAGTTGTAAAATTATTCATAAACTATGTTTATAGTGTCTTAATATGCTTTCCTCATAGTATCTGGACATTAAAAAAATCCCAAATTATGTAGATTTTAAAGAACTAAATAATGGAATTAATGGAGGAATTTGGGCCTTATCAATAGGAATATAAGTACATAGGCAAGAAACAATTCAGAATGTCCTACACAAAGAAACAGAAGGACTCAATTTGGGCCATTTAGCCTTGGGACAATCTCTTATTAAAAGATAAAAATGCAGATTTGAATGTCTCTTTTCCACCATTGCTCATACCAACTTTTTTGAACAATTCTATTGAAATATGATTTATATACCATAGTTTACCTCTATAAAGTGTACAATTCAGTGGTTTCTAGTATATTTAAATAATTGTGCAAACATAATAGTAATCTAATTTTAGAATATTTTCATCATACCAACATAAAATCTTATACCTGTTAGCAGTCAGTTCCCTTTCTCTCCTTCCCTCACCAGCCCCAGGCAACCACTGAGCTTCTTTTTTCTCTATAGATTTGCCTATTCTGGCATTTCAGATAAATGGGATTATAACAACATGTGATCTTTTGTGTCTGACTTCTTTCACTTAGTATAGTGGTTTTAAGTTATATTCATATTGTACCATGTGTCAGTGCTTCATTCTTTTCATAGCTAAATAATATTCCACAAGATGGATATACCATATTTTGTTTATTCATTCATCCATTAATGGGCATTGGGTTGTCTACATGTTTTGGCTATTATGAATAATCCTGCCATGAACATTCATATGCAAGTTTTTGTGTGGACATACCAGGGCTATCTGGAAAAAATCCAGCCATGAATGCCTCTATTTTTCATATTACATGGCTGGATACTTTCCGGGCAGCCCTTGTATCTTTTAATTTGTCTTAGGTATATACCTAGGAGTAGAATTGCTGAGTCATATAGTAATTCATACGGTTAGCATTTTGAGGAACTGCCAAATTATTTTCTAAAGTGGCTGCATGATTTTACATTCCCACCAGCAATGTCTGTGGCTTGTAATTTCTCTACATGCTCACCAACACATGTTGTTATCTATCTTTTTAATTATAGTCTTTGTAGTGGGTGAGAAGTAGTATTTCAATGTGATTTTTCTTTGTATTTCCCTAATAACAAACAAAGTTGCATCTTTTCACATCCTTATTGGCCACTGTGTGTCTTCTTTGAAGAAATATCTATTCAAACCCTTTGTTAATTTTTAATTCGTTTATTGCTTTTTGGTTATTGAGTTGTAAGAATTCTTTATACGTTCTGGAAAAAGTTTCTTTATTAAATATGTGACTGGTGGATATTTTCTCCCAGTCCATGTGCTGTCTTCTCACTTTTTTGATGGTGTCTAACTCAATTTTATTAGTCTTCCAGATGACAGGCTTGCTCTTCTGAGTACATTCTCCAAAACTGCTGTCTTTTCAATAGTATTTAAGGTGATTTGTAAACAAAATGTGGTTACAACTATGATTTTCAAACAAAATTGTAGGAAGAAGAGCATAACAACAGTATGTTAATGATGCAGAAAAAGGAGTCTAAAGGTGGTTGATTTTGTCCTGTTTGTCTTTCCGCTAATAATGGAGGTCCCATTCCCCCCAGCCCCATTCTTCATTGCCCTGGCTCCCGGCTTCCTCCTCCTGATGCTATTATAGAAGTGACTATACATCCAGTCGCTGGGCATATAGTCGCTTCCATTGCCTCCTTGCAACATTAACAGAGTGAATAATACAGAGTATTATTTACGGGAGAATGTTGTATTCTACAAAAGAGAAGGAGTCCTTGAAATATGAAAATTGAAAGGACCCAAAAGAAAGAAATTACTGTTAGAACAATATGAAGTAGTCAGTAGGTAAGAATTGGATGAAGAATATGGACAGTGTGAGAGCCTTGGAGGGAAAAGCCATCGCCAACTAGAGTGAAGTGGAGCAATCAGTTGATACCAATATTCATCAATTAAGAAAAAGAATTATAAGAAATAGTGTTAGAAAACTTTGAAAGCAACATACCCACCATGACCCTAATGTAATAACTGTAGAAGAAGACAACATCAAAACTCCTTATAAGCTGCTTATAATCTAGGTGGAAAAACAGTGTGACATAGGAGGTCTGACAATTAGCTTTGTGAACTTATCCTAGAAAGAGTGCTACATGCCTCATTGCTGAACATCACTATGGTACTCCCCTTGGGAAGCTATGTACCAATGCCAGCACCTAGTCCACCCTTCAAAGCAATTTTGGAACTTTTTTTCTGGAATGGCCATCAGAGATGTTGTTGTATGATCCTCCATGAACTGAATGTCATCAAAATGTCTTCCTTTCAATGTTTCCTTTATCTTCAGGTAAAGAAAAGAGTCATTGGGGGCTAGATTAGGTGAGTAGGGACAGTTTTCCAATACAGTTGTTTGTTTACTGGCTAAAAGCCCACTTATAGACAGTGCCATGTGAGCTGGTACATTCTCATGATGCACGAGCCATGAGTTGTTGACAGAAAATTCAGGTCATTTTCGTCTTTTTTATGCAGCCTTTTCAGCACTTCCAAATAGGAAACTTGGTTGACTCTTTGTCCAGTTGGTACAAATTCAAAATAAACACTCTCTTTCGTATCAAAAAAAGATTAGCAGGATTGTTTTGACTCTTGATTGAACTGACTGAATTTTTTGGTCATGGAGAATTGGCTGACTTCCATTGTGCATGTTGTTGCTTTGTTTCAGGGTTGTATTGGTTCACTCATGTTTCATCACCAGTGATAACATGGTCCAATACATTGTCTTGCTTCTCCAAAAGGTCTTGGAAAACTTTGACTCTTTGATTTTGTTCATTGGTGAGCTCCTTTGGGACCATTTTTGTACACTCCTTTCTCATGCCAAGATTTTCAGTTAAGATTTTTCTGTTCCTCTAGCAAGTTTTACGTGGTCTGCTATGCTTCTCACAGTCGGCCAATTATATTGACACACAATTTGACAAAGTTTTGTGATGTTTTTGTCAGCTCTGCTAATTACTGGCTGCCCTGAACTCTTTTCTTCAGTGATGCTTTCTTTCCTCTCAGAAAAACATTTAATCTATTTGTATGCTGCCGTTTTCTTCATGGCATTATCCCCATAAACTTGGACTAACATGTCCCTGATTTCACTTCCACTTTTGCCAAGTTTAACAAGAAAATTAATGTTTGTGCATTGCTTTAATTAAATGAACATAACTCACTAATACACTGCTAGACATGGACATGAACACAGCTGTGAGACACATATATACCAAAGTTATGAAACCTTACTGAGTTGTTTGTACAGTGCTGCCAGTGAAAATTCAAGGTGGCAGTTTGTGAACTCAATTGTCAGACCTTGTAGTCAAACATTATTAAAACATGCACAAGAGTTAATAATGTCAAGAGAGTACATATTGTATTATATACGGCGACAAGCTTAGAAAATGAGCTGGGGAAATTGGGGAAGATTTGAGAAAGAGGCTATGTTTTAATTAAGTCCTGAAGGATGAGTCTGCCGCTTTGATCCTTCACTCTAGATTCCTTCTTCTAAATCTTCAGGATATATTGAGACATCTGGAGAGGGACCAGATCATTTGTAATAATATTTGTATATTCTCAGAGGCAATCAGAGTCCATGGGGAGGTACAAGATTAGTGCACTGCAATTTAGAAAATGTTGATTCAACAGGAACATTTTTGTAAACTTTATCTTCAGGCAAGGACAAAGCACGGGCAGGAGGAACCCCTCTTTCTTCCATTAAGGTTGGTTGAACTTCTTCTGCCCCCATTTTCTAATGAGGCTTTTGTTCATTATTATTAAATTTATTGGGTGACATTGGTCTGTAGAACTACACAGGTTCCAAGTGCACAATTCTACAATACACTTTCTGTGTGTTACATTGCGTGCTCACCACCCAGAGTCAGACCTCTTTCCACCACCATAGGTTTGACTGCCCCTCTCCTCCCACACCTCCCTACCCCTTTTACCCTCTGGTAACCACTAAACTATTGTCTGTGTCCATGAAGTTTTCTTCCTATTTGGATTGTTCACTTATTCTGTTCTTTAGATTCCACATATAAGTGAGATCATGTGATATTTATATTTTTCAGTCTGACGTATTTTGCTTAGCATGATAAATTTTAGTATCATCCATGTTGTTGCAAAAGGTATTATACTATTCTTCTTTGTGGCCAAATAATTCTCCATTGTGTAAATATACCACAATTTTTTAATCTAATAATTTATTGATAGGCATTTAAGTTGTTCCCATATCTTGGCTATTGTGAATAATGCTACAATAAACATAGGGGTGCATATATGGTTTTGGATTTGTTTGAATAAATACCCAGGAGTGGAATTGCTGGATCATAAGGTAGTTCCATTTTTAAATTTTTGAGGAGCCTCCATATTGTTTTCCTGAGTGGCTAGATGAATTTGCAGTTTTACCAACAGTGCACATGAGTTCCCTTTCCTCAACGTCCTCACCAACACTGTTGTTGCTTGAATTATTTATGACAGCCATTCTGACAGGAGTGAGGTGGTATCTCATTGTGGTTTTGATGTGCATTTCTTTGATGATTAGTGATGTTAAGCATCTTCTCATGTATCTATTGGCCATTTGCATGTCCTCTTTGGAAAAATGTCTATTCAGGTCTTCTGCCTATTTTTTATTTTATTTTATTTTTGTTATTATTATTTTTGGTTCTGGGTTGTATGAGTTTCTTATGTATTTCAGATATTAACCCTTTATTGGATGCCACATTAGCAAATATCTTCTTCTAGTCTATAGGATGTTGATAGTTTCTTTTGCTGTAAAAAAAACTTTTTAGTCTGATGTAGTCCCATTTGTTTATTTTTTCTTTGTTTCCTTTACCCAAGGAGATATATCATTGGACGTATTGCTAAGTGTAATGTCTGAGAGGTTACTTCCTATATTTTCTTCTAGAAATTTTGTGATTTCAGGTCTTATATTTGCATCTTTATTTCATTTTGAGTTTGTTTTTGTATATGGTATAAGAAGGTGGTCCACTTTTATTATATATTTTTGCTTGTATCTGTCCAGTTTTCCCAGTACCATTTATTGAATAGACTTTCTTTACTCCAATGTGTAGTCTTGCTTCCTTTATCATAGATTAATATAGACATAGATTTATTTTGGTGCTTTCTATTCTGTTCCATTGGTCTATGTGTGTTTTTATGCCAATACCATGCTGTTTTAATAGATGTAGCCTTGTAGTATAATTTGATATCTGATAGCATGATTCCTCCAACTTTGTTTTTTTTTCTTAGGGTTGCTGTGGCTATTTTAGGTCTTTTATGTTTCCATATAGATTTTAGGATTATTTGTATTTTTGTGATGAATGCCATTGAAATTTTGATGGGAATAGCATTAAACCTATAGATTGCTTTGGGTAGTAGGGACATTTTTAAGTATATTAATTCTTTCTATTCATGAGCATTCCATTTATTTACATCTTCTTTGGTATCTCTCTTCAGTGTCTTATAATTTTCTGAGTCCAGGTCTTTTACTTTCTTGGTTAAATTTATTCCTAGATATTTTATTTTTTTGATGCAATTACAAATGCGATTATTTTCTTAATTTCTCTTTCTGCTAGTTTGTCATTTGTATAGAAGAATGTAACTGATTTCTGGGTATTAATTTTGTGTCCTGCTACTTTGCTATATTCATTTATCAGTTTTAATAATTTTGGGGTCGAATCTTTGGAGTTCTCTATATAGAGTATAATGTCATCTGCAAATAATGGTAGTTTTACTTCTTCTTTTCCTATTTGGATGCCTTTTTGTTTGTTTGTTTGTTTTTCTTGTCTGATTGCTGTGGCTAGGACTTCCAGTACTATGTTGAATAAGAGTGGTGACCCTAGACATTCTTGTCTTGTTCCTGATCCTAAGAGGAATTCTTTTAGCTTTTCCTTATTGAGTATGATGTTGGCTGTGGGTTTACCATATATAGCCTTTATTATATTGAGATATGTTCCCTCTATTCCCACTTTGCTAAGTGTTTTTATCAAAAATGGCTGCTGGATTTTGTGGAACACTTTTTCTGTGTCTATTGAAATGGCCATATGATTTTTATTTTTCATTTTGTTTATGTGGTGTATCATGTTAATGGATTTACGTATAATTGAACCAATCTTACATCTCAGGAATGAATTCTACCTGTTCATGGTTTATGATGTTTTTTAATGTATTGCTGAATTCAATTTGCTAATATTTTACTAGAAATGTTTGCATCTATATGCATTAGGGATATTAGCCTATAGTTTGTCGGTTTGTTTTGTAATGTCTTTACCTGGTTTTGGAATCAGGGTAATGATGGCCTCATGAAATGAGTTTGGGAACCTGACCTCTTCCTGGATTTTTTGAAATAGTTTGAGGAGAATCATTGTTAATTATTTTGTTATTGTTGGCAAAATTCACCTGTGAAGCCATCTGGTCCAGGACTTTTGTTGGTTGGGAGATTGCTCATTGCTGATTCAACTTCACTGTTAGTAATTGGTATGATTAGATTTTCTGTTTCTTCTTGATTTAACCTTGGAAGTTTGTATGTTTCTAAGAAGCTATCCATTTCTTCCAGATTGTCCTAATTGTTGACGTATAGTTGCTCATAGTATTTTCTTACAAATTGTATTTCTGTGGTGTCTATTGTCACTTCTCTTTCATTTTTTATTTTATTTATTTGGGTCCTCTCTCTTTTTCTCTTGAGGAGTCTGGTTAAAAGTTTGTCAATTTTGTTTCTTTTTGAAGAACCAGCTCTTGGTTTCATTGATCTTTTGTATTGTCTTCTTAGTTTCAACTTTGGTTTTTATTATTTTCTTCCTTGTGCTCATTTTAGGCTTTGTTTGCTGTTCTTTTTACAGTTTCCTTAGGTATAACTTTAAACTGTTTATTTGAGATTTTTCTTGTTTCATTAGTTAGGCTTGCATTGGTATGAATTTCTCTGTCAGTACTGTTTTTGCTGTGTCCCATAGATTTGAGGTAGCTGTGTCTTCATTCTCATTTTTCTCAAGGCACCTTTTGATTTCTTCCTTAATCTCATTGTTGACCCATACATTGTTAAGTAGCATATTGTTTAGCCTCCATGTGTTTGTGCATTTTTCAGTTGTTTTCTTGTAATTGATTTCTAGTTTCATACTATTGTGGTCAGAGAGGGTGCTTGACATAATTTCAATTTTTAAAAATTTATTGAGGATTATTTCATGGCCTAACATGTGGTTTATCTTGGAAAATGTTCCATGTGCGCTTGAAAAGAATGTATATTCTGCTGCTTTGGGATGTAATGCTCTAAAGATATCAATTAAACCCATCTGGTTTAATTAATATCAATTAAGGCCACTGTATCTGTATTAATTTTCTGTCTGGAAGATCTGTCCATTGATGTCAATGGGGTGTTAAAGTTCCTTACTACGTGTTACTGTTTATGTCTGCCTTTATGGCAGTGAATATTTACTTTATGTATTTAGGTGCTCCTATGTTGGATGTATTGATATTTATAAGAGTGCTGTCCTTTTGTTGGATTGATTCCTTTATAATTATGTAATGTACTTCTTTGTCTATTATTATAGTCTTTGTTTTAAAGTTTATTTTGTCCGATATAAGTATTGCTATCCCAGCTTTATTTTTCATTTCCATTTGCATAAAATATCCTTTTCCAATCCTTTACTTTTAGTTTACATGTATCTTTATTTCTGAGGTGAGTCTCTTGCAAACAGAATGTGCCCAAGTCTTGCTTTCTTATCCAGTCAGCTACCCTATGTCTTTTGATTAGAGCATGTAGTTCATTTACACTTAAAGTGATTATTGACAGGTACATATCCATTGCCATGTTACTATTTATGCTTTTTACTTTCTTTTGTTTGCTTGTTTTCTTCTTTCTTCTGCTTAAAGATTCCCCTTTTTCATTTCTTGTAGTACTGGCCTGGTGGTAATGAATTCCTTTAACTTTTTGTTATCTGGGAAGTTCTTTATCTATCCTTCAATTTTAAATGACAGCCTTGCTAGGTAGAATAGTCTTGGTTGTAAGTCCTTATTTTCCATTACTTTGAATATTTCCTGCCACTCTCTTCTGGCCTGCAAAGTTTCTATTGAGAAATCTGCTGATAGTCTTGTGGGAGTTCCCTTATAAATAAGTTGTTGTCTTTCTCTTACTGCTTTTAAGATTCTCTCTTTGTCTTTAACTTTTGCCATTTTAATTATGATGCATCTTGGTGTGAACCTATTTGGGTTCATCTTGATTGGGACTCTCTGTGCTTACTGGGCTTGTGGGTCCATTTATTTTGCCAGGTTAAGAAAGTTTTCAGTCATTATATTTGTAAACAGATTCTTGATCCCTTGCTCCCTCTTTTCTCCTTTTAGTACACCTATGATCCAAATGTTCTTATGCTTGATATTTTCCAAGAGGTCTCTCAGGCTATCCTCATATTTTTAATTCTTTTTTTCCCCCTGCTCTTCCATATACGAATTTTCTGTTACTTTGTCTTACAGCTTGCTGATTTGATTTTCTGCTTCATCTAACCTGTTGTTGATTCCTTCTAGTGTAGTCTTCCTTTCAGTTACTGTATTCTTTATTTCTGATGGGTTGGTTTTAATGGTTTCTATGTCCTTCTTTATGGTTGCTATCTCTTTCTTGAAATTTTCAGTAAGTTCTTTAAGCATTCTTATAAACTGTATTCTAAACTCTTGCTCTAGTAGGTTGATTACCTTCATTTCATTTAACTATTTCTAGAGGTTTCTCTTGTTCCTTTATTTGGGACACGTTTCTCTGTTTCCTTATTCTGTCTTCTCTGTGTTTGTGTCTATGTAGCAGGTATATGTCTTTATGTTTCTTAGTCTTTTCTTGGTGGTCTTATGCAGTATGTGTCCTGTGTGGTCCAATGATGCAATCTCTCTGATCTCCTGTGTGTGTAATCTACAACTGTTTCTTGAGGGTGTTGAGTGCATTCTTCAGTTGTACTTGAGAAGTATGCCACTTGTAGCACACTATTAACTGCCCAAGGGGAGTGGCAGAGTAACACTGAAAGTTCCCTGGTCTGCTGCAAATAGCTGCTCCTGGTTAGGTTGGAAAGAAAGTCTTCTCCCACAAGTAAGATGGGGCTGATCACTCATCCCACTGGAGTGCATCTGTGTTGACAAAGCAAATATCTAGTGGGCCTGTGTTTGCTTTTGAAAAAGAAAAAGACAAGAAGCAGACACACAAACAAACACAGACAAATACACAAATAAATAAAATTCCCCGAGAGCCCCATGGTCTGCCACTTGCAGCACACTGTTAGCTGCTCTATGGGTGGGGTGGAGCAGATGGCAGAGCAGTACTGGGAGTTTCCCAGGCAGCCTCAGACAGCTTTCCTGAAAAAGACTGAAAGAAAGTCTTCCCTAGCTAGTAGGGAGGGCTGATGGCTCTGCTGCCCAGGTTCTATGGAGGCAGGCAACACTTCAGGGTGCCTGTGTGCACTTTGAAAGAAAAGAAGAGAAAAAAGAATTAATAATAATTGGAAAGAGAACTGACACTGGGTGGTGAACACATAAAGCAGTACATAGACGATGCACTATAGAATTATACACCTGGAACCTATGTAATTTTTGTTAACCAATGTCGCCCCAATAAGTCTAAAGATAAAAAAAATAAAAAGAAGTATTAATAATAAAATGAAATAAAATAAATAAAAAGTAAGGACAAAAATAAAATTAAAATTAAAAATATATACAAATCTTTTTTAAAATTAAGAAAAATAAAATTAAAAAGATAAATGTAAATAAATCATTAAAAAGAGTTAAAAAGAAAAGAAAACAGGTAAAATTAAAAAGAAAAAGGAAAAAATGTTTTGTGTAAGCCCCATGGTAGATAAGAAAGAAAGAAAAAAGTAGAATTAAAAAAGAAAGAAAACTTTTTTTCCTTTGTTTTGCTGTGAGCCTCGTGGTCCATCACTCGCAGCACACTTTTAGTTGCCTTGGAGGAGTAGCAGAGTGGTAGGAGAAGCTCTGTAGAGAGCTGCAGACAGCTGCTCCTGCAAAAGTCTGCAAGAACATCTTCCCCCACTAGTTGGGCAGAACCAATTGCTCAGCTGACTTAAGTTGGGCTGGGCAAATCTCCAGTGTGCCTGAGCACACTTTTAAAGAGGAAGGAAAAAAAAGAAGAAAATAATAAAAAATAAAATTAATAAAAAATAAAAAAAAAATACAAAAATATGTAAAAATAAAAATTAAGAAAGAGTAATGATAAAAGAAAATTACAGCAAAGAAAAAAGTAAAATTAAAAAAAAGAAAGAAAAAGTAAGAATAAGTAGTTTTTTGGGAAACCAGGAGTTTTCACTCATTTTTCACTTTTAGCTATGCAGAAGGAGCAGCAGAGTAGCGCTGCTCTCCTCCGGGAGCTGCAGATAGACTTTCTGGTCTCAATTGGGCTTCTTTCTTTGTTTCCTCAGCTATCTGGACTCTTGTTTCATCAGGCCTCCGATGTTTCCCAAGTTTGACGGTTCTCCTATCTATCTGCAACCTTGACGTGTTCTGGGGAGACGGCAAAACACAGCCTCTGCCTAATCCACCATCTTTCCCTTTAAATTGAAGCATCTTTTTCTTAACTCTGAAAATTCTTTTCAATGCATGGCAAAACATGTGAGCATAGAAAAAAATAGGGAAATATATCTTATATTTTTCTCTCTATAGAGTCTGTGTGTCCCGGAGGAGGAAGTCCAGCAGATGAATCCTCCAAAGTTTGAAATGGTTGAGGATATGGCAATGCTGACCCATCTCAGTGAAGCATCTGTGTTGCATACCCTGAAGAGGTGCTATGACCACTGGATGATCTGTGTGTGTGTGTGTGTGTGTCTGCTTTCCTGCTGAAATATCATGGTGGCACTTACATTGGTGATGTCCCAGCCCTCTCTTGAGTAAAAAGGGTATTATCGAATTTAAGCATAGTCACATGGAGATAATCCTTGAGAAATGCCCACTACACAATGTCCTTATCTTTGCATTTCCCCAATTTTATTCTGTCAGTGTTAATATCCCTTCCCACAAGTTGTCATGCTAAGGTAAAGGCTTGGAGCCAGATAGACCAGTGATGAAATACCAGCTCTAGTTAAGTTTCCTAGTTAAGTTTCTTACCTTCTTCAAGTCTCTTTGTCAGTAAAGTGGCATAATAATGCCTGTCTCTCCAGGGCAGTTTGGAGGATTTAGTAAAATAATCTAGGTAAAGCAGGTGGTTCTGTCCCATTACCTGGTTAGTGATCAAGAAATGGAATGATTTTTTTTCATTATTAAATTAGTGATGGTTTGTTGCTGAGATTCTTTGATTTACTCAGAACCTATTCAGCAGAAGCAGCACTGAGTAGATCAGCTAAGATGATGGCATTTGGGACCCATGACTACAGAGGCCTAGACATGTCACCAGTTTACTTCTTGGTTCTCTGTTTTACTGTATGACCCTATGGGTTTCCCTGGGATGCCGTAACAAAATTACCACAAATGGCAAGGCTTAAAGCAACAAAAATTTCAAATGTTACCCCAGTAAGTCTAACAATAAAAATAAATTTAAAAATTTTTTTAATAAATACATAGGGAAAAAATCCCAAAACAAACAGAAATTTATTCTGTCACAGTTCTAGCAGTCTTAAATCAAATCAGCAGTCGTACCCTCTTTGGAGCTTCTAGGGAAGAATCCTTTCTGGCTTTTTTCCATTTCCGGTGGCTAATTAACATTCACCTTGGTTATACCACTCCAATCTCTGCCTACATTTTCACATTACCTTCCCCTCTGTGTGTTTTTTATAAGGACACCAGCTATTGGATTTAAGGCCTGCTCCATACCATCTTGACATCTTAACTTAATTGTACCTGCAAAGATCCGTTTCCAAATAAGATCATATTCACAGATTCTGGGAATTAGGACATAGACATATCTTTTGTGGCCACAATTCACCATTATAGTGCCTGAATGACTGACATGAAATATTCTCCCTTCATGCCTAAATGTCAGATTTCCTTCTGGACTCAAATGCCTGATGGCTAGTTACTGAAACCTACAGGCCTACAGTTAGCATCCTGCCTATCTTAAAGGTGTATGTGTCACACATGTTAGTAGTTAGTGGATCTCCCAGGGAAGAGGTAATCCCAGGTCCTGTTGTTATTATACTTTAACCTAGTTCTGTCTCTTCTTGTCAGAACTCCCTTCCCTGCAAGAATCTAAAAGCTATTCTCCTTTATTCCTTTAGAAGTAAATATTCGAGCAAATGTTACCTGACAGTGAAAGAGCTGACAAACCTATAAGTATTTCTAACCTGTGTTCTGAAATCTTTTTGGAACTTCCCTCAGACGTATTCAGGTCTCTTTTGTGTGAGCATAAACCCTTACAAATGGCTTCCAATGCATCAGAGAGAAGTCATGGCTGCCTACAAAGGGAAGAGGCGATCAGAGGCTCCCCCTCACATCTTCACTGTTGCCGATGACGCCTTTCAGGATATGCTTCACAGTAAGTGGCTGCCCTACAAAACGAAGGTAAAAATATCTGATCTACTTTTTCTTTATATCACTAAGAGGCATGTAGGAATTGTGAGCAGAGCTTGGCCTTTACAGTTACCTAATCACTTGAAGCCTCCTTTTTCTTCTGTACAAAATATGGGCAAAATAGAGCCTACCTCCTAGGGTTATGAGGATAATTAGCTTGCACATCCAATTAAGTGAGATAATGCATTGAAAGTGTTCAGTCCAGTGGCTGGCCCAGAGTAAGCCCCCCTGCAGATGGCTGCTTTTATTATATATAGAGCCTGCTAGACTTTCTGGTATAAAAATGTTTTTCTATAACTATTATTATACCATGCTTGTTAAAAGGTTTAATATGGCAAAACTGTCAATCATTAGTTGTTCGTCATTTGTATTTGGAACAAGGAAATAGGCCTAGAATTTGTATGTTCTTATGACTGGCATACATAGGGTCAGGAAAAAGAATCTATTTTACTCCATACAATATATTAAATCATATTTTTTCTAACTGTATACAGAGCAAATTCTTTCCCTTGTATCTGACTTAAAACTGCAACAAAAGAAATTTTGAATAAGTTCATGCTAACGTATAGAAGCTTTGGCAGAAGAATGCTCTGACATTTTCCTTTCTTTTATAGATGAGGAGAATAAGTCTGTACTCCTCACGTAAGTGTTTGCCTTGCCTTTTCTTTTTGGCCAGCAGTGAGAGTTTCAATGGAAACAGAGACCTAGATTTCCTTAGGAAAAAAACACAAATCCACTGTCTATGAATTGTTTGCCCTTTAGGTACAGACTACAGTCTGGGAAAGAATAAGATACTCAGGAAATTTTTATAACACTTTACTCAATGATTATGCCAAATAGCTCCTCCATTATTTTAGGACTTACTTTAGAACTCACAATGAATAAGCTAGTCTTAATCATCTTCTTGATGGAGAGAGCTCCTTGTCCAAATAATAATGTTCAAAGGTCTCTGGACTGGCTAATTAAGCAGATAGATTGAATCCAGTGGGGATAACCATTGGACAGATAACATGCTGTTGTGGCAGCCAGATTGGGGCAGGCCAAGATACATTAAGTAGTGGAAACTAAAAGATGGTGAGGGTTAGAGGGATAAGACAAGGGGTTGAAGAGGAAAGAAGGAAAGGACTTCAATGATACCATATTGTATGGTCATTTTAATGGGAAGAGCATTGGCTGGCCAGGTGAACTGTCAGCATGGTGGCTGAGGAGTTAGGCTGAGACTCAACAGGCAGTCAAACGCTCAAATCCCTGGTCTTCCTATGCAATGATGGTGCCACCTTTGTGTTGAGCTCTCTGTTGGCTTCAGACATCCCAAGAAAAAATAATAGGACCTCAGAATATTAGAGCTAGAAGGACAGTTCGAGTTCAGCCTTTTGCAGAGAGGGAAGTCTATTTTCTGGAGTTTCATACAGGTTAAGGCAGGCCTTGATCCTATGATGATTTGGGTGATGTGGCTATAAATTTAGCATTGTGTTCTCTCCACTTTACAAAGTTATTTGGTTAAGGTGAAAAAGTCCATTCGCTTGGTGAAATGATTGGTAGACCATCTAGGGTTGCACCTGGTCATGTACTAGCCTTAATAGGTGATAATCTCTTAAATGGGCAATGAGAAGAACTATTTCTAATTAGTAAATGTACTCTTCATCAGTGCCTTGAATGGCCACTTTAATATTTCTGAACCCTTTTAGTTACCATGAGATGTCATACTTCCATAAATATGTACCAATAGAAGTTTACTTCCTTTACCATTACATCTGGATTAAACTCCAAATGCCCAATGGATATACCTTCAACCTTAATCATATTCCTGGTTCTAAAAAACTTTATCTTCTCTCTGTTTAATTATTTTTATTCTTGGAGTTTTTAAATTTAGCTTACTTAGCTTAGCTATATTAATATGTTGATCAGTTTCATAATAATTTGAAGATAACTAGACCATGAGAGTTGGTATACAAAATAAAATTAGATAATGCTGAAGGGAACTCAGAAGTCAATGTCATTGGAGCTGTTACAGCCTCTCATCTTTCCATGTCTAACATTGTTATTTGGCTTTTTTAATTCAATCCTGAATATTTCCTGATTTTTTGCAAAGTAAGAATTGTATCAAAATAGCAATCTGGTCCACTTTTCAAACCATGGAAAGTTTCTTTTCCAATCACTGTATTCCTTAATGTGATTGATTTCCTTAGATACCTGATGTGTATTTGTTTGTTTGGTCTAGCCATTGAGCATTATGATAATACATAACACAATACATAGTACATTACACTTTAAAAATATTTGCTCATATAGCTCTTTTATTTATTTAAAGGAGAGGTGACCCATAATGCTTAAGAGATATATTTATAGTATTTGTAAATCCATGTACTATATCATCCCTTTCTACAAAAATGGGTCTTTGAGGTTGACTGGAAGACAAAAAAAACCACATTGCAATTTGGGTGCTGAGTGGTCATTCAGACTCATGTTGCTTAGATGACCTGCTGTGGCCCATCAGCCTGAGCACACATGCTTCAAAGTCAAGACCAATACCAATATAAGTCATTGCTTGGTATGGACTTCTAGATTACATAGGAATGGTAGAAAACAAAAATATAATGTAATAGTGCCAATTTTATCTTAGGATAAAACTTCAGGTGTAAGGATTAGATGGGAAGTGAGGGAGATTAATAATGGGGGAGAATATATAAATGAAGTTTGAACATGTTTATTTTGGCAACTATCCATTTTCTTTCTTTTTTTTCCCCCATATTTTGTTCTTTCTAACTGTAGTTGGAATATCAGAAGTTATATATGGCTTAAGTGTATCTCTGAACTTTCTATGGCCACAAGTGAGAGCTTATTTGAAAATGGCCACTTTTATCTACCTTCTAAAACAAAATGTCACACACAGCAGAAGAGATATGTGCACAGTAATTATAGGTGTACATAGGATTTTTAATATGAAGATATTACATTTGAAAAATAAAGTTTAATACAAGATTTTAATTTTAATTATTCTATTTAATAAAATAAATTCTAGCTTTCTTTAATCATTTGAGAGCTGTTTAGTTTCTAATCACTTCTGGATATGAACAATTCTTGGTTTTCATTTTCTCTGCTCCCTCCCCATTATGGGGAAAGGAGAATTTTCAAGTAATTTTTATTGTTTGATAATTTGATAGGAAACCAATGATTTTTTCTCTTTATTGCTGTATCATGGATCATTATCATTTACTTTATAAACAATTCTCACATTTCTTTCCCCACTCAGGTTGATACCAACCCAAAGAGAAGCATTGCAAATAAATGAGCTCCCACATACATTCATAGGGGCATCATATATTAAGTCAGCCTCTCATTTATCTATTTTTCTGAATTTCCTTTCAAAAATAACATTTTGTCACTAAATTAGGAAGCAGTTTTGACTACTGGTTATTAAAGCAAGAATGGGGTTTGACCAGGGGAAGGAGGACTTGGTACATTCCAGAATTCTGCTAAAATCTTCATCAGCTGTTCTTCTTTTACACATATCTCAGGGGACTTTAGAAGAGCAAATCAAGCAAGCGAATCTTATCTTGGAAGCATTTGGAAATGCCAAAACACTGAGAAATGATAACTCCTTTCATTTTGTAAGGAACATGATTGAGAAGTATATCAGAGTCTGCATTTTTAAGCAAATGGTAAAATTCATGTTTGAGCATATAGATATAAAAATATGTTTAGCACATCAAAGAAGGTCTTTGATTAAAATATATATTATATTTTTCCAAAAAATTTAACCAGCTTCATCATTAATACAATTAAAACTACATAAAAATATGTACCTGGGAAGATCCTACTATTTTGTCAATTTTAGGAAGAAAAAATTTATCATAAGGAGTTTCAAATTCCTTTTCACTTCCAGTACAAAAGCTTACCCAGATAATTCTAATAATGTTTTATACTTTATTACATTTTAAATATTTGAAAGTACTTTCTCCTTTATAATTGTCTATACTCCATATAACAAGTCAATTTAATAAGCACTTCCTAATTGACTTAGTACAAGTATTGTTTCTATTCCTGCCTATGGCTCTATCTACGCCTGCTTAACTTTCACTGGTGATATTTTCTTAAGGGAAGAAAGTATTTTTTCAAGTAGTTTTTGCTAACTAGCAGTCCCATGATAGCAGAAGGATTTGGATTTCAAACCCTAATTTCACAAATCCATTTTATGCCAAGAACAAGTGGCAGGGAGCCACTATATAATTTACAAGGAAATTTGCAGAAGGCTTCCTGTTGGAATCTCTGGGCATAATTAAATAATAGACTCCTGCTGATTTGGCTAGTTTCCATCCAAGGCTTTAGATGTACTTGCAGTGTCTGGCTGCATAGCAGGTGCTAATATTGGTCCATAAAATGAGTGCTCGATTTGGGATTTGTTAGAATGTGAAGAGAGTTATCTGCTGTAATATGAAAAAAAGCAAACTGGAGGGAAACAAAAAAGAAAACTAAGAGAGGGGGAAAAAATAAAGGAAGAGAGGGAGGGAGGACAAAATGTAAGAGAGGAGAATGAAAGAAAGAGAAGAGAATAAAAGAGAAAATGAAAGAAAAGACTATCGAGTGGAAAAACAGAAAACTAAGAGGGCAAGAAAGCAATTGAAAAGAACAAGAAAAAAGTTGGAAGGATGGAAGGAAACAATAAAGTAGAGAAGAAAAATAAAGGGAGATAAATGCAAGGAAGGGGACAAAGAAGAAACAGAAAAGGGGGTTCAAACAACCAAGTGCAATTTTTTTCAATTAATACTATGTATTGAGTGTATACACACCTCTATGTATAGATGTACGTGTGCATTTGTGTGTGTGGCATCCCTTATCCTGCACTGTTTAATCTGTCGGCTCCAGCCCCGGTAGGTAGCCACTCTCCCCGCCTTGCCAGGCTGCCATCCCGCTCTGACTCCTTCCTTGCCCGGGCAGACCTCCCCCAGGCCGCCTCTGCCCAGCGCGCACGACCTCATCTGCAGGCTCAAGCTGCCACCGGCCAGCCTCCTCGGCTGCAGCTGGCATTCTGACACAGGCTCTGCCACTTCTGGGCAGCCCTTCTGCCCCACTGGATCCTGAAGGAAGGAAGGGAGCTCCATCTATTGTTTTTGCCCAAGTGGTGTTTCAAACATAAATCAGATCACATCACTCCTCTGCTTAAAGCCACCCAGTGTTTCCTGAGTGCACATGTGATAGAACCGGACTGCTTCCGGGGCCCACATGGCTTCCATAACATGGTGCCTGTCTTCCTCTCAGACTCTGTTTTTCTGCCCCCCTTTCTCTTACTTACTAAACTCCAGCACAACTGCCATTATTCCTATGTTAGAGCCCTTGCATTAGCTGCTTACACCCAGAATCTAGAAGAGTGGGGACCACATTTATTTTTCTAATATGGTATCTCCAATGCCTAGCAGGCTTCTGGATCATAGTCGACGCTCAATGAATGTTTGTTGAATAAATGAAAGAACATGCTGAGCAGATTTTATTTTTCTTGTTGTTAGATAAGAACACTGAGGCCTACAGAGATTTACTAAAACACGTAAGAACACACAGCTAGCAATCAGCAGGTCTGAGACTAGAACCCAGGTCCACTACTAGCCCTGATCATCATTCTGGCTATCTCATGACATTGACTTGTGCTACCTCACACTCATGTTGCCTTTTTTTTCTTTTTTTCTTTAACTTTTAGGGAAGTAGTCACTTTGTGAGTAATGTGTATACTGAAGCCATTGCAGCTGTTTGGAATGTTTCAATAGGAGACTGTGTTCTGTGTCCACCTAGGGCAGATTCGTCAGGATGCATTTTTGTGCCAGAGGCAAACTGTCCCCTGCAGACATTGACATCTGTAAGTTGCCATCGCAAAGTCTGATCACTTTTCTTCTAAGTTTTGCAAGAATTCGTAAGTATGTGTCTCTATCCATTTCTCATTCTGCAGATTTTCTGGAAAAGTCCTGGATTATTTTCCAGCAGTTTGGGGAGAGGAACTACCACATATTCTATCAAATTCTGTCTGGAGAAAAAGAACTTCATGGTAAATGCATTAATCTGGAGCAGAGGGTCATTCTGAAACAGGAGACAAAAGTCAGATTGTCAAACTTGGCAAAATTCTGTTTAATAAGTCTCTTGGCCTCTTTTGAACTCCGTTTATTCATTTTAAAGTGTAGGAAATTGAACCAATTATAGAATTTTATATGGGTAGAGAGTAAATGATAACACTTATTTTTTTCATTTTACTAGTGTTTCTGGGTAGGTAGGATGCCCAGCAAAGTTAGATGAGTGTGTGTGTGTGTGTGTGTGTGTGTGTGTGTATGGGTGTAAAAAGCATTAGATAAGATAACACCTTAATAATTAGAACCACATGGGTGATATAGACAAGAGGCTAGAAGTGGGAGACGTTACCATGGCATGCAGTGGTCAACGGGAGCTTTATAAAGAAGGTAAGATTTGGATTGGAATATGAAAAATAGGAAGGAAAATTAATCAGAGTAATGAGTCAAGGGTATTTCTGGTAGGAGGAACAGTGTGCACAATGTCAGGGATAAGGCAAGGCAAAATTAGGAAACAGAGAGATCAGGTTAACTGGGGGAAAGAATTTACATAGAGGAATAGTGGAAATTTTATTCTGTTGGTTTCTTTTTTTCTTTTTAAATACGTACTTTTATTTTTATTTATTTATTTATTTATTTTTGTATGTGGGTAGTTCCCTGGCTGGGAATCGAACCCAGGCCACAGTGTTGACAGTGCCAGAGCTGAAGCCTTAAGCTGTTACACCATCAGGGAACTCCTCTGATGGTTTCTGAACTCAGGTTGTTGGGAGACTGTGTGAGCATGTGTGTGTGAGCATGTGTGTGTGAGCATGTGTGTGTGTGTATCTGTGTTGGAGAGGTGGGATCAGGTAATACAAGGTCATAATTTGTTGAAGGCAATGACAGTTATACTGGTATGATAGGAAGAATGGACCAGAGGCAGAAGTACCAGAGGAAAGTAATTGTAAGAGTCCTGGTATAAGATGACAAGACAGTTGTCTAAGGTAGTGTCTGTGGGAGTGGGGGCGGGGAAAGGGGTGGACTCATAGAAGAGTAGAAAGGTCTTGGCAATGACTGAATGTGGGAATGAGAGAATGATGAGTCAAAAATACTTCCAAGGCTTATAAATTGACTAGGATAAAGGTAGCACCATGAACAGAAATAGAAAAGGAACTTGTAGGGTACAAGAATGAGTTTCATGTATTCATTCAACAAATGTTTATTTTGAGACTGGTACAAGTGTGCAAGGCACTGCTTTTTTTGAGCATGGGGGACAGAAAAGTAAATAAGAGCTTACATTATGGTATGGAAGAAAGGTAGCAAACAAGTAAAGAAATATGTAATTTCAGAAAATGGTAGGTCTACAAAGAAAGATAAAGTTGGCTGAGGGGATAGAGTGAACTGGGGTTTGGTAGGATAGTAGGTGGTTATATTTTAGGTAGAATGGGCAGGCACAATCTCTCTGAAAAGGCAATATTTTTGTAGAATGCTGAATGAGTGAAGGAGCAAGTAGGCCAAGATTTCCAGGAATAAAGTTCCAGGAGGAGTGCAAAGGCCCTGAAGCAGGATGTATCTGGTTTATTCTCAAAATAGCAAAATGGCCATTGTGGGTAGTGGAGTGGGTAGGGTAATGTAAGAAGAGATAGGCCGGGGCCGGACCACACAACACCTTGCAGGCTATGGCCTAGTTTACATTGTGTTATATGGGGCATCATTGGAAAGGGAGAAGGACAAGCTGACCGGATTTCAAAGGTATTGCACAGGAGGTAAGCTGTTGAGGAAAGCAGTGCTCCCACAGGAGTGGATATGGGATGAGACTGAAGACCCCGGTGAGCAAATTGATGGGAAACAATTCCCTGAGGCCATTATGCTTACATTAAATCTAGCATAAATCTGGCAGTGTTTTGACCACACACGTAGTCATGAACTCCAAAGTGCCCTCCCAGGGTGGGGAAAGCTTTGCCAAATGGACAATTATTTTCATTTCAGTGATACGAAACCAGCAGTTACTCTCCATCCTATCTTCCTTCCACCTAAATGCAGAACAGACTTTTTGGTCTTCCTTTGATGAAACCCATCAGATCTAATTTTCTTGACACAAATTTCTATGCACTGCAGGATTTTTGACACATAAGGTTCAATGTGGGTCCTAACAGTGACTGCAAGATTACCGAGCATCTCGGTTTGCTAATATAACCATCTGAAAACCTTGGGCTACTGTGGAAAATTTCTACTTACCCCGAATTCATTTGTCTTGTTGAATCTTTGGGGACTGCTAGATTGATTACTGCACGAAGACTGACATCTGCTGGTCCACATTGAGGACTGTTAGTTCACCTGTTTCCAACACAAATTGTTGTCCTTGGGGACACTTTTAAATTTAGAACTCTTTCTACTTGTTTGGCAAGGAAAAACTTCAGAGTGTTCTGAGGACTGATTGAAGAGGGTACATCTTAGCAATATGAAGATTATGTCTAAATTTCCTGGAAGAGGAGCACCTGTGTACTACAAAAGAATTAGGAATGGAAAATCACAGGAGGCTGGCCACCCACTGAAGGAGCCTAGGAAATGGGGTCCTGCGTTACCCCAGAGCCAGCCCCTATCTGATCTCTACATGGCTAGGAACATCGCTTCTCTGCTTTCTGTTCAGTTAAGGCTGATGATCTCTGTTCCAGGCATGGCTAAACCCACCCCTCAGTCCCCTCATCTACAACTCCTTGAAATCCTTTAGTTCTTAATGCCACCTGTATCACTTGGTCCTGCATCTGCCTTATTTTTGTCTTTCCTTTGTCTTGTTTTTTTCTCTTTATTTGTTGTACCAATTCTTGCTATTCAACTTGTATATGAACTTCAGAAGAAGTCAGGAAGCATGTCCTTGCCTCTTGGAATCCTTGATTCTTGGCCTAGTGCCCTGTGTTGTTGGCAAGTTATGGTCTGTCTGTTGGTGACCTGAATGCTAAGGGAATGGAATTGTCAGACTCTGGACCTTCTTCTGTGGAGCATATTAATTTGCACACCTATGCATTGGGTCTCTTCTGAACTAGTCTATTTTTACTCTCTCCCCACTGGCTGTTAGGGGGCACGAGATGTATGTATGGTTGCGCAGATTGTGCACTGCTCAACTCCAGAGAATGCTATTTGAGCTGTAGACTATAAGAATGATTCTCTCTGGAGTTGAGCACTGCACTACCTGTCCAGCTGTACACGGATGCCTGAGAAACAGGTAATGATAGGTGATGTGGTATAGAGGCACTAGCTGCAGAACTTGGTGATCCTAAACTGCTTTGGCCTCATGCTTCTTTTCACAGTGAACATAGCTGAGTCTTGGAGAACATTCACCCATGTAGAAAGTAAATTTTAAAGTCAGTATGACATAAAACAAAGCCTTGAATGATAAAATACTCACTCTGAATGAGTTTTTTGCATCTCCTACTGGATAGTGGCCTCTAGCAATGAACCTGTACGAAGGTTGATGTTTGCACTTTTTGAAATTATGAAGCAATGAACTTTTGCCTTTTGCCACTCTCATCCCTCCTCTCTATACTACCTCCCCCCCCCCCCCCCCCCCCCCCCCCCACACCGCAACAAGGTCCCTCTGTCTTCCATGTTCTCCTAGTCTGTCTGGTCAACAGTCTTCTGTGTGGGCCCTTACTGGCCTAGACATTCTTGCTGGCCCTCATAGTGTCTCAGAAAAAGAAATTAACTTTTTTTTTCTTCATTCTCTCAGGGCCATTTTTCTTGATAGAAATGAAATTAACTAAATAAAAGAATTCCTGTTTACACAGTACTTCTTTGAGGTAACCTCAATCCTCAATCCAATTAAAGTTTATTTCTCCTTGAAAATAAAACTGTGTAAGGCCAAGTAGGGACAATGTTTGACGCTAAAGGCCTATCAAAGTTTCTCAAACACTCATGCATTTAGTTTGTACTTTCTTTAGAGCCACGACTTCATACTTCATGCAGCTGCTCCAGCGAATGGTTAGGCCAGTGCAGCGGCCATATTTCTGGTTGTAGGGAAATAGAGGAAAAGTCTATTAGGCATGTTTAATGACTTCTAGAAAGGCTACATCTGGAGATAGGGAGGTGCTGAGGGAGAAGTGCATAAATAGCACTGGAGCCCACCATTGTGCTTCCTGTTGTAACTGTAGACCGGTTCAAACTGGTCTACTGTTTAACAAGACCCCAAACCGAAGTTTACTCCACTCTCAAGTAACACTTGTGAAATATCACTCATGAGTAACACTTGTGAACTCTTAAACTGCTACCCCTTAAAGCCCTGCCCCAAACCCTAGATCAGTAGGACAATTTTGAGCCTTGCCTCTTGCCTTCTTGCCCGTGGACTTGCAAATAAAGCGTCTTTCTTTTCTCAAAAGCTGGTGCATAGTATAGGCGTTTGTACATGTCCAGTAGCGAGCCCTTGCTCAGTAACATTTTGGTAATTACCAAGCGTTTTGGTCCTGTGACTGCTTGCTTAAGGCACTGTAGTCCCTTGATGGTGACTCTGAGTGGCCATCTAAACCGGTTTGTCTAGAGTCTCACTGCTGAATTTCTGCTCCACCCCCCGCCTCCCCGCCCCCACGTGCTCAGGCTCCTGGTTGCTACTTTCACTTTTGTGAAGACGAACAGCTCCTGGATCACATGTCTTGTCTTTTTGAGTGAGTGAGCAGATTAAAATGCATTTGTACATAAATTGTACTGAAAAATCCCTTGAAGATTGTGGATTTGAGTCCTACCCCCAGAGACTTGGGTTAGAGACCCACCCTAGGGAGATAATTGGAGGGACGATAACAACCGCTGAGGTCCTCAAAGGTCAGGTTCTAGTTTCAAACCATGTGTTTGAGTCCTAGGGTATTGGATTTCTTTGGAAGAGTACTCAATCTACTGTAATATATATGTGTGTAGGTCTTTTTTTATGTGAGCTTTGTTTTAAAAGCACCACACCCCCACATTAATTGGCTTGAAAGTATGATGTAATTAAACCAGTCATCTTAACCTAAGAACTAAAATTTTGCTAACATCTTTTATTGTCGCTATGGGTAAACGAATCATAGTGATATATGATCTTTTTGCTCAAGTATGATTGACAAACTTCCCAGGGTTTAGATTTTAAAAGGAGACTTTTTCTTAACCTGGAAATGGCTTTGGGTTATTTCAGTGGGCCCTGGAATGCCCCAAAGATTTGTTTTCTATTTCCTTATAATAGAAATATTAAACTAATTAAGATATTAAAATGACATGGGAGTTTTGTCAAATAAAGAGATAATTTTAGTTGGTATCTTAAAATGTTAAATATTACTATAATATATTACAGGCAAACAAATTTTTTTGTCAACTGCATTATAAGCAGATGTATAACCATGTAATATCATGAGGAATGTTATACCCAACTGTAGTCTTTTGGGATGTATTCTTCAAAATCAGTCAGTATTTAGCAAAATGGTTTTCTTTTCAGCTGAGATCAGGGGAGTAATGGTCTGAAAATTGGTCCTAAAACTAAAATTATGGTTCAGTAGGAAGACTCTCAGAAGAAAAAAGAAAAAATCTGTCTTGCTGTAGTCAGACCCAGATGATGATACGCATTTACCACTCTGGTGCCTCCTTCAATTCCCCCTCCCTATGAATTGGGGATTCTTTTTTTTTTTTTTTTTTTTTTAATTCATTTTTATTGTTAGACTTATTGGGGTGACATCTGTTAGCAAGGATTACATAGGTTTCAGGCATACAATTCCACAGTGCATTGTCAACTTGATGCATAATAAGTTCACCACCTAATGTGACTTCTCTTTCCATCCCCTTATATTTAGCTTCCCCCACTCCTCTCCCATCCCCTCCCCTTTCTCCCCTCCCTAACCCACTCGTCCCCAAATAAACATTAAACTATCGATTGTGTCCATGGGTTATTTGTTTGTTCAGTTCTTTTTTTCTTTGCTTTCAGTTTTATATTCCGCATATGAGTGAAATCATGCAGTTCTTTTTTTTTTCTGTCTGGCTTATTTCACTTAGCATGATGATCTCCAGGTTCAT